>OZ029922.1:12617126-13119167 GCA_964023275.1 Norana najaformis
ATCTTCCTCTTCTTCTTCTTCTTCTTCTTCCTCTTCCTTTCCTCCTCTTCTTCCTCTTCTTCCGCCTCCTTCCTCCTCCTCTTCTTCATCTTCTTCTTCCTTTCCTCCTCTTCTTCCTCTTCCTCCTCTTCTTCTTCCTCTTCTTCTTCCTCTTCTTCCTCCTCTTCTTCCGCCTCTTCTTCTTCTTCTTCTTCCTTTCCTCCTCTTCCTTCTTCCTCTCTCTTTATTCTTCTTCCTTTCCTCCTCCTCCTCCTCCTCTTCTTCCGCCTCTTCTTCTTCTTCTTCCTTTCCTCCTCTTCTTCCTCTTCTTCCTCCTCCTTCCTCCTCCTCTTCTTCTTCTTCTTCTTCCTTTCCTCCTCTCTTCTCTCTTCCCTCCTCCTCCTCTTCTTCTTCCTCTTCTTCTTCTTCCTCCTTCTTCCTCCTCTTCTTCCTCCTCTTCTTCCGCCTCTTCTTCCTTTCCTCCTCTTCCTCTTCTTCTTCTTCCTCTTCTTCTTCTTCCTCTTCTTCTTTCTCTTCTTCTTCTTCCTCTTCTTCCTCCTCTTCTTCCGCCTCTTCTTCTTCTTCCCTTTTCCTCCTCTTCTTCCTCTTCTTCCTCCTCTTCTTCCTCCTCCTCTTTTTTTCTTCTTCCTTTCCTCCTCCTCCTCCTCTTCCTCCTCTTCTTCCTCCTCCTCCTCCTCCTCCTCCTCCTCCTTTTCATCTTATTCTTCCTCCCCCTCCTCCTCCTCCTCCTCTTCTTCTTCTTCTTCCTCCTCTTCCTCTTCATTTTCTTCCTCCTCTTCTTCTTCCTCCTCTTCTTCTTCTTCTTAGAAACAGGATCAAAACTGTTCAAAATCTAGAGAGTATAGAATTTTGTAAGCTAAAATCTGTAAAACTCAATTCAATTGGAATACAATTGTTATCAACTGAAGACGCAGTTGCTTCAAACAATAACAATCTAAAGGAGTTCAGTTCTTCTTCCAAATTTAATTTAAATATTCTATGGCATATGTTGTTTTTTTTTGCTTTTATTAAGCCATAATTGAATCTAATCAATCATAAACAGTAGGCCACTATGTCTGGACGAAACTAGTTGCATGTCTATTCATGCATTTAAGAGCTTGGACGTGTCTGTGTGCGTACGTGTGAGTGTATGCATGATTGTGCCTGTTATGTGTATATTTAACTCGTGTATGTTTCCGCGTAAGTGTGTCAACCTTTGTCTCGAGTGCAAATATTTTATTGATTAATGCTGAATTCTATGGGTGTCCTAGAGAAACTGAGGCTATATATTCCACTTTTGTACCAATCTCTATGCTGGTCTGTGTTGGAGACACATTAAAAAATCTAAAAGAATAACATTTTAAGCTTCAAAAATTTCAATCTAATAACTTTAAAACTTGAAAAGAACTCATTTCATCATCTTCTTTCTTCTTCTTGTCATAAAGAAGTGTCGAACCTGTTAAAAAAAATAAAATGATTAAAATTTTAATTTAATTCTACAAATTATAAATCTTAATGAAATAAATTCTTCTTCGTTCTACTTCTTATAAAAGAAATATGTAAAATCTTTTTTTTTACTAAAAAGAATAAAATTGTAATTTTAAAGATTTAAATGTATAGCTTGTTGCTTCTCGACAACAAAGAAGAGAAAACCGCAAAATGCATCAAAAATAATTAAAATAAAAAAGAATTCATTTCATCATCTTCTTTCCTCCTTCTTTCTTCTTCTTGTCAGAAAGAAGTTTCAGATCTGTTTCAAATTCTAGCAAGTTTTAAAATTTTATTAAATTAATATACTTTTATTATTATTATTATTAGATTTTTTTGAGCTAAAAGATTACATATAATGAAAATTAATTATTTATTTAAGCTTAAGTATTTAAGCAATGTCCTTGTTGATCTTACATTTTATTAATTTTGTTTAACTTTTTAAATTTAAAAAAAATTAATGTTACTATTTTGATTTCTTATTGATTTTACTATTATAAATATACAACTTCATTTTGGAAATTGGCTTAAAAACCTGTCCTCATTTGACAGGAGGCTTAAAATCAGTCCTCGTTTGGAATGTGAAGTTAAACCTGTCTTCGTTTTGGATGTGAAGTTAAACCAGTCCTCGTTTGGGAGGTGAAGTTAAACCTGTCCTCGTTTGGGGGTGAAGTTAAACCTGTCCTCGTTTTGGGGGTGAAGTTAAACCTGTCCTCGTTTTGGGGGTGAAGTTAAACCTGTCCTTCTCTTACTACTTCACTGACTGGCACTCTCCTACAATAGTAGAAGATGCAGTCTCAGGCCACCAAGTCCTTCAGGCAACCAGGTCCGGGATTAACAGTCCATGCTACACCAAATACTCTGCCTCATCATTCCACCTGTAAGTCTGGGATTCGACATTGCCCAAACAAGAACCAGCCCACTCGTTAAAGGACAACCAACTCAAAATGGCAGTCAGACTCTGATGACAAATGATCAAATACTGTCCAAAAATGCACAAAATCCAAAGAGTTCCCAAGAAATAACTGAAACACACACAGTATTAATCCAAACATTCCAGAATAATCAAGCAGATTCTGTGAAGGCAAACTAAGCCATTTAAATGAATTGAGGCAAAAACAACGGCCATCTTGGTTACAAACATGCACAGAAGCCATGCATGTAAGTGTTTAATTTAATCTAATCTAAACACTTCTACAGTGCTGTTATCATAAAGCCCAAGACATCAGTTGATGTTTGCTTCAAGTGGAAATTGCAATCAAAACCACACAGTTCAGTAGAGAAGCAAGAGAATTTGGAACCATCTGTAGACTGTGCAAATCTCTTTTGGCAATACCAATGAAAAGTGAGTTGCAGAAGCAAGCTGGCAAAAAACCAGAGCTAGTGAAATCATGACAGTTTCCAGCAAGAAATTCTACAAATATCCCATATGTGAAAGTGGACTGATTTGCAAACGGTTTTGACATGTTGAGTAAAAGACAAAGTGGAATCAAAAGAGTTATGCCCAAACTGCAAGCATGTTCAGAACGGTCAACAATCAATGCACCTAACTGAACAAACGTCAGCCAAGCAAATTTGTGCAAATTTTTAAAATAGTCTACCTGTCACAGGTATTCCTCTACATTCTCCACAATATGTGGCAAAGCCTGGTGAAGTTTCGCAGGCGACCAGCACCTGTGCCTTTTGGCTCCCTGGAATACGAACTCGAGGTCGTCTGATGCGTGGTATCCATTCTGAATTTCAACGACCACGAATGGCTTTCAGTATTCATGAGCACAAATTGCTTCTGTTTAAATTGAAGATACATTATTACACAAAATAATTTCTTAATGACATTTCTAATATTTTAACATCCTCACACATCAAAAAGCAGTGGCATCATTTCGGAAGTTGGCACCACAACACATTGTCCATGAACTTAGTGTGCTGCTATAAAAAGATCAACACTGAATTCCCTCTCCAGTGGATGCTTCCCATGGTCCCTGTTAGAGTCATGAGTGGATATGTTTACTCCAATCATTGTTTGTATGTGCAATTTGTCTTTTAGCAGTGGACGATTTCCAGCCTGCTATATAGATTTGCCTCTGTTACATCCCTGCTGAAGGAGGAGGGCCTGGATCTGAATAATCCTAACTATAGGCCATTTTCAAATTTACAAACACTGTTGAAAATTTTGGAACATGTCTTCCTAGCTTGTCTGTTGCCTATATATATATATATATATATATATTTATAATCTATCTAATATAACAGTCATCAGTCAGCCTAATGTGGACATAACATGACTGAAACGGCCTTATTAAAGATCCACTTCTGGACACCACTTCTGGATAAGACCAATCCATTCTGCTTATTGGTCTCAACCCCTCTGCGGCCTTCGATACAATCAACAAAGCAACACTCATTGCAAGGCTGCAGAAGGCATTTGGCATCAGGGGTACGTACTGTGATGGATTGGATTAGCAGTTACCTGACAACACATCATGGATCATAATAATGGATCATAATAATGGATCACCAAGGTCACAGTCATCTACCTGCACACATGACGTCTTTAGTGGCCTATTCCTTGGTCTGATTCTTTTCACAATGTATGTGGCTCCAGTCGTCAGTGTAAATTCCTCACATGATGTCAGTCACCACCATTATGCTGATGACACACAACTGTACATAATGCTTGATCACACTGACAGACACCAACAATCTTACATGATGTACAGAAGCAGTATGCTGCTGGTTCCTAACTAATGGACTGTGCCTGAATTCAAAGATGTTTGAAGTCACTTCCTCATCAATAAAATCAATAGAAAACATAAAACCAGTCAACATTGCGGATGCAGGTGTGGACATTTCATTATCTGGAATATTTAACTCTTGGGGTGAAGCCCGACTCTAACATTTAACCAGCATGTAACCACTGTCTGCAAGGCTTCCATATAAAAGCCATGTGTCATGTTCAGTCATGATTGCCACTGAAACATGAGAAAACAGTTGTTTGTATCGCATCATACATTATGCACTATATTATATATATATTATATATTACATAATATATATATTTTATAATATATATATATATATTATATCTGCACCTCAGATTCAGGTGTACTGACATTGCGCACGTTACAAGTGCTTTAATAAATAAAAATAAATAAAAATGCATACAAAAAATACGATTGCTAACAATGTTTGTGAGGAATATAGGTCACAAGAATTTGTTTGTGAGTGCTTAAGAAAGGCATATTCTCCGTACTGCGTGCGCTGATATTGAGCATAACCTCATCTCATCTTCTGCACAGGCTTCATTTTATGGAACTGCTGCTTCACTCTTACAGTTTTCTGCCAAATGTTGAAATTCTTGTTTATTCCTCACATTTAAAAGTTGAGAGGTGCACATACTGAAGCCATTTTTCACAAACTGCATCCAATGCAGTTTCAGACAATGTTACCAAAAGCAGTTATACTGAAGTGCTGCCACTCATGCTGGCATCTGCACTTCCACTCATCATCTCAAAAAGATGACATCCAATGTCTGACTAGACCAGAATGCATTTCTACTTCAGAGTATGATTTGTTAAATGCAGCACAGTTTATGATCCATTAGTGGAAGTGTTCAGTATGATACACAGCCTTATTCTGACAAGACTCAACTACTGTAATTTACATACACTGTTGAAAATTTTGGCACATGTCTTCCTCTACTGTACCTCCACATGTACAAAATATGTGTAATCACCTGCCTTCTTACTATCATCCATTATTATACCCTTTAACTCTTATTGGGCTATCCTCCCTTTGATCAGCATTTTCTGGAAAGTGTGTTGTTCCAGGTACTTGTCTTGTCTTTGGTCGGCACTCATTCACAGTTGCTGGACTATCCGCCTTTAACTCTCTATCTTATTTTCACAACTCTGTCACTGAGGCTGCCTTTTGCTTTAAACTGAAAATTTACACCTTCCTGTCTGTTATGGTTCTTAATGTTTCCGGTTTCTTGGCTTCATTGTTTGCACCTCTCAACTTTTAAAAGGGGTTATCATCAAATTTAATTTGTCTTGTTTTGTACTGTATTGACCACCAGTTAGCAACAGCTGCACTTTCGATTTGTTTATTAATTTGTTTAACCACACTCTTCACAAGCACCGACTGTATGTAACCACAATCGTTGGGGAGGGTGAATGGTGGTGCCAGTATGGATGACTATCTCAGAAGTGACCTGGACATGTAGTGAACTATTTCACTGTTCCTGCAAAAATCATTGCACAAGCAACTGCAAGTGTTTTATGTGCTACCTTGTGCCAGTTTGATGGTGAATGCATCCAAAACATAAATTAACCCTCTATCAAAAGCCTATTTAGGCAATTATGCAAATACAGAAACTTCCAAACTGAAAGTGTAAAATGCTATTCATGATATGTTATCACATACATATTTCAAAAATTAAGAACTGCATTACATATTCTAGCAATAAAAATACTTATGGTAATCTCAACTTTTCGTCTAGATACACTGATTGTAAATATGTTCTGTGTTTTGTTGCATACAAGCTCAAAAAACAAAAAAGCAAAAATTTAAAACTCAAGAAACTTGCAACTCTGCCGCAGTCACCTTGATTGTGCTAGTCCCAAGCATAGATAAGCAGAAGGGCCAGTTAAATTCATTTCTCATATTTCCAGCATGCCTGATCTCATTCAACTTCTTAGTTAGTGAATAGATGCTTGGAATTAAAATCACTTGATTTATGAAAAATCAACTAACTTTTGAGTTAGAATTGACCACGGATAAGCAGAAAAGCAGCATATAGAAAATAACTCAGCAAAACGTAGATAACGCAACACTGAGTGATTGGAAAAATATATCAATATTGATCAAAATGAAACTAAAAGAATGTAATCAGTGTTTTACAAATTCATAGAGAAAAATAATAGTAGGCCTAACAAATCATTACTAGGTAAGTCTTTAGAAATATGTCAGCAACAGTCAGCCTTACTGTTATTCATAGCTTGAGAAAGCTCTTACTTCTTGCGCTGAGCATCAGTATGCCTAGTGAAGAATTCTGGATAAATGTCATATATTACAGACAGAATGTTAGCTTGATACAGTGCCAATGAACTGCCCCCTCTGGTACAATATTGATCTGCACTTTGAAACTTTGTCTAAGCATGGACACCCAATGCAGAAATTGAAAGGTAGTTCCCCTCTAGTATGTTCAAATGAGGGAAGTTTTGCTGTGGTTCACACACACACACACACACACACACACACACACACACACACACACACACACACACACACACACACACACACACACACACACACACACACACACACACACTTGTCCTATCATCAAGCAGAATAATTTGGTACCAGTGTAACCTGGGAAGTAAATGGTAAGTCCTGCGATGCACTAACCTTGTGTGCAGGACCTTGGGATTCGTCCATTGGTGGATTCATTCAAATGCCGAAGAGCAGGAAGTGAGTGCCTCCCCCTGCATTTTGTGTGGGACATAGGAGCGTTAAGTTTTTTAAAAGCACGAATCCTACATGTTGACTTGAGTTTCAGTGTGCAGAGAACTTCAGGCCTGGCTTGTGATACCTTGAACTTCTGCACCATTTCTACCTTCTTGGTTACTGGCTGTGATTCTTAAGTTTCAGATTTAAATGTTTCTCTTCCATGTAGATTAATTAGACTACAACTGATAAATGTTGAAGATGCTTCTGTACTCATAGTTGCTTTGGCACTATGAACTGGACTGGGACAATCAGATGATACTGATGCTGGTGCCCATATAGAACTTTCAACAGCAACCTTTGTACCCTTAATAAGCTGTTTGTTGATGTCATCAATGGTAAGCTCAGCAGCTACAAGGAATTTTAGTGAAGGGTCCAGTAAGGCGGCCCCTTGGACAGCTTCAGTGACTCTGACATGATAATATGGACTAATTCAAACTTCCTCCTTCAATTCCAAAAAGTGAGCTGTGGCACTGATTATTTCCCAGATGATCAATGGAATAGAGCCCAGGGGTGGCTGCTCCTAATTCACAAGTTCTTCGAGTGCTGCAGATGGTTGCAGAAACTGTTTAGGGAGCACAGAACAACTTTGTCATCTTCAGTAGGTCAAATAGTAGACACATAATAGTGAAATATAGGCCTACAGGCCCTACACAAGCTAAGTTTTGATAATGATGTGTTCAGCTGTGCAAGTGTTGGACTTGGAATTATAACTACTAAACAGATATTTATATCGCGCTAATTTATTAATTCACTTCAAAAGCACCGGCAGCTGGAAAAGATAGGTCTTCAATTGTTTACGAAATGAAATAAGAGAAACAGAAGTGTCCCTCAAAGCTGGTGGTAGTGAATTCCTTAGATGTGGACCAGCATGTGAAAAGGCATAAAAACTACACATCTTGTTTGCTAAGTTGGAACAAACAGTTGGCCAAAGGAGGCTGATCTTAAGTTTGTCCTGGTGGGATTAAGTGTGAGTGGAATGCAGAGGTCTGCAAGGTACCTCGATGCCAGACTATGAAGCGCTTTGTATACAAGGACAGCAACTTTAAACTGGACCCGAGCTGGAAAAGATAACCAATGCATGTTTGAAGACATTAAGTTTGGAGGGAGGTGAAGAAAAGGCGAGCAGCTGCATGCAAAACTGATTGTAAGGAGTTTAAAACACAACGAGGAAGAGAACTGAGTACTGAGCTGCAATGGTCTAAGCGTGATAAGACAAGTGAAAAGACAAAAGCATGGACAGCACCAACAGTAAGAGATTGACGAATAGGTCAAAGTTGCCTGACGTAAAAGTAAGAGGATCATGTGACATTGGCAAAACGAGATTCACCCTGGATCAAGAGTCTCATCCTAGGTCACGAACATGGAGCACTGGTAGAATCTGTATATCTTGTAGAGAAATATGAATGATAGCCAAATTAGAGAACTTCAGTTTTGTTCATGTTAAGACAAAGTTGGTTTTGAAACATCCAATCATGTACTACAGGTATACATTTAGACATATTTGAAGACAGTTCAGCAGCAGAGTGAGCTAGACAGGATGAATATATTTGGATGTCGTCAGCATAGGCATAACTATGGTAATTAAATGATATGAGAGAAAGCATAGGAGCTGAATAAAGAATGAACACTAAGGCTGCTACCATTCTGGTCCATGCATTTATTTGTTCCAGGATTGACTAAGGCAATGCTGTCTTTGTTGGCTTGAGTCTCTCCTGCACCTCGCAGCTACAATCTGTCTTGCACGTGGCTGCTCGTCTGATCAGAGGTATCCCTAAGTTTGGCCACATCTCTGCTTACATTTCAGAGGAGCTTCACTGGCTGCCTATCCAAGAGAGTATAAAATTTAAAATCCTGGTTCTAGTACGTAATTGCCTCTTAGGTTGCGCCCCATTTTATCTTAGGAAGCCCTGTGTTTTGGCCTCCTCCATTCCGGGCCGTAGACTACTTCGTTCGGCGGTACGGGGTGACTTGCTTGCCCCATCGGTTTGAACAGCTACGGCCCAGCACAGAAATTTTGCTGTGGTTGGTCCCGCTTTTTGGAATGGGCTTCCTAATGGCCTACACCAGGAACTTCTTAGTCTATCTCCCCCTCTTTTCTGCAAGCGCTTGAAGACCTTCTTATTTCCCAGTTCTTCTGGGTTGTAGGGCGGGGAGCGCCTCTGAGGAGTTTACCACGAAGTGGCGCTTTATAAATTTTTGATTACATTACATTACATAAGCCAAATAGCAGACACAAAATAGTGAAATATAGGCCTACAGGACCTACACAAGCTAAGTTTTGTTACTGATGTGTTCAGCCGTGCAACAGCACAGAACCCTGAGAAACACCACACATGAATGGTGCAGGAGAAGACAAGCCATGAAATATAACAGTGTATGATCGACCTGACAGGTATGTGGTCAACCAGGCATGAACATGATCATTAGGCTGGTGTACTCACCCTTTGTGCAGTTGTGAGATGCATTGTACCGTGTGCACACTAGGCACAAGAAAACCTGGCACGAACGAATGGCCCGTACAATTTCAGCATGCGTTCTTGCTCCTGGAAATACAAGCAATATCCTGGTTATCTTTATGTGTATTATATTGCACATTTATTACTTGCTTTTATGAATAGTACAAAAACGTAGACTGACTTTAAGTAATGTAGACAACAATTTAAGAATAAGTGTTTATTGTAACACAGCAGAAATGAAATTCATATAGCACCGCTCCAAGAGAATCTCCTCTGAGAAGATCAGAAAACCTAACAACGCAAGAACAGTATCAAGCAGAACGGTTTCCAAGCACTTACAAAAAAGGCAAAGAAAGACAAAGGAACTGTAGTAATAGGTTCCTATGCAACCTATTATGGACCAACCACAGAAAAGCTTTGAAGCTGGACTATTCAAGTTTGAACCAGTGGGGCAACAAGTATCACCACTCAACTGAGCCACAACTTTTAACACATTTAGTCATTGATTAATATGGTAAGCAGCATACAAGGCCGGATTTAGGCATAAGCTAAACTAGTACAGCTTAGGGCATCACAATCTGAAAGGGCCTCTTAAAACTCAGAATGCCTTGAAACAGAATAATTAATAGCATATTTGTAAAGTTGTAAAGGAGCAACCCTCCCCCCACCCTGCACGGATTTGCTATGCATCTTGGTGGCATTCCTGCCAAGTTTAATCGTTATACAGCCTTATTCTCTGCTAACAGTTGCCAAATGCCTCTAAAGCTACCTTGGCTTAGGACCGAACCATGTCTGAATCTGGCCCAGCCTGCATAGATAGCACTGTCACATTCAATCCATAGAAAGTCATTATTATTATAAATAATGTTGTTTTGTTGTTGTTGCTCTTCTTCTTCTTTTTCTTCTTCTTCTTATTATTATTGTAATTGTAAACGAACATTTATAAAGCACCACTTAAGAAACAGTGGCGCTCCCGACTTGAACAAACAAAATGGATTTCGCGCGTTTGCAAGACTGAGTAGGAGAGAGACTAAGTAAGTGAAGCCGCAGCTCAAGAGGAAGGCAGTTCCAGCTGGACGCGAGGGACTACCAAGAGACCAGGGTAGCTGAGCGAAGGGAGGCATGGGCAGGCAACGAGGAAACCAGAATACAAAAAGTTAAGTAGGTTAAGTATTATTATTATTATGATTATGTAATAATTATTATTATAGTTCTGCAGGTCGACTTCAAATTAGTTTATAATAATAATAATAATAATAATATTATTATTATTATTATTGTTATTATTATTACTATTATTATTAAACAGACATTATAATGTGCACAATTAACAACAGCCTCAAAGGCGTATGCAATGACCCTAAAAAAGTCATGCATCACAGTCGCAATGTATATTGGATGCAAGGCAAAAACACATATACATAGTCCCTTCTAGCACCTACCACAATTGCTCTTACACAGCTAGCCAAATGATCTAAACAAGTGCAACTTAAAGGTAAACAAAAAACGTCTGTTGAGCTGAATCAATTGAAACAGTGCTTTTACTTAAAGGTAAATTATCACAAAAGAGGTACTATTCACGAGAAATCCTGATGATAAAACTCACAATGATGTTTGAAAGTGAGGAACCTGTAAATCTCCACAGATAGCAGAGTGTAGTGACCAGCAATCAGGCTCACTCAAAAACCCGCAATATTCCATGGGTAGCAAAGCATAGTGGCTGGTACTCGGACTGACTTAAAACTTAAACATAAAGCTCTGTCATGTATGTCCGGTTAGTGCCGGTCATTGTTGTCCAAGTAGGAGAATCTTGAATCAAATGCCTTGCTCCACAGAAAGCCAGTGCAGCAGGTTCTGCAAAGTGAAGTGACATGGTCCACCATTGATAATTCACCATCCATTAGCACACCCACGTCATGGACAATGAGCTGCGTACTTGTCAGAGAATCCCAACACTAGCATTTTATTGTTGGTCTTTGAAAATTCTCAGCATACCAGTGACATTGCACTCCAAAGGCAGTGATGAGCTAGGTCATATCAGCCATGTACGGTATATACTGAAGGGTACCAACTACTGAGCCTTGTGGAATGTCAAATGGAACATGCGCCCAGTCCAGGTGATCTAAGCCCCTGGCCACTGTTGTGGTCTGCCCATCCAGAAAGCAGAGCCAGTGCAAGGTGAAGTAGGCTGTGTGGTCTCTGGTGTTAAATGCTACGCTCGAATCCAAAACATATGTCAGAAATCAGCCTCAGTAGTACTGACCATATCTAGAGGTTAAGTGGTCTTGTATGAAGCCAGATGGAACTTTGGCACAAAATCACATGCTTCTAAGCAGCACATTGGCTGTTGAGCTACAATTCTCTCGATAACCTTCAAAAGGCAAGCAAGATTCAATATCGGTTGATACTGATATTGGTTGGTAGACGTTAATATCATCTATGTCCAGTCCTGGCCTTTTCAATGACAGCATTTATTATGGCATGTATTTGACAAACTGGAAGACATCCACCAGTCCGCAATGCACTGCAGAGTTATATACGAAAAGGTATCTTGTCAATGAATTTGTGAAGGAATGTCGGAACAGGGTAGACTGCAGATACTTTCTTGAGCATATAGCTCAAGTACTCATGTGGAAAAGAGTGCACTCTGCAAGCTACAAGTCCTGCAAGAACTTGTGAAGAGAACTCATTTCACAGCTGCCTGCAGTCATTAGAATGGCAGGCAATAACTCTCCTCATAGCAGCGTTCCTTTGTAATAAGCAATGCCTTTCCTAAAGGAGCCTAATCCATTCAGTACAGTTGGCAGCCAATTTTGATCTTGTGAATAACACACTACAATCTACAAAAAGGGAAGCCCATTGGAATGTAACAACTACCGCACCATTGCGCCGATAAGCCACCTGGGCAAGGTGCTGATGATGGTATTGGCGGAAAGACTAAGAAGCCAGATGGAGGAATACTTGACGGATGAACAGGCGGGATTTCGGAAGGATAGAAGCACGATACAACAAATCTTGGCTTTAAGACTAATAGCAGAAAAAGCAAGGTGAAAGAATAAAAAGGTGTACAACTGTTTTGTAGACTTTAAGAAGGCATTTGACAGTGTAGACCAGAACGTGACATGGGCCGTTCTGCAATCGTATGGGGTTGACAACAAACTGATTCAGCTGCTACGAGATATAAATGGTACTTCACAAGCGGTGGTCAGGACATGTGGCAAGTTGGGATCGTGGTTTAGAACCAACAGGGGTATGAGACAGGGCGATCCAACATCGTCCATGGTGTTTATAACAGATTTGGAAAGAGCAATGGACAAGGTCAAGAGCAAAGGAATATCAGTTCAGGGAATATGCATAAACAATTTACGTTTTGCAGATGATGTGGACATATTGGAGGAGGGACCTGCAGAGCTGGAGTATACAACATAAATGCTGAATGAAGAAGCAAAGAAATATGGACTGTACATGAACTTTGATAAGACAAAAACAATGGTATTTGGCGACAAAAATATCACCCAGCAGATAGTGGTTGAAAGAATGCAGCTGGAGAATGTAGAGAGGTTCACTTATCTTGGAAGTAATATGACATATGACCTAGATTGCAAAAGTGAAATAAAGATACGAATAGCGAGGGGAACAGCAGTGTTGAAAGCAATGGATAAAACTTGGAAGAGCAGAGCAATCAGCATTAAAACAAAACTGGAAGTATTAAAGACATGTGTATTTAGCACCATGATGTATGGATGTGAGACATGGGTCCTGACAAAAGACTCACGACGGAGAGTCTTGGCATTTGAGAGAAAATGTTATAGAAAAATCCTAAGGATCGGATGGACTCAGAAGATTAGGAATGAAGAGGTTTATGAAAGAGTGGCTCTAACCGAGAATTTACTGCAGAAGGTTATTCAGCGAAAACTTGGATTGTTTGGACATATCTGTAGGATGAAGGATGACAGAAATATTAAGACTCTGATGTTTGGAATTATGGAAGGTGCGAACAAAAGAGGCAGACCACATCGAGAGTGGGTAGATGACATTGAGGAGTGGTGTGGCGCAGACTTGCAGAGACTGGGACATGCGGCTCAAGACAGAATCGAGTGGAGACACATTGTGAAACGGGCATCGGACACCTACGGGCATTGAGCCCACGGTTATTGATGATGATGATGATGAATAACACACAGCTAGCCTCACACTGTCCAATGCATCGCTCTAAACTCCAAACTGAACCATCAACTTACCTGATTCCACCTGAGACTAGCAGTATGTGATGGCAGGAGATCACTGATGATGGATGAAAGTGTTGAATCATGCAGAAGATGTAAGCATCTGTGGGTTGCTGGCAAAGGCACTGTCAAAAGGCATCTCAGTCCAGAGACTTCCAATTCCTCAGAGTGTCTTCTTTGACAACTGTGCAGGAGTGGAGGATGGAATTATGCATGTCAGCGGTCGGTGATCAGAAACTGGAGGAAGCTTGATGGCAACTGTAACAGGCTTGCAGGCATCTCATTAAATGACTAAGTCAAGCCAGCCACCATATGGGAATGAGTAGGCACATTAACAAGCTGTTGCTCTGGTGACCATGTGTTTCAGCTGATCTGCAGGGGGAAATACTGGAACCTTCATTTGAATGCTGATGAATGCCCATCACGACTAGCTGGTCATTTACACATATATCTGCAAACTGTGGTAAATGTTGCAGCTGCAACCAGGTTAGTAGATGGCAATGGTACCCAGAGATGGCAGGATTGTAGCAGCTTGAGTTGTAAGCAAATGGTATACTGTCCAGACCTGAAATGGACTGCATACTCACACTGACAAATACTCATAATCACATACTCAGAGAAAGTCAACCTTGGTACATATAAATGCATACACCAGGTTTGTGGCAACTGGGAAGAAAGCAAAAGCATACTGTCTTGATCTGATGGAGGTGGTAAAGCAACACACAATCTTCACATGCTCAGAGAAGGTCAATTTCTGGTCCAAGGTAACAGCCAGATTATGCACAATAGTGCAGATACTTAAGAAATAGTGCTGTAGAGACAAGACTCCTCAATTTTAAAGATCTGTCCTTGGATACCAAGCCAGATGAACTGGGTTTCCTGGGTTCAGACAGAGATGGTTGGACGACATCCGGGCACCAAGCACCTCTAACATCTGAAGCATTTTTATCACTAAGGAGAGAGCCATTAATACCAAAAACAACCACCTGGGCAAGCCCTAACAGAAATTAACAGAAACATGACAGAACACTGCCCAAAACACCAACAATGGCTCAAGACACCAAACGAATGCCATGGTCAACAGTTTTGTACGCCGCATTCACGTCAAATGGTGAGGATATCCCCAGGCAAAAGCCCCAAAACCATCAACAAGCACTGGACCTGAGCAAAGGTGAACACAGGCCAGAACAGACTATGTGGAGTGAAACTTTCTCTCATCAAGAACATGATGCTTATGAGATGGCAAAAGTAATGTTAAAGCTCATTAAGAACATAAAACTAATCAGTAAGTAAGCAGTACTCAGATAACTAAAAATGTAACCAGCAATATTGGTACGCACGAATGCACTCTTCATCAATGAAGACAGTCCAACCTTTGGCCTGCAATGCTGTCCGTACTTTTCTAGCAGCTGCTACATTCTCCCTTTTATAGCTTAAGAAAATCTGAGCCATCTACAAACAAAACCAATCAGTTACAATGTAATGTAATAAAACATAGCACCTTTTAAGCACCTCTTAAAAGTGTTCTTAATATGGCTATATAACTGACCAAAATAAGTGTGACTTAAATTCAGATAGTGTGTTGCATTGAATAAAAAACAGTAAGCAAGTATTTCCAATTATCACTTCATATATTCATTAACAGCACTGACAATACAATACATTCTCCAAACACAAACTTCATACACTGAATTTGGCTGTGTTGGAGGGAAAATCCACTTTTTACTATGATTAATCGAGACTTACCACCCCCAGGTATACATTGGTGGATTTTCCAATTCTACCAGAGCCATTCCACCAATAGGAGCAATTTTCCACCACAGGACCAAGTTTTACTTTTACAGTGTGCTTATGTGCTTCTACACAAGCACAATTCATTCTATGTAACATTCGGTGAATTCATAAATGGTCACCCTCAAAGGATGCAACCCTCTGGAATATATATAGTCAGACCATGCTCAGAGCATCAGTCGATGGTTGTTTAAGCAATACCAAATGCATGCCAAATTCTAGGGTGAAAAGTCCGGTAGAAAGCCGAGAGCGATATCAAAAAAGAAACTACCTATGGTTCACCTGTCATAATCGGAATAGTAAAGTAGAAAATTTCTAAAGCGCTACTTCAAAGCTAGAGCAGGTTACCAGCTTATTCATAAGTGCTGAGTCACATCAGATAGTTGTCCAAAAACACCATGTAAAGAACAAAATTCAGTTGCCAGAAGACCAGAGAGAGGCGACTGAGCAGCTGTTATGGTTGGGCTGTCTTCAGGTTAATAGAAATGTCAAGGTGGTGGAGGAGATGGGTCATGGTAAGATTTCTTGAAAAGGTGGGACTTCAGTTCTGAGTTAAAAGCATGACAAGTGATAGGAAAAGGGGCTCGAGACAGATAATTTTCAAACATCTGCATATCTAACCGTTCTTCACCTGGTGACTGACTAATTGCACCTCAGATTCACATTATGTGTGACCTTGTGTGCATTAAAAATCTGTGTAATAATAATGTCAATAATGACGGTCGATGAGTGATGAGAAAGGTAGAGAAAAGGAGAATAAGGATCGGTCACAGAACTTAAGATGAGCTGTTATTACGGAATGGGCAGTCAGACAGGGACCACATTGGCATGCATCTCTGCAACATCAGATTGTGGATGCTGCGGAAATCTTCAAACTACTTTCTTCTTTGCCAGGCATTGTCGCTTTTTTCAAGTCAATTGATCGGGCTTTGCACACAAACGTTTTAACATTTCGAAAGCATTTTGATGTACATCTGTCCATTCAAAATTTTCTGACTCTTTCTTAAAAGTTAAATCTAGCAAAGCTTTAGCAGTCTTTGTGAAATCAGGGATAAACTGTCTGTAATAACCAAACAATTCATAGTTTATCCAAGTACTAGGATTGTTTGGTCTAATTGTCAAATGTTTTACTTGTAAATAACCTAACCCCACAGATTTACATGCTGTTTCCCTTTAAGCTGACAATTCATATATGTCTCCAAAATCATTGTCATCATCAGCAGTTAAAACACATACTACGGAATGTGTAATACACTTCTAAATCTTGTTGGCATGAACGATTTTCTTTCCATCATTACCTATGTCAATCAGATAGGAGTGGTTTTGACCATTTCTGTAAAATGGTACATGATCCATGCCAATATGGCCACAGACGTTCTGCACATGCCCTTGGCCACATTGGTCACTGGCTTTTCTTCGTGTTATTTTGGCAGATTAAACTGGTCAATCAAAATATTTAAAATCAGTTCTCATTCGCCAGTCTTATCATTCAACCAGGTCATCTGATTGCCTTTCTCTGGTCATAACTAGGACTAGAACTGTTCTTGGTGAAAGTGCTTTCTCGGTTGCTGGACCTAGATTTTGGAACTCACTCCCTGTGTCTGTTTGTTCTGCTCAGTTGCTGATGTCTTTACTTCTCAACTTAAGATTTATCTTTTTCAGTTGGCTTATCCACCGTGGGTTGTCTCTCTATCTTAGTGGACTGACCTGGATACTGACCTGATTGCTGCTTGGCTTTGGTGTACTGTCAGTTGATGCCTTGTGCATTCGACACTAGCATGATAGAAGCTACACATTACAATTATATTCTGTATCAGCATGTTTCTTCCGGATATTTAGCACTTCCAATTTAGTTGCTGGCCTCTCCTCAGAATTTAAAGTACAAGCTCCAGAATCAAAATCCTTAGGCTGAGTTTGCTTGCAATCCTTAAAGAAATGTGTACTTCAACCACATCCATCGCAACATCTTGCACTTAAGGCCTTCTTTTCAACTGTTTGTTTCTTTACTTCGGTTTTAACTTACTCTGTCCTTGTTTATCCGAATCTCCCTTCTCTACATTGGCCTTTCTGGTGTCTGCTCATTTTTAAAGCTCTGTCAATTACTTAGTTACTCTACGTTTGCATTTTCTCATACCCAGTTTTAGGTGAAATAGCCAATCCAATATGACTGTTCACATGGGTATCCACTAAATTTGCAGATTACATCAGAGGAGAAACATTTTGTTCCCTCCTTAGATGACACAGATCACAAATGTCCTAGTGACAATGATTCTTTCAAACAATCTGAGAGCATCAAATCGTACAATTTCTCATAATCTTTGGTCACTTTCCTACTATGGACACAGTTATTGAACAAATTCTTAAACCTTGCATTAAACACAACACTGATGCCTCTGTACTTTGGAGGTGTTAATGTAAAGGTTACATCAGCCAATTTCTTTGCCATGATAGAATTTTGCTCTGTACTCCAGAGGTGTTAATTTGAACTCTTTCAAAGTGAGTTCTTGACACGGTTATAGTCATCGAAATTGGTGTAATTCAAATGATTCAAAACAATTCCAGCTTTCAGAATCATTAAGGGTAACCAAAAATTGTTTAAACATCAAAAATGTTAAAAGCATTCCCCACCCATTAAAAAATATAAAGGCATTCCTGCTAAATTGTAAGGCATCCTGGGTAAAACATGATTCACTGAATCTCCAATTTTCTTCATTTTCGCCATCAGTGGTGCCCCACTTCAAATTTCTTTTTTTCTTCTTCTCTATCTTCCTTCTGCCTTTCTTCCTCTCCAAACTACTTATTCATTTCTCCTCATATCTTTAATCACATAACTCTTTCTTCTATTCTTATCCTCTCTTGCTCCTCTAACTTCATTTGCATAATCTTCAATTGCTTTTTCCTCTCCTCTTGTTCTATTGCATCTCTTTCAGCTGTATCTCCATCTGAAGTCTCTTTTGCTCAGCTTCTGTGCACTCTTGTCTCTCTTTTTCAAACTGCTGTTTCTGCATCTCTGTCTTTGCATCTCTAATTTGGTGAGTTTGCTTTTTCTGTGGCTTCTGCTTGATGTCACTGGGTTTCAATTTGCAGCTTTTGGAATTGCACTTCAGCATCTCTTGTTCTCTCCAATTCCAAATCATTTGTTCCATCCTTTCTTTTCTATCTCATGGCTTGTTCTAGCCTTCTTTGTTTAGCTGCTTCAGCCTGTGGTATTCGTCGTAGTTTGGCTTCCGCTCTTTCCTTCCCTTCTGTCTTGGCTTGTTCTAGCCTTCTTTGTTCAGCCATTCTTCCTTAGCTCTCTAATTCCATTTGCTGCCTCTGCATTTTCATTTGCCCTTGTCTTTTGCAGTCAGCTGCCTCTCTTTTTTACCTTTCTAATTCCATCTGTTGCCTTTGGAATTCCATCATTTGAAGCACTGCTTCTATGGTTAAGGGGTGGGTGGAGGTTTCTCACCATCTCCCTCTCTGGTTGGGCTCTGGCACCAATTCCTTCTGCATCTTCTTTAAGCCACTCTTTCGCTATGGTGTCAAACAAAGCATCTTGGGTCAACTCCTTCAGCCTGCCTAAGCCACTCAGAGCTCAGTTTCTAAATTTCTGCCTGTTTTTCTGTCGACAATCATTCCATACTACTTAATGAAGTAAACTATAGCAACAATAAACTTTTGCAATGTAAGAAAATGCTTTACACCATAAACAAAAATAACACCAGTGCAAACATTAATTAAGATTTCAAAAATAATTGTAGAATACAGCACATGTGTCTTCACCTAAAGTCTTCCACAGAGATCATCTCTTCTTCTACTGCTCCAAATTAACATCAACTTCCCCTGCAACCCTCTTTCTTATTGTCAAAGATGAGATCCTCGGGTTACTCTTTTACTTGTGTTCTGGAAAGTTGGCCCTCACACACTATCATACTTGTTCACTGAATTTCAAATCTCAGTTCTGCAAATGCTCCTGTTATGTCATAGGCACCAACATCAGATTCTTCTTTAGAATCTTCATTCACGAGCATCATATTCTTCCGTTAAATCTTTGTTCACCAGCATCAGATTCTTTTGTTAAATTTTCATTTGCCAGTCTCATCGGGGTCTAGGAGGTGATTCGAATCCTGTTGCTGCCACCAAATGATGTCACTGACTTTTTCGTGTCAATTGATCTGGCTTCAAACTGTCGACTCTCACTTTTTGTCGCATAGCGTAAACTCGAAAGAAGACACAGTCTCGGTATTTTGTAATATATTAACAAATGAACAGTTCAATCACAGCAGTACTTGAATCGTCACAATTTCTAAATGCACGAATCTGTCAACGCCATCTCAGACTTTCAGCTTAACACAAGCCAGACCATACCTGTAGACATCTTCTTGCTCTCTCTTCTACAGGCCCTTTTCCGGCAAGACAGCAGACCAGCAGAAATTGGTTTAGGCCACTCTCCTGTTACTGGACAATTGCGGGTTTTTCCAAAACCCCAATAACTAAGCACAACACAGGCTGCGCAAGGGTTCACATAATTAACTATGCACCATGATCATATCAGCCCGCCTGCCTGCAAAAAACCTGTCAGCCAATCACACCACCCCCATAACATGTTTGGTGCATGCCAGATAGCAAGTGATCAGCACATGCAAAACAAATCAATAATCTGATGACTCTTGGAAATTTCCTATGCAAATGCACATCTTAAAACCCACTGACTAAGCAGTGTAATATTACACTCACATAGGGAATATCATCTTCAACCAGTTCTTTCCCATTATCCTGTTAAAGTCACATGCAGACGTTTTTACTCCAATCATCGTTCATCTCTGCAACTGGTCTTTCAGCAGCAGGTGGTTTCCAGCTTCTAGAGATCTGCCTCTATTACAAGGTCTAAATTCGGACAATTCTTCTAACTACAGGCCAATTTAAAATTTGAACACTGTGTCAAAAATGTTGGAACATGTCTTCCTGGCTCCTCTTTTGCCTCACATCAGCAGTTCCTCCAACAGGCAGCTTCCCATCGCCATCACTCAACTGAAAAGGCATTATTCAAGATCTTGATATCTATATCACTTTTGCATGATAACATCCCACTATACTGATCAGCCTCAACCTCTCTGTACCCTTCAATAGGACAGACAAAGCAACAACCACCACAAGACATTCAACTAGAAAGTCACCGCTGTTTGCAAAGCATCACATTTCTACATAATATAACATAACAAGGGTTTTAAGCGATCCAGAAGACATGTAATCAGTTTTAAAACATAAAGGCCATGCATCATGTTTGAGCAAGCTTGCCACAAGAACTTATGAAGACAGTCACTTTTATTACAGCCAGAGTAAAACTTGGCTACTGTAACTTGCTTACAGATGGCACTGCAAAGTCTAACATTTGCGATGTGTCCAGAACTTGTTGGCATGTCTGGTAGCAGGAATCTGCAGGTGTAATTACATTACAAATGTACTAATAAAGCTACACTAACTGCCTGTAATGTCCCAATCACTTACACGATAGCACTCCTGACAAGAAATATCATCAACCTTCAGCTCTCTGCGATCAGCTACACAAAACCGTTTTTCTTTCCCCAGTATCAGAGACTATTGGCCTGAATTCTTCCAAAGCAGTTTAAGTATTTAAGCAGTAGCCATGTGGAAGAGTCTATCCATTTGCCTTACTCACAGTATCTTGCTAGACATATTCATAAATCGGTCTAAGATCTATTTGTCCTGTCTTGGTTTTGTTATTTCACTGTTGTGACCCACCCATGCCTACAATTCCTCGCTCAACTGATGAACATAAGGCATGTTAACAAATGCTCATTTAAGAGTGAGGTAGGAGGAGGATGGAGTAGAAACAGCATAGAGTTACAGTAGTCAAGGTGACAGAAGACCAATGCGTTTGCCGAAGATATTCTTGAAGATATGTGGACATAACACCTAATTTTGCATATGTCCCAAATATACATGTGTGACGACGTACAAATACCATTTACATAGTCAATGAGCGACATAGTACAATCAAAAACAACTCCCTAGTTATGAACAGCATCAGTCAACTCAACAAGCGAGTCACCCAGTTTTAAGCATTTAAGCCATTCAAACTTCTTAAGTTGTTGTGGTGTGCCCATTAATAGAAATTCAGTCTTTGATGGATTAAGGAGGAGTTTATTAGCTGCCATCCAAGCTGCACCTCTTCAAAGGCACTTGACAACAGCTGCACAGATGAGGGACAAGACAAATAAGTGTAGATCTAAGAATCATCAGCATAGAAATGATATCCCTGTAAATTCTATATTGCAATATCTTCATCTGCTTTATTTTTAATTTCTTTATGAATGAATGAATGAATTTAATTAATTAATAAAAAGTGAGTAGGATGCACCGTCACAGAACAAAAAGGTTCGTCACAGTTCTGTTGTATGAGACCCTCTGCAGCCTGGCTGTTGTTTTACCTAGTCTTCCTTGTCTTGTCCTTTGTCTTCCTCTACCAGTTCGATAAACTAGATCTGTTAAGTAACAAACTGTACAGATTTTAACGCTATAATATTCTTAATTATGTAACACCTTAACTTAATCATTCTAAACACTGAACTTGGAGATATTTAGGTCAGAATAGGCAATTCAAGGTTTTCAACTTGACCAAAATGAACAGCCCGGATTTTATCAATCAGGTAGAGCATCACAACAGTTAAGAGAATCTGTAGAAATACCAACACACATATATGTATACATGCAAACAAGCACACATGAATATAAGCATACACATATACACACAAACACATATTCACACACATACATACACACATACATACATATGCACAAACATACATCCATACACACATACATAAACACACACGTATACACATAAGTAATGTAAGTACTGTACTGTCACTTAAATCACAGGTGACTGTCACTTTTACACATTCACACAAAAACACACACAAACACATACGCACATAAATGTGTCTACCGAAAATGCCTGTTCATCAAGAAAAGTTCTAGTCCAAGGTATCACTCGAGAAATTGATCAGATGACCTTGCAGAAAATGGCAAGTCTGGAGAATAAGGACTGATCTCAATTTAAGACAAATCCTTTGCTGAACAGGAAGCCAATGCAAAGATCTTTAAGTAAATGGGTTATATTCTCATATTCTGATGCCTTTGTTATGGTTCTAGCCAAGGAGTTCTGAATTCTTTGAAGTTTCTTCATATTTGATTTTGTGATAATAACAACAAGCAAGTTACAGTAGTCAAGGTGACTGGAGACCAATGCGTTTGCGAAAAATATTCTAGAAGATACGGAGACATAGTCCTAGCTTTTCACCTCCTGTCTACATCTGTGCAGATTGAGATGGAGAGATTAGTGAGTTGGAAGATAGGTGACTTAGCATACGATCCATAACCACCCATTCAAAAATTTTTACACAAACTTCAAACTTGAGATGAGTCTGTAATTTGATAGGTCATCAGGATCAAGAGATTTCTTTAGCAGAGGATAAACTAAAGCATCAGTAAAAGCAGATGGAAAGAATACCACAAGCAATGAGAAACTGATAATTGATGTATTGGCTGGACCTCTTTTAGAAGAGATGTAGGAGTGGCATCAAGAAGACATGTCTTGTTAGATGAAGAAAAGATGAGTCTGCAAACCTCTGCAAGATTTGGTGGCTGAAATTAGTCTAAGACAAGAGGTAAAAAACTAGGACTATAAAATTTGTCACATACTGGGTAACCAACAAATTTCAACTTTATGCCAGAAGTGTTATCTGCAGGGAAGGTCAAGAATTTACTGGCTAGCTCCAGGTAGCCAAAAACACAGCAGAGGATAGATTTAACTTCTATCTATGTGATAACATATTCAAAGCCATCCACAGAGTTTTTCGTGATGCAGAATTTTCAGCAATAAATTTAAGACATGCAGTTTTGTCAGATGAAACAAGTTTTCACACGCATCTGAACCTGCCTGAACCAAATGTTTATCAGAGGTAGGACAAAAGTGATGCCACCAACGCTCTAACTGACTTTTGCAATGCCTAGCTTCAGAAATAGCAGAATTAAACCAAGACTGCAGTGTATACTCTACATCTCTCTTAGTTCTAAAATGAATTTTGTCTGTCAAGAAAACTCAGTTGAAGTAGCCTGGAACTGCATGTGCAGGCAGATGTGTAATTTCAAACTCTTTGTGTGTGTTTAAAATGTTGATAAAGAACCCCAGATTGCCAATTCTGTCACTGGAACCTGGCCTGCTAAGATCAAATGCCAAAGTGGTCCACAAAAACTAGCAAATGCCTCACTTTCAGCTTTGGGCGAAGGAAATGCTTTGTCATCATCAAATCCATCAACCATGTACCTTCTTTGATCATACTCCAGGCTCGATTTATCCAAACACAAAAATCGGTCGATGTTTGATCTGTTTATTTTGTTAATTTTATTCCTAGTGCCATAAGTACACTTTCATAGAAACCAGGTTCCATACTGATTCCCTTAAGTCGTAATCGTAAGGATCGTTCATTGCACGGGTAAATAATATTTGCAAAGAAATACATATAAACAGCAGGGAATCTGTGGTGGATATCGCCAGGAGTCCATCTCCAACAATCCAGTGTCTTTCTTTTGGCTTCTTACCCGAACACCTTAGCCGACACTCAAGAAATAGTACTACAACTCCACTGAGGTACTGAAGTATAGATAGCTTCAATGTTTGCCTTCTATGTGTAGCAGCTTTTGGACCAGTTTGACTAAGTCAGAGAGGCGGCGAGACTGCTAATGATAATTCTTGCCAGAATGAACCACTGGTCCTGGAACATCAAACAGTTGGTTGCAAGGCACTTAATGTCACACTTCTCTGACACCTTAAATTATCTTTCAGAGCACCATGTTACCATCAAATAGTGTAACTGGCTGTGTACGATTGTATGGATGCACATACTTGCATAAATAATGCCTATGTCTTTTTCTTCGTATTTGTGCAACTATTCGCTGAATCCCATATCACGTCTGTTGAGCTTGGTGGCCTCTATAGTAACGCATTTACACGCTAGTACACAGGCATCACCATAATTTGATTTTCAAACTAGATATACAACTTTTGGCTAGAGCTTCCATTCCCCTATAAATAGCGTCCTTGGCCATAAAGGAAGCTAGATGAAAAATAAAAATTGAGCTGAGGCAGCACAGAGACGATTAAAGGTTGAATGAACAAAATAGGAAAGATCTAACCTTGTAGGCTGAACATGTGAATACAGATTGATAGACATGAAAATAAACTAAACTAGGAAACAGATTAAATCAGCATCTCTCAGCCGTCATTTTTTCAAGGCAATAACACGAAATGGATGATTAGACATACCCTAAATTGCAATTATACACTTGAATTGAAATCAAACTTCTTAGATCTACAAAATTTAACGCCATCTGCAGGCCACATTATAATTCGTTACCATGACGTTTATTAAGAGTTCTGTTATTGCATTGTTGCCATTGATTCTTCCTCGGACATTCACTATTTAGACAGTGGGCTTGGGGCAAAAATTAACATTGTGCAAATAACATCAATTTAAACCTCTGAAGTTCGTTACCGGATTTCACCGGGTAGGCCTAAGCGCTGGAGTCGATAATGAAAATGTCCGGAAAACACCGGATTGTTTTAAAGTATTCGTTTGCTAAATAAAATACTTCCATTGTTAATTTCTATATGTGGGCGGGAAGAGAAGATGTTAATCTACGGAAATAAAGGCGGCTTTTCATCAGGAAGCAGAGTTTAACACAGAAAATCAACTTTTAAAACAGCTAAATGTCGGGATCGACGGATGATTGTTTACATAAACTAAGGCGCCAATTTACGTCACATCACCATCATCATCATCATCAGCAGCAGCAGCAGCCGGATCAGTCGTAATACGAAGGCCGCAATGGGCGCGCCAGCAGCCTGCCACGGGACCTCATTCGCAAATGTTAACCACTGACTCAGACGAGACTCAGACGTCGTGCACATGGGGGTGTTTCAATGTATGTAACGTTCAAACGGCAAACTCTACTTCTCTGATTATCAAGATTCGAAAGTATTCCTAACTGAAGGGATAACTAATTAGATTCAAAGAAAGCCAGATACGGAAATATTATCATCATTGCCATTCGATATTTAGCAACATCATCATCATCAGCATCATCATCATCATTCTGATACTATTGATCGTCGTTGTTGTCGTCACTCTCATTGAAATCATTATAGCTATTGTCATCTTTATGCTCCTCTTCATCGTCATCATCATCGTTGTTGTCGTCGTCACAGATTAGTTAACTAATCAGAGTAAAACAAAGGCATATTCTTATATTCGTAAAGATTTTCATCGTCAGTTATATTGCTAGTGTTGTCATCATCAGCAGAATGATAATCTTAATCACAGTCTTCTTTGTGTTCCTGTTCATCAACAGCATCATCACCCTTCTGAAGGAAATTCATGATGATTAGGATAACTATCGTCATCACGGTTATCATAGTCATCAGTGGCAGATGCAGTCATCACCAGTCAATGTTAGGTTGATCTTCGACACCTTTATCATCATAATCGTAATTATCTTTGGCCGTGCTCGTCATTCAAAACTGTGTACTGTGAAGTATCGTTGCTTTACTATAAACAACATTCACAGGAGATTAGATATTGTCCAGGAAAAGATTTGTGTAACCACACGAAAAAGATGGTCTATAGAGTCAGTGAAACAGTTTGGAGAGAAGGAGGTGAATAGCTAGGTGTCATCAGCGCAGAGGTGACGGTCAACTGAGGATTCTTTAATTGAGTGAACTGAGGGGGTAGCGTAGAGGATAAACAGAAGAGGTCCAAGAATGGAGCCTTGTGAAACTCTGCAAGTCAGAGGGCATGACTGAGAAGAGGCTTCCAAAGTTTTAACAGAGAAAGAGCGGGAGGAGAGATAAGACTGTATCCATAGGAGAGCAGTGTCAGTAAAACCAAACCAGGTCAAAAGTCGGTGGAGTAAGATATTGTGATCTGTGGTGTCGAAGGCTGCAGAGATATTTTGTAGCACATGTTAAATATAATGTGTTACTCTCAATTGGCAATATTAACTCTTAAAATATAATTATTCGTCAATTTTCTTTTCACCAGCAGTGTTTGTAATGTAAACAACATGTGATACTTGCTTGTTGCCAGATGCGCTGAGGTGAATAGGCAATTAAACAAGTCACACGATGTCCAATAACAACTTTACAGTACTGTGTAATTTTGCTTTAACTTTAATGCTGATATGCTGGTTCCCTCCTATTTCATTTATGAAATATGTAAGGAGAATTTTGAAACAAAGAATTTTTATAATTATGATTAAAATAGTGCAAGAATTTTTCATGAGAGGAGACACCCACTTCAGATGAGATGAAAGGAGCTTCACTCCTAGAAGACTGACAGTTGATCACATATTCACCATGAAAGGTCTGATTCGAATTAGAAGAAATGTCAACTACCACTATGGATTGCCTGTTTCAACCTAAAGGAAGCCTTTGACTCAATCTAAAGACTTCTACAATGCCGTAACCATAATGCCTAAAGCATCAGTCAGTGTTTGCATATTACTTTTGGGGCTAAATAATTTTTTAAAATCAGGGCCACAGGCAGAATATTACCCCTATACGTTGATGTTTGTTGACAACCACCATAAACTCCTAATGTTGACTTGCTGACAACAGCCTTGAAAGTGTTAAAGTGAAAATCACAGTTAAAATCAGAATCCACTGGAGAATCCAGGTCAAAGTCAGAAAAAACCAGGCTAAGGTGGGTAAGCAAGCTGAACCTTTAGTTTAGATATGACATCACAGAATTTACAGACTAAACTGAACGGGGCAGTGAATTCCACAGCCATGGACCAGCTACTGAGATGGCCTGAGAACCCAACACTGTTCAGATATGGAGCACAGCAGGAGTCACAGTGTCCATTAATCCATTAATTAAGTAGCTGTGCTGCAGCGCCTTTGTGAGTTACTTAAAAGGTGCTATGCAAGTTTAATGATACATACATACATACACACAAGTGCGACATGTATCAGTATAAGAGGTGAGCATCAAAAGTAAATATGTTGGCTACTTTAAAAGTAGTACTTCGTGAACTATAAGACAGATTTTGAATTGAATTGTTTGGTTGATGATAGCCAGTGCAATAATGTAAAATTTGGTTAATATGCTTATATTTACAGATCTTTTTAATGACAATGGCTAGAGATTCATGAATGATTTGTAGTTTGTGCAGTTATCCTTAGTTATACCAATAAGAAATTAGTTACAGTAGTCAAGTCTGTATTATCTAATTGGATTAGTTTAGTTGGATCAGTTTCAGGCAATAGGGATATGATTTTATGGTTGGAAATGTAGGTACAGGTTATGGGACAAGAGGTGAGAACTCGGGCGATTAGCAACTACTTTTTCCAAGATTTTGGAAATGAAATGGAGAACAGAGATGGGGCAAAGGTTTGACAGATCATGAACAGAAAGAGATGACTTTTTAGGAACAGGATAAACCATGGCATGATTGAAACAGGCAGAGAAGCAGCCTTCAGCAAGAGAGATGTTGACAATGGGCCCCAGACATCAAAGCATTCTTTTAGAAGGGCAGTAGGAATAACATCCAAGGCAAATTATTTATTAGGAGATGAAAAAATGTGATTATGAATCTATGTCCAAGTTCTTTGTTGGAATAGTAGAAGATTTAGGATATCACAGGCCATCAAAGGGAAATGTGAAACGTTGGAAAACTTAAGTCATATGATCAAAATCTTGTCAAAAAATTGTAGAAACCTGTCAGCAAGGGAAGAATATGATGAGAAGTTAGGTAGCATATTGCCATAACAACTTTGCCATAACAACTGCCATAACAACTTTGTACAAGAGGAGCTTTCAGTGACCAGACAAGACAATTAGGTGGATTTGGCTACTGAGACAAGTTTACAGACAATATGACACTGGCACCTGAATTTGAGGAAATGGAAAGGTAAATTGAAGCGTTGACAACACCTTTCAATCCTGGCGGTACCAATACCTGAGTTATACCATAGCTGGAAAAGGCATGTAGCAACCTTCTGACTTAGCAGGAATGTGTTTATCCAGCATTTCAGAAAAAGTTGAATTTAGCTGTTTGGAGCTGAATTTAGCTGGATGCATCAGTGTATCATGCTGCCATCTGGAAACTACTGCTGTCTTGTGGAATGCCAGAGAAGATGGTAACCTTGATGAGGGAGTTGGATATGAAAATAATGAATGAGGTTTGTTCTGAAGGTTTAACATGAGTATGGTTCAGGGTGGATAAAGGAGTGCAACAGGGAGGTAGAATGGTTCCAGACCTGTTCTTATGTCCCATAGACAAGATTATAGAGTTTCTATTACATCAGAATAGTCGCTGAACTGGATTATGCTGATGATGTGGCACTTCTTGCCACAATGCTGGAGATCCTGATCTTGCCCTTGGAGATAATGGATCATGAGGCACATAACTTTGGCCTTGAAATCAACTGGGAAAGTGGACCTATGCCCAAAACAGGATCACATACAGGTGGGAAGAAGCTAGATGGATTTGGTTCATCCGTCCCTCTATCTTGGTTCTCATGGTCAGGCCAATGGTGACAGTCTACCTGAGGTATGGCAGTGCAAGGCCACTGCCAGAAAATGCACATGCAACCTACAATGAGGGATTTGGTCTCTATCTGGTTGAACACCAAACTACACCTATTCCAGGTGTACTATACCGCCTCTCCTACTATTTGGAGCTGAGACATGGATGCCAACCAAAGACCTTTGCAGCTCATGTCACCAACATGGAGGTCTATTAATACATAACACACATCCCAGATCTAGAAATGATCCAAACCAGGAGGCTCCAGTTGTTTGGACACATCACACATTGCAATACAGAACCAGGCCAATACAGAACCAGCACTACGATGATATCTGGCTCTCCAAGAGATTGGAAAAGACCAAACCGGATGCCTCACAACACATGGACAAGAAATGATGAAGTCTGACCTATGCCTGCTGAACTTAAAACTACACACAGCCTGGAGATGAGCCCATAACACAGACGGCTGGCAACATGTTGAGGAAACGGCACTGACCACGATGAATATTTGCTGTATAAATTAGAATTGAGTTGATTCACTTCAAGCAGAGACTGATGCATCTGGAGACTCAAAGTGGAACAGATGTGGAACAACCAAGCTTCAGCCATGCCTACAACAGACACACACATACATGATCTGTTTTATGCTGCATGGCTTATGGGCAGAAGAATTGCCAATAACTATGTATGTTGATAAACGAAAGAAGCTGACAAGAAATAAATAAAGGTTTTGATCGTCAAGTATGACCCTTATCACCAAAATCTAGATTTTAAATTTTGACACAGGTAAACGTCAGTAGAAGCAGCACTTTAAGTGGTTTCTTTATTTAAGAAACAGCTTAGATTGGTTTCCATGTATTCTATCACAGTTAACAATTGTTCATTCGGCAGCACATAACCAAATGAAGATCCAGTTGCAACTCTGCAAATTGTGCTAACATTTTTCCCTATTAACCCATTACTGCCCATTGATCCCATTTGGGAACACGTGGATGAATTTAAGTATAAAATAAGTGTGTTATTTTATTTAGTTGCTGTGGGTAGCTTTTAACTGTTGGATAGTCCATATACTACTTTTTAGCCTAATCATGAGTTTGCAGTAATTTCTGTATGTGGTAGCCATCTTTGAATTTGCGTGTTTTTGTGAATATTCGGTTGCGTCCGGTTTCTCATCTGCATTTGAGGTAAGGAAATTTTAATTTGGAAAATGTATACGTGATGTAAGTGTAACATAGTGTAGCTATAGTTATGCCAGTGATGATTGTAAAAAAGAAATGTATTGAGGTAGAAATGTTTGATAAATCTTTGATGTTCCCAAATGGGAACAATGGGCACAAGAGGTACTGTGTTCCCATTTGGGAACATCAAGAGGAAATGCATTGAGTGATTGATAGCATCACACCAAGAGAATTACTGCTGTCCACATTTATAGAAAAATATGAGACAAATTAGAATTTTTAGTTTAAGCAGTAATCGCGCTTTTTGTACGATTCCGTTTTCAGATGTTGAAAAGAAAGTTCTCCTTGTCTGAAGCAATTGCTATGGTACAGCCTGATGCAGATAGCGAAGATGACAACATTGAGCAGTTTGTTCACCCAACAAGGGCTTCAGATGCAATGTCTGCTGTTGACAAAGATGTTGACATAGTTATTATGCCACCAGCGATAGTGGATGGTGTATCCAATGAAGAATTTGCGGATGAAGATGACCTGTTGCCTTCGATTCTTCCATCTGATGTTTCTGGGCCAGTTACTGTTTTTGTGCATAGAGATGCAGACGATGCGAGTCAGTTACAAGAATCTCATGCACTCCAAAGGTAAAGAAACCGAAAGTGGACTTTATATCGCAACCCAAATGGGTCAAGAAAAGAGCAAATACACATGAAAGAGCCACTACTGACATTGAGAAGGTTAGCAATAAGCATCCTGAACTAATTGGCATGTCATCATATGAGCCGGACAGCCTCATGTCAAAGATGTTGACATCGCCCAGTATTTCGCTCAAGAAGTGGTGCTGGTGACTCTTTATCAACGGTTTGAACAAAGCCATTGTTGCTGCTTGGCGTCTTCACGTTGAGGTCAATGGATAGTTTGATCACCTGGAGTTCCGATGGCACATTGTCTGAACATTGCTACAATGGTAGCACAAGCGTCCTCCAGCACTCTCAGGACCAGCTAGCCACCCAGTCAGTGACACTCGCTACGATGGAGCCGACCATCATCTGGTTCCGAGTGCCAGGCAAGCAAGATATCGCTCGTGTAAGAACACAAGGTTTCACTGCACAAAGTGCATGGCTCCACTTCACCTGCACTGCGAGCAGCAGTATCATACTCGCATTTGAGACAATTTGCAGTCTGCAGCAGGTCACTGAGAAATATCCAGAATATGTTAAAGGTGTGATCATTGTGTTCAGTCGCAGGATTAGGCTGTCACAAATGACAAAGTTAACACTGACACTGCTTTATGATGTTTTAAAAACTAGTTACTTCAACGCTGATGTGTGGCTTTCATACACTATCAAAGCAGCCTGTGCTGTGCATAAAATACACTGTGGTAGTAACTGAAAACTGTCACTTTAATAGGTACTCTGCGATAATTTTGCATGTTGTTCCCAAATGGGAACACAGTACCATATGTGCCCATTGTTCCCAAATGGGAACAACACGCCACCTAGCGGCTGATCGCCAAATCACATAAATGTAAGTTCCTAGGACCTAACCTTTGCATCATTTGTCATATTCTGAAGTATCACAATGATTGGCAATTGGGGGAAAGCTTGGGCTCTAATGGGTTAAGTACCAAGATGATAAGGAGTTGCCATTAAATTAAGATAGCCAAGACTAGGTTCTGACGAAAAGTAATGGCTACCTTGCTGCGATTTCCATCAAGCACGACAAAGTCAGTTCAAATGAAAACAGACTGTATGACTGCACAGTATCAGCTTGATTGATTTTGCCCAGGACATATTCTACCAGGTCATCAGGTAAAAATCAAGAGATAATGCTTTGACTGACAGGCTGCATCGTCCAACAAACGCAGCAACAAACTTCATATGGCTACAATTTAGTTGCCTTCAGCAAACAAACAAAAAATTAAATGTCTATAATTAAAAACAACTTGCTTCATTAATTAATATCAGTTTTCTGTCAAAATTTATCACCTGCTCTAGAAAACAAAGTTATGTATAAATCAGGTAAGATCAAAGTCTCTTTGTGTAAGCAGAAGTAGTAAGTGAGTACTGTAAGCACTGGTTAACATGCTGTGTGTCCATCGGGTGTGCAAAGAATTGTAAGTGTGGGCATCAGAGCAGTCAGGTAACAAAAGCACGATGGTACAAAAAGGTCTTAAACTGCTTTGCAAATATGTCTAGCAAGATACTGTTGTAAGTAATGTAAATAAGTAGACCATTTCAGATGGCTGGTGCAAAATTACTGAATCAGATTAAGGAGAATTTAGATCATAGTCTCCAATATCAGGGACAGACAAACAGGTTTGTGTAGCTAACTGCAGAGATCTGGATGGCTGGTAGCATTGTAAGGAAGATGGTAGTTAAGCAGGTTGAATAACTGAGAGTCTTGTGTGTGAGGAGAGCTATCTTGTAAGTGATTCTGGACCTGACAGGCAACTTATTAGCTTTGCTGGTACAGGAGTTATGTGAACTTTTTATCTCTGACATTCTACAACAGCCAGTCATTATACATGGGAGTAAGATTGAGCTGAGGTGCTTTGTTTTAATTTTCTTGTCTTGTCTTTGAACTTTCTCAAGCTAAGGGTTAGCTGCACCATGGACAACTCTGTTCCATCTATTTCTGTCCCTTGTCTCCTACAGTAATGGGTTGCACAGCAATTAAATCCATGACCTGATGCTGTCAATCCATTTATCTTGGGTCCACCTGGAGCTTGGGATCCAAGATTTGTACCATGGATAATCTCTTTCTCTAGACTGTTTCTATTCTTTTGTAGCACATGCCCAAAGTATGAAATCTTTCTCGGTTTCATTAATCCTAGAAGACTCCTTTCTGCTCCTGTATTTGTCTTTTTGGCAGTTAACAATACTCTGTGTTGCAGATACGGAAATGTGTCAACCTGGTTACCTTGTACTCTGTTGCTGCAGGTAGTATCATTTGTTACCATGGACATGACCATGGTTGCAGCTTGCCTAATCAAGATAGTCCACTATCTCCAGTAGCTCTGTTTCCGATTGCACCAACAGGACAATGTCATCAGCTTCTCTCTTTTATTTGAATTCCATCATCATAACTGTCTAGTGCCTGCCTCTTGACCACCTCTGCCAGGACGGTAGTGAGCTCACACAGCCCTGTTGAACCTCTTTCTTGACACAGAACCCTTGTGATAGTAGACCGGCTGCTTTCACTTTAGCTTGTTGTTTTCAGTAGAATCTGGCAAGTTGGTTAACAATATGAGTAGGGTAACCCATGTCTATCATAGCCAGCCAGAGCTTCTGACTTGAGACACAATCAAAACCCTTCTTAAAATCAACAAAGCACAGACAGAGGGGCTCCTGATGTTGCCGTTAAGCGTCCATTACGAACTCAAAATGGCGGATTGTTATCTAACTGGGTTTGCTGACTGTAGCGACTCCATTCGTTTAGAAAACGATTTTGACTATCACTGGTCGTCATCTACATAGTTTCCTTGGCCAAGTCAAGGATGCAAAACCATTAAGCCTGGCAACAGCACAAAGTGTTCTTCGGGCAAAAGCAGTCAGCTTACGCAAGCGTATTCTCGTCATGTTAAACCTGGGCTTCGTCACGTCACAGGGATCCTGCTATGGTCTCGTGCAGGTCGGCCTTTTCGCCCTCAACACCGCCGTTCCTTGTTCTCTGCATTCGTTGCTCTTCTACTGCTCATGTCGGGAGATGTTGAGAGCAACCCAGGCCCATCTTCCCACAAAGTCCAGACTAGGAAGACGACGTCGAAACAAGCGCCCATTAACTTCAGCAGCTTCAACATCCGGTCAGCAATCCGTTGTTCTGCCATTATTCTTGACCTGATCATCGACGGACAGCTGGACACTCTCGCACTTTGTGAGACATGGATTGGTGTTGACAGACTCGACTGCATCAAGCGAGATATTGCACCGGATGGCTTCTCCGTTCTTCACGTTCACCATCGTGGAACCCAAGGTCGCCCTCTAACTGGTGGTGGCCTTGCTGTGATCTTCAGGTCCTCGCTGGACATCAACGTCCATCCTCGGGCAGAAATGCTCTGCTTTTCCTCATGTGATGTTCAGCTGATACGACTCGGCAGATCGTCGACGTCAATTACTCTTGCCAACATCTACCGTCCTCCTGGTGCAGTCGGCAATTTCTATAATGACCTGTTGACTCTTGTATCAACTGCTTACATTGAGGCTGGTGAAAGACTTCTACTCTGTGGCGATCTTAACTGTCTTGGGTCTAATGGTTACATCAGTGATGATCTCGCTGATATCTTCTCCAGCTACGGCCTTCGTCAGTATGTCGATGTTTCAACTCGAGGGGATAACCTCCTAGACGTCTAGCTTCTGATGACCGGACCACTGTCTACGATGTCCAGGTGAGCGACGCTGGTCTTGTTTCAGATCACAAACTTATACTGTGTAAGTTCACGACCTCCTGCCACTGCCAACCTGTTAGGCACACTTATCGTAACATCAAGGCGGTAGATCCTGTACAGTTCAGTCAGTCGCTTGTTGATTCTGATATGTTCACTGTGCCAGCAAGCACTGCAGACGATTTTGCTGAACAGCTCAAGAGAACTGTGTCACTCACATTGGACAAAGTCGCCCTGTTCACATCTGCTATCGGCAACCTTCTAAACCTATGACAAGGTGGCTTTCCCTAGGTGCAATAGATGCAAAGAGAGAACATTGTTGACTAGAGCAAAGATGGAAAAGTTCAGGCCTTGAGGAGGATAGACAGCGTTATCGTCATCAGTGCCGCCTCACAAACAAGATCATTAATGACTCTAGGAGTTCTTACTACTCCAGCCAGCTGAAAAATGTGCAGACCTCTCGTGATCGATGGCGCATCTCTAAGCATCTTCTGCATTCAAAGGAAGCTGTCACCTGCCAACGCTCAGAACAAGAAAACCAGAATCTATGTGCTGACTTTGCTTCATTTTTTGCCAACAAAATTAACAATCTCAAATGTAAAATTGTACAATGTACTAGTTATCTAACTTGGAATGACTTGCTACTTGACTCTGACTTCTCTGGTACTGCCTTTAATGACATTCCACCTGTCACATACTTTGAAGCCCTGTCTCTCCTTAATCACACTGTTCCTAAGTCCTCTCCAATGGACTTTATACCTACATCACTCATTGTCTCTTGCTCTGATGTTTTCTCACATCTGATCGCACACCTGGCCAACTTATCTTTTGCTGAAGGCTGTTTTCCATCATGTTTCAAATCAGCATTAGTTACACCTTTACTTAAAAAAGCTGACTTAGACACCAATAACCTCTCAAATTTTAGACCCATCTCCAATCTCAATAACATTTCTAAGATTCTTGAACGTCTCATCCTTGCACGGATTAAGAAACACGTCAATTCATCTCCTAACTTCAGTCCTTACCAATCAGCTTACCGTGAAGGCTACTCAACTGAAACTGCTCTCACCTTCACACTGGACATCTTTTCAGCTATCGATACTGGACAGGCGCGCCTTTCAGTGTGTCTCGATCTTAGTGCTGCTTTTGATACTGTCGACCACCATCTACTTCTTTCTAGAATCAGTAAAAGCTTTGGTGTGTCTGGGACTGCCTTAAACTGGTTAGCTTCTTACCTCTGTAGTAGGTCTCAGCAAGTGGGCATTGGTTCTGCTCGGTCTGATCCTTCTTTCTGCACTGCTGGTGTTCCACAGGGATCTGTCCTTGGCCCCTTATTATTCGCAATCTTCACATCACCGGTCAGCCGCATAGCCAACCACTTTGGAGTGAAGTTACAGCATTCCTATGGAATTCCGGATAAGATTTAAACTAGCCTGTCTGACCTACAAAACTCTTACTATGAGCACTCCTACCTACCTTCAGTCTCTAGTCTCTCCTTACATCCCTCCCCGCAGCCTACGATCTTCAGCTACGGGTCTCTTGGCTGAGCCACAATGCAGAACTGTCCTGGGCTCTCATGCATTCCACACCGCTGCCCCGAAGGAATGGAATCGTCTACCAATGTTTCTCCAAAGTTCGAAATCCTTTCCTTCTTTCAAGAAATGCCCGAAAACTCACTATTTCTCACTGGCTTTCAAACATCTGGATATCTAACTCTTTCACCTGGCGACTGACTATCCGCACCTCCGATTCACATTTCGGTGCGACTCTGCGCACGTTACAAATTTTCGTAATAATAATCTAAGTGCATGACGAATCTAAGATTTGTGACTTAATCTCGTGTTCTCCTTCCTCTGCAGAATCCAGCTTGTTCATCTACCACCTCAAATTCTGTATACTCCTAATCTTTTCCACAATGATTTTCAGGATGATTTTACTGGCATGCAAGACCAGGGCTTTGGTCTGGTAGTTCATTCATTGCCTCATACCTCCTTTCTTTGGAAGAGGAATGAAGATTGAGTTTGTCCAATCCTCTACCCATTCCCCAGTTTCCCATTATGCCTCACATATTTGATGCATTTTTCCACTGTTGTCCCTTGACAATGTCTGAACAACTTGACTGGAACCTCAACCTGACTGGTGCTCCTGCCACTGGCTGTCTCACCAATTGCACATACCACCTCAGATCTCAGCAGAGCTGGTTCACGTGTAAACTGGCTGTTGATGTTCTTTACCTCACTGTCGTCATATAATGCTTCACAGTACTCAGTCCAACGCTGCACAGTATTTGAATTTTCTGAGATCATTTCATCTGATGCTGACTGCATGGAAAAGATGTCATATGTTTCCCTTTCGATTTGTTCCTTCCAGCTCCTCACATAGGCCCTCAAGCCCAACCTGTTTAGTGTTTATCCTCTCACAGCTTTCTTTGAATCTCTCTTCAATCCTCTATACAGTTTAGGATCTTTTGTTTTGGCCTCTCTTTTCTCCTTGATTTACATGAAGCTTTTATCAAATATCCATGCTTTCTGATTCTGACCTTTCTTGTTACCCAATGTATTCTTTTTTTGCTACATCAAGTAGAACTGCCTTGGTCTCTTGCCAGAGCTCATCTGATGTACTCTCCCCTTCATCCCCTCCTTCATCCAATTCAAGTGCCTCAAAACGTTTAACCTCCACTGTGTAAACTGCTGCCTTCTCACCCTCTTGCTCCTCCAGATTTAGCCTTTATGGCTGTTCCAGTCTCATCTTTTAGCCAATCTAACCTTTTGCAGTGATTCTCCTTCTCCTTATTCTTCTCTTTTGGAATTCAAGTAGAATATAAATGTATATATATATATATTCTGCAGATATTACGTAGCTATATATGACCCACATTGCTAAGGCAGAGGACTATATGATGATTCAACTTCAACTGAATGTGGGGCACCAGCGTGGAGGGATCCAAACACAATGGTTGACCCGCATTCTATCACAGGTGGAAAAATTTGACAGACGACGTGCCAATGTAGGGCGTTTGAGGCCAGTTCTGTTAAGAAAGAACCTCACATGTAATAAAACTCAGAAACAGAGCCGGAACGACTGCATAGCTGGTGGTCAGATTTTCGACACGAAAATTCGCCAAACTTTAAGTCGAAAGCGGTTGGTGGGTAACTGCAAAAAGTTCTTCGACATACTATGGTCAATGTTAAGCAAGGCGACAGCGTCAGAGGCTTCAAAGAGATCTATAAGTCATGAACTGATTCAAGTGTGGTGTTTCAACTCGAAAGAGGAACATTGGACAACTCAATAGTCGACTCTCTAATCAACCAACTGTGTAAGAAACATTCTGTGGAACAAGAGAAAATCAGCATAACCAGTTTACCAAGAATAAAGTAGCTGCAGAAGCCTTCATCAGATGCCATTTTTACAGAAGTTGGGGATGTCTGGTATATGGAGACGTATCTTCAGAGCCCTTCTGTCTGCACTACGAGAGAATCAGTACCAAGGCGGCCAATGAGGGAGGTTAATCTAGCAAAGTAAATATATCAAGGGAGGTTATCTAGCAAAGTAAATATGTATAGAGTACTAATCAAAGCTGGTCTAGGTAGGGATAACTAGGTTTAAAGATTTTGACAATTGCACACAAATCGGTAGAGTTAAAACTTTTAAATTAACAGAAGGACTCGGTGATCAAGGACTAATTAAGAAAACACATGTGTGCAAACATACACATATATACTTTGCAAATTAATGAATTTTAGTGAAAGTTGAGCAGCAGATCACTGCTAGACTCATGTTCCCTTCACTACTTGTACTCAGCAAGAGTTCATAGTGATAAGTAAAGAACTGTAACACCTTTATCCTTGCCACTAGCACTTGCTTTACTTAGAGACACAGAATTCTTATTCAGAAGATGAGCCATGCATGCTCAGCTAGCACAGACAAGTTTTACTGTTCATTCAGGGCATTTATATAGCACCTGCTCAGAATGTTCTTAAGGCCAATTTAATGGGATATCTTAGTCACGTTCACCTGAGCAACTCTCATATCCATAGGCTATCCATCTACAACAAGTTATATAAGTGATTCCCACCATGGCCTGGCTTCTGCTTTCTCAGACCTATTAGAATTCAACCTGGATTCTCTACTGGATTGTGATTTTCGCTGAAGCGACCATCGACTAATGCCTTGAGCATTATGATAATGATGCTTTAGAAGACCTTAGATTAGATCCCTCATCTAAATGTCAAAGTCAATTTCACCAGCTAGATCTCACCTAATTGCTGGATGACATGACACTTGAAAGTTTACCATCTAACATCTCCTAAATCTCCAGACTAGAACATGTTTGGCATTTGGAGTTCACTCATCTTTTAAAGAGTAATAACAAACTGCCATTCTCCTTAAATGTGACCTAGACATTGTCAATGTGAAATGAATTACAGTGCAACTGAAGGTTATAGTAAAACCAGCCTATAACTCTATCTATTTAGCAACAATTAACTTCAAGGATATAATATATATTCAAGAAAACAGCAAAAGTCTTAAAATTTACTTTTAACTAGCTGTGTAAATGGTAAAGAAAGTAAAGATAACACACTCGTTTACATGCTTATACATCAGCTTCTCAGAAGCGTGGACCAAAGGTTGAAGAGTTGGCACAAAAACGGCTGCTGCAATCCAATGACATGATGATTTAAACAAACTTGTATTGGCACTCATTTACCATATCAACAGGATCAACTTCTTTTTACCGATATAAATGCTAACTCCAAGTGCAGTGTGTTCCAGGAATGAGAATCGATGTTTTATTAGATAATTATATGTGACAAGTAGTGTGGGCATGGGAAATGACAAATTTACTTGACTACCAAAAGACAGGAAGCCATAAACAGTGAGGAAATAGTTTTTATAAGGTGCTGGGTAGTGGTTTGTATATTGACATAAATTTATCTTAAACATACTGTATTTATTTAAAATATGCCAAGTTTTATAACTCTGCCCCAGGTTCATCTGTGCAAGTCCCAAGCCTCAGTAAAGAAGGAGGGTTTGGCAGTAGGGTGCTGATATTATTGGCCATAAACACAAACAGGTGACAGAAAGAGATCCTATGAAATCTCATGCAGAAACTGATGGCAGGTGACAGCCATAAAACATTTTTAGTGGATGCACAGTGATGATGATAACGACATATGTACAATGAATAACACCCAACTGGTCACCTTTTGCCACTGTCGTAATGGTGCCAGTCACAAGCCAATCATTTTTGTTATGACACAGCATCATTAAACTGAGGCTACACACACCCAGATGATCAAGCAAGTGGAGGCTTACAAGCAACACTGACAGCAACAAGCCCACACACTTAAAAGAAGAAAAAGAAGATGCAAAGTTCATGAAAAAGAGGTGTAGTATGAGCAACATGCAGGTGGATGAGAAATGATTTGGACTGCTGCCTTCTGCAGTTTCAATCAGTTTTTAAAGTATGCCAAATAATACAGATATAGCACATACAGAAAAGCATGGTCTAATTACTTAAGTTGGGGAGGACATAGCATAGGTCCAACCTTACACAGAATCTAGCATTAGGCTTACTTACAGTCATGTTAATTTGATTCTCATTTACATTAAAATTATCACACCTAAATAAATAAAGTTAGGTCTGTATCAGGTAGTACTATGATTCCAAAAATTACAAAATGCCATTTTTAGATTTAGAGACAATAATTTTGCAGAAAACCAGTGTTTTATTCTGAAGAGTTCATCACTGTATAACAAGCACAATTTCTCATTCAGTTGGTCAGCGTTGGAATTCATCCTCTTATCAGCACACCCATATATACCAAGGTCATGCACACCTACTGATCTCAGCAGAAGTTATAGGTAGCACCTATTGCCAGTATATGGCAGATAATAAGATTCTTCTAGTTTACATAGTTTCTCTGGTTGGATCATTAACTTCACTGACTTTAGCCAGCTACTGACGGGTTGCACGACAAGAACGCGATCAATTACCACCAGTTAATAAGTTTCTGTTGCATAAAGTAATCTTTGGAACAAAACATGATAAACAAGCAACAAATTAAAGTTACTACTATGATTTGTTGGCCACCCATTTCTTTCAGTTTGAATGAGATGTACAAAATCACTGTAATACAATAATACAACTGTAATTTGGTACTGACCTCCTTACAAAGTTCAGAAGTGCACATTGAAGCCAGACAACAGGAAACATTAAGAACCATAAACAGACTGGAAGGATTAAGTTTTCAGTCTACTAGTTCGATAGTGGTTAGATTAGTCGCCAAAAAACAAAGAGGTAGAGCGTTCCTGATGGAGGGTCCAGTAACTGTGAATGGATGCCAGCCAAATACAAGACATATACCTATGGTAACATATCTTCCAGATGATGCTGATCGAAGAGAGGATTGCCCTTTACCTGGGCTACAGTGTGCAACTATGAATGATAAACAGGATGGTATATGATGCATAAGTTTTTTACATGAAGAGCGGCCGTTTCAAGTGCATATACTGAGATACAGGAAACTAGTGTAGAGAATGAACAGCAGATCTGTTTGACATGGTCTTCGTAAGAAGTCCAAGACTTTATTTTAAAGTGGTTGCTCAAATATCAGGTTGCTTTGCTTGACAGTTGTTCCTTATGATGTCTATTCAATGCTGATGATACTCAAATCTACATTTCAATTGATTGTTCATCTTGTCACTCATCTGTTCAGCTGCTGTTTGATGATGCCTTTGAGGAGATGCAGTCATGGATGGCAGCTAATAAACTCCTCCATAACCCATCAAAGACTGAACTTCTAGTACTGGGCACTCCACAGAAACTTAGAAACTTTGAACGGCACAAATTTTGAAACTGAGTGACTCGCTTGTTGAGTTGGCAGATGCTGCTCGTAATTTGGGTATTGTTTATGATACTTTTATGTCTCTCATATGCTATGTAAATGACATCTGTAAGTTGTCATACATGTATATTCATGACAAATGCAGAATTAGACACTATGCATTGGTCTCCAGTCGTCTTGACTACTGTAACTCACTTCTCGTTGGTATCACAAAGTCAAACATGCAGAAACTTCAAAAAGCTCAGAACTTTGGCTAGAGCCTTAACAAATACTTCAAAATATCAGCATATAATCCCTGTGCTTAAATCTTTGCACTGGCTTCTTGATCAGCAGAAGGTCTGTTTTAGACCTGGGTTTGCAGTTATAAAACACTGAACTTTGGCCAACCAAAATACTTGAAGTCATTCATCCTTCCCCAGTCTTATCAGTATTTAACCAAGTCATATGATTGCCTTTCTGTGTTCATATTTAGGACTACTGTAGAACTGTTCTTGTTGAACGTGCTTTTTCAATTGCTGGACCTAGATTTTGGAACTCTCTCCCTGTGTCTGTTCATTCTGCTCAATCATTTATGCCTTTTCATTCTTAACCAAAGACTTACCTTTTTCAGTTGGCTTATTTATCATAGGCTGCTTCTCCGTCTTAATGGACTGACCTTCCGGATATTGACCTGATTGCAGCTTGGTTTTGTTGCACCACGACTGATGCCTTGTGCATTAGACACTGTGTGCTAGAAGTTCCTAATTACAATACAATTACTCTGTGTAAATGTAAATGTACACGTTTTTCCATAGCGACCATATGGCCTTGACCCTGCTCATTTTTCAATTAATTTCTAAGGTAAGATCCTTTACCACCGACAGTTTGAAAGGAAGCCATGCCATTTAAGGTCCCTGTGTATGAACCATGCTAAGCTAAGAATCAGATTTCCAAAATATAGCCTTGATTGGTATGCGAACAGCATCCTCACGCTCAGAGGCACCCTGAAATATGCTTTAACCAATGTAGCTACTTAGGCCAGTTTTCTATGACCAAGTCTGTTCTACTGGAGTTAGTCCTTGAATCTTCCATGGATAATCTGCAGTTTAGGATGATGTTCAGCACTCTACTGTCATCAGCATAGGTGTCTATAGATCACCATCGTACAGACTTCACCTAATATACGACTGTGCCATGGATGCTACACATATCATCTGTAGCCAAGCTCATTTGGGCTCAGTATGAAGTCACTTGCTGCATGCGACCAGGTCATCGCGGACTCAGGTCGGCATCTACTGTCTCTTGCTGAAAGGTTTTCATCAGTCAGCTTTACATGAATTTATTGGACACCACAGACCAATGAAGGTGAGGTACACCTCGATATGTTGCACCAACTGCTGACTTAGGAATGACTGCTCGACATGGTCTTGTCGTAAGCACAATTCAGGTCAGAGACTTTGAACATACATCAACTGTCAATCGGGAATGGGAATTCATTCGTTGATTCCTGTATCTATGCAAAACACTGCCAGTCAAGACCTTCTCAAGCAACAGCACCATTTATAATCAAACAAGCTTGTTATTCTCTTAGAACTCCAACATCAGTTATGCTAGTGATAAAGGCTTTTGATCCGTTTCTAAAATATACCTAGATACACACATTGGAAAACACCTCACACAAAACTGCTTAACAAGAAATGTGAGTTAAAATGAAAAAGATGCTCAGTGCTTTCCAGTATCAATGGTTTTTAATGTAAATTAGCTCTTAATTCATGAAAATGATAACACAAAAATATACTGGTTTCACAGATGAAACTGCAATACAAAACCTTGGATAACACAAAACCTTGGATAGCACAAAATGTTGATTTATTTTTAACATCTGGCTCTGCTAAGCCATGTGAAACATTTGGCCTATATCAATTGCAACTGCACCAGTTCACACCATAGAGGAAAATACTATTTTTACAGAACAAAATATAAGATGTAGAATTATAATATATATATATATACACATATATGTGTATATATATATATATATTATGCATACTGCGGCTCAGTGATCACTGTGCATACAGTAGAGGCTTACATGAAATATTTTAAAAACTATAATTCAAAAACTGGTTAAGACAAATTTTGTTAACATGAATTGTACACAGTAGTCCCCTGCATTTCATGTTAAATGATTTGCAATGCACATGCATACATATGGCATGGCACCCAATTGACAACTGATGCTAACATCTAAGTCAGATGACAGAATGACCAACCAACCTGCATGCCATGACAGCAGATTCTGAGGAATCTATTTCAAGCCCAGCATCACAATGAGCCAACAGGACCTCAAAGGCTGCCTTGGGATTGAGCAACTTGTACGCACACCAGTTCATCACATCCATAGAAATGTTACTTTGGCAGTAAGTCACCAGCTGCAGTAACATAAGAGCAAATCATCCATGCAGAACGAGTCAGGAACAGAATCTGTATTGTAAATCAATATAATGCAGCAAATTACCAAAAAAGGTAAATTATTACAAAAATACCAGTTAGCCAGTCACAGCAGATCACAGTGCTTATCACAGTTTCATTATCTTGGGGGTAAATATAAAACCTGCTGAAAGAAAAGGTACTAAAACTAGGGTGTGTATTTACAGAGAAACCAAGTCTGAACGTATACAGGTCATTTTTCACAGTGTTTTACTGGTTTGGGCTTGTACTGGATCTAAACAATGCTAGACATTAGAATTTTATTATTGAGTAACTTAAGCTTATTTACGTGATAAGAATGATAACTAATGAAAGGTACCACAGATAGGGTTTAGGCTTATTTCTCTGTTTCAAATGTGGCTTATAGTTATAAAAGATTAAACTCTGACCGACAACAATACTCAGAATCAGTCTTCATTATTCATCGAGGTCATCTAGCTGATACTGAGCTCTATAATCAGCTTATATTTAATAAACTGAGATATTAGCTATAGTATAGTGTTTCACCAATGAAGTATCATCTCATCAACTGGAGAGACTTTTACTGTCCTGGACACAATTCCATGACAGTAAAAGTCTAACAGCAGTACTTGATGTCTTCAGTTTGAAGCAGATTGTGTCAGGTCCAACTCATATGCAGATTCTCTGTTCCTCTATCCTTTCTGTCATTCACCCATCGTCATCTGTCTCAAGCCCCTCTATCTATTACTCCTCAGGTATTTCACTCAAAACCGAATTCTCTCACTTTTACAAGAAATCCCATCCTGATCCATCGAATCTGCTGCCTTCCCATCTCGCTTAGCTTAAACACACCCCACCCTAACTGCTCCTTTTTCACTTCTCTTTCAGGTCTCCTGGTAACCGGACTTGGTTCTTGATATGGCATCTTTAGACAACCCCACGGACTTGACACAGCGCTCGTGAATAAGCTGTTGTCTTGCATTTTGCTTTTAAGTAACGCTTTAGCAACGCGGAGTTTACGATTACGATATTTAATATAGCGCATTATGTGTAACTCAAAAGGCGCTAACTACGCCACCCATATAGTGTTAAATGTCACTGAGAACAAAAATTTCGTCATTTTGTGAGCAGTGTTCAGATAACTAGAATTCTAATATCACCCCTAGCAAGCTCGCACAACACTCATAACACTCACGCTGAGTAACATGGTTTCATTCCGAGCTGATGACAACGTGTTCAGAGTTCGTAGACCGAGCTGGGTCGAAGTTTTAGAACGACGACGGGCGATAGCTTACACATTACACGCCGTCCATCACAACTTGTAGAAGACGCAGCATCCGGACATAAATATAACACTGCAGCACTAAATCGATCACAGCTGCAGTCCGAACACGACAGAATTATCGAAAGAATTTCGCTTTAAGACGAATTTTGAGACAAAATAACGAGCGGCGAAAAAAACACGGCCACATCATGGCCGCGTAACATGCACAGGTGCGTCGCAGCCACGGGCTTCAGAGACACCCTGATAACGTGTACAGCTGTACGATTCCTCAACAGGGGCAACAGGTTACGACCAACCACATGATGCAGAAAACACTAAACTTTGACTCATTCCGACAAGCGTTGATCTATTTTTACTATTTTTCGGCTCCTGACAAACATCCGTGACGGCTTTGCTTGTCAGATATCGTGTACTCAAAACAAACAGGAAAAATCAGATCATGCGTTTTGTTGGCTGATGCAATCATTTCGTCAGCAGCTACTATTGCATCAGATTTTAGAATCCTGTCCGACCGCCATAGTGTTCATTGGCTGCGGCAATCATTACGTAAGCAGCGACATTATTGTATCAGATTTTAGAAACCTAACCAGATGTGATTCGACCAGAGTATATATCATTGGATTCGACCGCCGTGCGAGATGGATGTGACACCTAGGAAGCGTACGAAGATCGTCACTCTGTACGAACACACAGCTAAGACGTATCGAGAGATTGCTTCAGTGGTTGGTGTGAGTTTAGCAACTGTCAGCCGTGTCATCAAGTTGAAGCAGGAAACCGGATCGGTTTCTCCTAAACGTAAAGGAAAGTGTGGCCGTAAGAAGAAAACAACTCCTAGAGATGACGCTTACTTGCTTCGACAAAGCAAAAAGGATCCCCGCAAGACGAGTGACGCATTGAAAACGGATTTGAAGGAGAAAGGAATCGAAATCAGTTCCTCTACAGTTCGCAGGCGCCTTATTGCAGTCGGACGAAAACCCAGAAGACCTGTCAAGAAACAGCTTTTAACCACAGCAATGAAAAAAGCGGTATAAATGGGCAAAAAAGTATAAAGCCCAGTGGAGAAAAGTCCTCTTCACCGACGAAAGCCATTTCCCTGTACAGGGCCAGCGAAGTCAGCATGTTCGAAGGTCACAGGGAGAGAAGCTTCGTGATTGTCAGGTTAATCAGTCTGTCAAGCACCCACAAAAGAAGATGTTCTGGGGATGCTTCAGTTATTATGGTGTCGGAAGCCTGCAGCCAAAAGAAGGAATGATGCGCTCGCCACAATATATTGAGGTTCTACGAAAGAGAGTTATTCCAGAGCTGGAAGCGAGGTATCCTGACGGTACTGGGATATTGCAGCAGGACCTTGCCCTCTGTCACACGTCGAAAGTGGTGAAGAAATTCATGACAGAGCAGCAAATACAGGTACTTGATTGGCCAGGGAATTCTCCAGACATAAATCCCATTGAGAATTTGTGGGCTATATGCAAACGTCGCCGTGCTGTAGACTGTACGACTGTGGAGAAGCTAATTCAGGCGTTGATTCAAGTGTGGCACAGGGACCCGAAAATCAACAGTGACTGTTCGAAATTAGTAGACTCCATGCCAAACCGTGTTCAAATGCTGCTTAAAAATAAAGGAGGTCATATCAGTTACTAATGTACGTATATGTGAGTTTTGTACATGTATATGTGAGTATTTTACACTAAACTACTAAATTCATTGCTTGTTTCAATTAATTCGCACAAGGGTGTAGTTCGCTCCGCTCACCAAACTCACGAAGTGTGCAGGGAAGAAGATCAATCGCGAGATGTCTCCAGAGGCTGCAGAGGCAAAACGACTTCGAAGATGCCTAAAATGCGATGGAAGGCTACCGATGATTGTTGTGATGTTTTCTTGATACCGTGGCCTTATTGAGCCCTTAGGCCTTCTCGCCAACTGGGAACAATGAAGCTAATGCTTGAGATTATAATACGGGAAGGAAATTGATCAGTTCTTAGGCTAATGTCATAAGTTAAACATGCCCACGGCTACAAGCCTTACAAATCTAAACAAGAAATATATATCACAGATTAAAAGTTCTGTTAAATATACAAGACAATACCTTGGACCCCGGAGGTGGATGGAGTGAAAATTGGTGGATGAGGCGACGACTATGTAGTTGCCTGTAGTGCGTTGACGGCGAAGGAGATTACTCCAGCGAGGAATTCGACGATGGACAGTTTCGACAGCGTCTCAAGACTTGGTCATCCAGGACCTCAGGGCTCAGCTACACTTCACCACCAATCTGGCGTCTGTCCCAGACTCCTCAACGCGTCGTTTCGTATAGGCCTACTGAGACCCTCGGAATTGCAGGGCGCCCGAACTCCGTAACCCATAGTCAGAGAGACTACGAACTCAACTCCAAACTGCCCTGTCCGCTTAGCTGCAAAGTGCACTGAAGATTTCTTGAACTCAAAATCTGCCACCCATGATTGATTTGATAACTTTAATTTAACGACGCCGTGATATCTAGATGATTGGCGTCATGACAAAACAATGTGAATAAACTAATGTGTGCTAAACTATGGAGTCCAAAACAGGCAAGTTATCCAACCAGAAAACCCCAGCGGGGAGGCTGGAGATTGAATTTTTCAGTGCTTGGGGAGCGGATATGGATTCATTCCCCTTGCCTTCTTCTCATCATTTCGTACGTCCCTTCCATCCTTATTTCTGCGGACGACATGGAAGACTTTATCATCATCTGCCGATGAACTATCGGCATCGTCACTATCGGGCACAAAATACGCATTGTATCCGTTGACTTCTGTGTCAGACACCTTCCTCTTCTTATTAAGAATCGGATAGCCTACATTCCAGTTCATCCCTCAGCCCTCTGCTCACAAACGGTAGGCCCCTAGGTAATGACTTCCTCACCGGCATACATAACGAACGTCAGCAATTTATAATGAGAGGAGATCGGCCCCTATTGTACGATATGGTAATTTGGGTTGCTATCTGGTCGGGGGAGGTTAGAAGTATTTCCATAGATGCGTCTTGGGCGTCGTCACTACCAGTATTCCAGTGACACACAAGTGTATGTAGCCTAGTGCCCTATCGCAACAATTAATTTAGCACGGGGCATAATTATCTAACACGGCGTACTGAAGCAGTCTACTGCTGGTTGTTAACGAATGGTTTTTTATCCTATAGAAGTCTGAAGTCTTGTACTTGGCACTTCCTCATCAATAAAATCGACCAAGTTCTTAGAAATAGTCAGCATCGCAAGTTCGGACATTTTGTTATCAGAAACATTTAAGCGTCTTGGGGTGACGCTGGATTCTAAACTAACGTTTAACCAGTGCTTCACTGCTATCAGCAAAGCGTCGTATTTTCATATACGAAATTAATAATAAATAAACCTGAACCATGCGCTGGCAAATATGTTGGTGGTAAGGTTCCTTCCTCTACAATTTAGGTCACTCTTCCAATTATAAGCTTATATGTAGGCCCTAATTCTACATGCAAAATGTGCATATAGTGCCTGCATATCTTCATCATCAGTTCCCGATTCCAGGCACTTGGAGGCTTTTGGGGCAAATATTTGATCTTCAGTTTTGGTCAATTGTCAAACCCAGTGATCCTCTCATGTTTAGTCCACTCATGTTTAGTCCAAGTCTTATGTCTTCGTTTATATTGTCAGTCAAGCGCAGTCATGGTTTTCTTTTGTTTCTCTTTCTTTCGAACCTTGCATGTAATGTATTACGTGGAATTTGATCAACGGGCGTTCTTTGCACATGGCCAACCCCCCCCCCCCATCGGCGGCTTTGCTGAACACTTTGTCCAGCAGAGTTCTTTGAATATCTAAGGACTGTCTTATGAAAGCGAATGAATGGTTAATGACACAAAGAGATATACTGGCTGAGACGCCGCCCGGTGTAACAAGATCCGCGCATCCAGCTTGAGGACTGTGGCCAGATGCGATAGACGTATGTCGCTACCTGAACAACAACGACGACGACGACGAAATAGCAACAAGCGCTATTACTACCACCTCTACTACCACCCCAACAGCAGATAACACTAGAAACGCAGAGTTAGATTCTACAATATTGGAATAGGGTCTTCGAATGTCAGGACTCTGTCGTATCGGGAACATTGGAGGTAGCAGTTACAAAGACACATCACAGGACTTGCGACGCACGATGGGGCAGAAAACGAGAATTCTACCATTGTCAGTAGGCCTACAAAGTTCTAATATCGAGAAGGCAACCAAGTGCGATAAGGGGCAGTTGTTAGCAAGAGAGCAGCACAAGCGATGACAGGATACAATCTGATATCGCAACGACTAATGTTTGCCCAGATGACAGTCACTAAGTCTATGCTCTGATGCCAGCAGCGACGGCTAAAGAAATTGATTCATCTTATAAACAATTTTAACAGATACTTCGCAGAATTCCAAGACACCATATTAGCGTCATCGTCATTGGAAATTTTAACGCAAAGATTGGAAGAAACAACAATAGGAGAGGCGCCATTAGTAAAATTAATAAAGATTTGTCGACAGGAATTCCAGCGGAAAGAAACTTTTAGTTCTGTGATGACCTGAGGCTAATGAACACATTTTCAAACGAAAGAAACCACAGAGTCTCGAAATGGACTTGGACATCACCCGACGGAAAGGCACATAAATTGATCGACTATATCATAATAAACAAAAGATGAAGCTCAACTGTGGAAGACTGCAAATGCGCAAATTGATTCCGAGCACAAACTAGCAGTAATCGCCAGTTTGAAGATGAGATCAAGGAGAGGAATCCGAGCAACAAAGAACAACAAGTACAATACCAAGAAGACGAAGACATCTGACAGAAATAGAGAGAGGACATAGGGAGGAGCATACAGATCAGTGATCAAGACAGCATAGAAGATATGTGGACAAGAAATAATAAAGAATACAGAACAGACAACAAAGTTGAACAACATAGCTAGATGAGCTTGAAAGAAGACCAAATATCGGCGGATATCTGACAAAGTGCTAGAACTCGTGGAAGACAGAAAATATATAGTCAAGCAACAAAATAATACATCGGAAAAACTTTGGCTCACTAGAGAAGTCAAAAGGAAACTACGAAGAGATAATTGCTTGAAACAATAATGTAGAAAAACAGAAGATGCTTTCACGATAAATTAAATGTAGGAAGTCTGCAGTAAGACAAAAACTTAGTGAACATTTCGAACTCAAAGTTGTATCAATCAAAGACGCATTTGGTGAATTGCTGGTTATATTCATACAGAAATGATGAAAGAGACACTTCGAACGACTCCTAAAGGTCGACGCACAAAACAACTTAACAGTTCTTGCAGAGTTGCCCGTGAACAACACAGATAAACAGATGCCAAACTTTTTACAGAAAGAGGTTAAAGATTCGATCAACAAAATGAAGAAGCAAGACACCAGGCATGGATGGAGGAAAAAAGTTTTTACAGCTATGCATTTTCTTGTTATAAATATTCATAAAAGGAAGAAACAACAGAAGATTGGGGAAAATCAATAATCGTCCAAATATACCAAGGAAAAGGGAGATCAGCAAGACTGCAAAATTACAGAGATATTAGCCTACAGAGCATCCCAGGAAACGTTTTCACCGAAATAACACAGTGGAAAAATAGGTTGAGAGAGCGTTTGAAGAACAGGCGGGAGTACAGACCAAGAAGCACAACTAAACCAGCTGTTTACACTGAGATAGATACTTCAACATAACATCGAACACAATCAGAAAGTCTTCATTAATATAGCCTTCAAACGAGCATTCAACAGCGTATGTAATAACGGAATGTGAACAACGATGCAAAATACAAGAATACTAGAAACTGATCAAACTTGTACAAGAGATACAAGACTTACCGAAAATCATCAAGCGTGATAAAGGTAGACAAAAGGGTCATAAAAATATTTCCAGACAAAAACAGGAGTACAACAAGGATGAATGGTCTTTCGGTTAGTATTAGAAGAAGTGCAGTAACGACACTAAGCCTAAGTAACACCGACGCAGGAATCAAACTAAATAGTTGACTGGTGAATTTAGACTGGATTTTTCATATGCTGATGACAATGGCCTCTTTTCTAGAGGCGAAAATAATCACAAGAAATTGCACAAAAATAGACAAAACCAGTAGAAGATTCGGATCACTGATTAACGGAAGAAAACGAAGATATGGTTAATAAAATACCAAAGAAACACCAATAGCTATAGCCTCCAAGGAGAAGCTATTGAACATATAAATATGTACACGTAAAGTAAAATTTGCTGGTTAGTATATAAATATATAATAATTTATAATTTCGCTGGTTCTCCAGCAGTTCAAGTTTTTTTTGTACTATAATAGATTTTAACAGTAGAAGGTCGTAGAAGAATCGGAAATAAATTAGCAGCTTTTACGATTTTTCTGTGATTTTTAAGAGGAACATGACTTCAAACTTTCAACTCTGTCCACACCCATACACTTGATACAACTTCTTAAGGGATTGTACGAAGAACAGATTGCGGTAATAAGAACTGAATTTGGAGATACTGAAAGAATCAAAATAAAGAAAGGAGTGAGGCAGGGATGCATTCTGTCCCCATTCCTATTTAACCTATATGCAGAAAGGATAATGAGGATGGCGGAAATGGATGGAGCAAAAGAGGGAGTAAAGATAGCGGGAAGAACACTGAATAATCTGAGATACGCAGATGACACAACACTATTAGCAGGTAAAAAACAGATCTGGTAGAACTGATAAGAAGGTTGAAGAGAGAGAGCGAGAAAGCAGGACTATACTTCAATATAAAGAAAACGAAGATCATGACAACAGCTGAGGAGGGCAGTTTTATGGTGGATGGAGAGGAATTAGAGACGGTAACAAGCTTTACATTCTTGGGATCAGTAGTAGAAAGAGAAGGAAAGTGCGATATGGAAATAAACCGAAGGGTGGCGATTGGAAAAGCCGCAATGAATGGACTAGAAAAAATATGGAAAGACAAACATGTCAGCACAGACACGAAAAAAGATTGGTGAGGGCCTTGATTATACCAACAGTAACATACGGCAGTGAGACATGGACAATGACCAAGAAAATAGAGAAAAAAATCAATGCTTGTGAAATGTGGATATGGAGGAAGATGCTGAGAACATCATGGACGGAGAAAAGGACTAATGAATGGGTACGCAGGGCGATTGGAATTGAGCAAGATGAGACGTTACAACAAACAGTGCTAAAATCAAAGCTGAGGTTCTTTGGACATGTTATGAGATCAGATGGATTGGAAAAAGAAATGATGCTGGCTTGTGGAGAGGGAAAGAGAAAACAAGGGAGACCAAGGAAAAAAATGGATGGACAAGATACACGAAGCAACTGGAATGAACTTGGCACAACTAAGGGACGCGACATTGGAAAGAAAGAAATGGAGAAGATTGATCATGACCTTCGCTAGAGCTCAAAGAGCTGACAGCACAAGGTGACCACACCCATCCATAGATGTAGGAGGCCTTGTACTTAAAAGGTCCATGCCGACAATTTTTACCTCTAACATAAACTGCCGCTTGAGGTATGGCACAGATTTGGTATGCAATATATGTTCCTAGTAAGAGTATAACAATTGGTAAACAACTGTGTCGCATGAAGAGCCGCAGTTATTATAGCGAAAAAACTCATTGAATTTGGAATAAAATTATAGTTGGCTGTTGATTGTCAGCAAGTAGCTCTTGAATGGATTTTCATATCTGGGCAAGAATGAAACACACCCAGAAGACCAAATTCTGTCCTGTGTCATTTTTCATTTAATTTTAATTGTGTTCACAGATTTTTATAGCGCCTCTTCAAGTAAGACTCATCGGGGCAGTCCCAACAACATCACACAAAACCCACTATCAAACAGCATGGTTTTAAAGCGCTTATGAAACAGGAGTAAAGAAGGACCAAGGAACTCAGGCCATAGGCTGCTAGGCCTACGACAACATAGAAGCTTCAACCAAAATATGGCTTGTATGCTGCACCACTGAAGTTCAGGCTAGTGGACAATCAGGTTACCCTGCGAAGTAGAGCAAAGGGATCTACGGCAGGAATTAATGAGGCCAAGACGCACAACTCCCTGAGATAAGATAGAGTACAGCCCGCGAGGAAGTTATGCATAAGCATTACTATTTTAAGCTCAATCGTTTGTGCATCGGTAACCAGTGCAATTCATCCTGCATAAAGCTGAATATGTGCCAAAATTTAAGTAAGCTATACCTCCAATTAGCTGGCTGCAGCGTTTAAGATGCATTCATCATCATCATGATCATGATCATAATCATCATCATGATCATAATCATGATCATCATCATGATCATCATAATCATCATCATCATCATCATCTATGGCCTGCCCCACTCCGTAGCGTAGCCGTTTCCACAAACTGTCAGCCGTCTCTGTTCTGGGCGCGTCTTCAGGCCGTATGCAGTCCGAAATTCAGTGGACGGGGTCAGACTCCACCACTATTAACCATGTGTGGCGAGGGCGAGGGCGTGGGCGTCCAACTGCTCTCTTTCAATCTCTTGTGGGGGCAGTAATCATGACACATAGAGCCCTGGCATGGTCCTGTTCCCTGCTGCAGTGTGCGATGTGTCCAAACAGCTGGAGCAGCAGTTGGCTAATGCAGGAAAGAAGTTAACCATGCAAAATGACATTGCCGTAACCAACCATGGCACATATGGATAGGTACGTGGGTTCGTGCATCAGGGTCGTGGTCGCTTGAGTTGTAAGCGAACGACGTATTGTGCCGTTTGTGCAAATCTGACGCCGCCTCAAGTGTAGCTGTCGTCTACACAATGTGTCCGCTGGTGACCTCTAGTTATCACGGATGCTAGTTGGAGGTGTAGCATGGGCCCGCGCAAAACCGAGTGGTGGACATGGTTAAATAGAGGAGAAAGAGATTCCCTAGGTTAGGCGGAATCGAACGTTAAAGAAGAATGGACTAATTTTCAATTTAATTTTTTCTAACCTTACGTCTCACTTTAATTAAATAAAGATAAATCAGCTATGTTGACTCGGCCTAGTGACAGTGATAAAAGCATGTTCAACATACTCTCCTTCCACGCTCTGATGTCAATTTCTGGTTCAAAGTTACACCTAAACCATGCACACTAGTCGGAAAAGAAATGCCAGGAAAGTTTAGCTGCAAATTAAGCAGAAAATTTTATAAATTTGCTCATGGGTACCAAGCCCAGATGAACTGGGATTTCCCGGGATTCAACCGTAGATGCTTGGACGACATCCAGGCACAGAGCGCCTCCGACGTCTGAAGCATTTTCAAACTAAAGGGATTGCTTCTACAGATGATCCATGTACGAGTACCTGAATGTCATTAGCATACTGACGAGCCATAAACCCCAGGTAAGAAAGAACCTGTCAGTCCGGTAACGTACGTTCCATCAATGTCCAAATTCAGTAAACACGCGGCAATGTCATGCCTTCCAGTTATACCGATTATATTAACACGTGGAAGTCTTTAACGAGCGGTACAATGATAGACTGGAACTACAAATTAGCTAATTTCTGTGCATGTACATGAAGCGATGAAGTGTACAGGCAGCATTCTTTTTTCTGGCTGCCTATATTGGTCAACTGTATCACATATATTTGTACTGCAATGCAATAGTTATTTCGCGTGCATGTAAGAAAAACCATAAGTATATTAATCAAAGATTACTTCTGATGATAAACGGCTAAACCCCAACTACTGACCGTTTTAAGATAAATAGATAGTAATGAGTGGCAAAGGGAACTGATGCAAAAAAGGCAAATGAGTTGATGCAAAAGGCTGGTTTAGGCTGTCTAATGTTTTCACTCCTCCCCATACTTCTTCCAAAGCCGCTGTCGCTCACACCGAGCTCCCAGACCTACTTAGGTGCCACGTTTATGCATACACAGCCCACACTAAGAAGCCTGCTGCCAACACCCATACATGGGGATCTTAATTGCTGTGGCATCCATACAAACGGGCAGCGGTGGTGAAGGATTTCATCCGATAAATTCACAGAAAATGATCATGGTCGAGACCATACGGTCGATCTAGAAAAACGTTAACGTTTACATATACACCAAGCTTGCGAAGCTAGCACCAAGCATATAGAATGCTCACCATGCCTGCGCCCGCGCTCTCCCAGCAAAGCACACACAATAAGACATCCGGTGCCATGGGTTATACCCGCACCGGATGCGAAATTTTGACCTGCCGCAGATGTTTTAACAATATGGGAACGGAGTTCAACAACTGTGAGTGGCTTAAGCCAGACTAAAGAATTACATGTGGCAAAAACTGCATTGCCGAGTACTGCACCAACTTCCGAAAGGGGTCAGACCTCTGTCGCATATGTGGGGTGGGAGTTCACACTGTCGCTCATGCATACCATGTGGGGACGCCAATGAAAATAATCCGTGCTGAAAAGCAGACGAGAAGAGTGCTCACAAAAGTATTAGGGGAGCTGTTGCAGATCACTAGGATATCAATTAGAGTTATGGAGTGGCATCAGATTTAGACCACAGCACGGATCAGGGCATTGACCAACAGCATGTTGATGGACGAGTATATCGATCAGCTGCTTACAGGGAACCGGCGATGGCCGCGGATTCCAGACTCGTGCCAGCGCCGCCTTCGTGTAAAGGCTTAGGGTTAGTATGTCAATCACCTCGAAATGACGGCGTCGTTAAACAAACATTATAAAATCAGTTCGTTTTACTCAGAGCGGCAGACATTTTGCAGGACTATCGCGCGACATTACCAGACGGCCACCGCCTCGAGGCCATCGAGGTAGCCTTCCTTGGCGCGGTGACGCCCGATATGGTGGAAGTCCTGCCTGAGTAGGAAAACACCAAGGAGGTTTCGAGTTAAAGGCGGTTCTGACCGCCGAACTTGAGGAACTGACGCCCAAGCCGGTCCAGACGTACTCTTACTCCTTTAACGAATGCCTTTTAAAATTTCTTTTCCGCATTACGATCTTTAGGGAACTTCACAGCTTAATGGTTGTTTAACTACCGTGTAAACGCAGATATTCACTCCAGGATGAATTTTGTTAGAGATTTCCAGATTTCTTCAGCCGATCCTCAGGCCTAAACTTATTTCGGTTTAAGTCGACGTTTGGCCTACAGAGTTGCAAAACACCCAGGGTGCCAAATACAAATCTTCGTTCGTTTTATTCCAGAAACAGGAAAACGTCGGTAAGCACAACCCAGGTTATTTGTGAACACGGACGTATTAGGATATTTATATATAGAGTCATTGAGGTGATAGCAAAAAGGCGTAACAATCTTGAGCCATACACAAGAGCGAATCCAGGATTTCAGTACGGGCCTACATGGTAAGCGTGGAGGGCAAGCCTATATGGGGGGTATGGGGTGGAGCCCGCAATGGAATCCAGAGGCAGCCCCTTGTTAGGGGTCAAAAGTTTTTTTAAAAATAGAATACGTCATTATAGGCTTTTATTATTAGGCTTTATGTTGCATTCTAGCCCATATTTACAGATTGATACAAGACGTGCACAGCCTAGTAAAAGCTGACGATAGTTTATTCTCAACTACAATAGTGAGACTATTTAGATGACCTGCCGAGATAAATCCGGGTTGAAAAAACGAAAGCTCCATAATTAAATCAAATTTTAAAAATCTAAAGTAACACAATTGTTTACTAATGTCTATGCAGGCAAGCAGACAAGTGCGTACTACTTTTAGTGAGCACTAATCGCATAGATATTCTTATAAACCAACTTAAGAAAAGAATTTGAATGAAAGCTCCTGTTGCGAAGTGATTCCACCAGATAAATATTTTGTGCACCTCATGATTCGTCACCTAGAAAACATAGACATATCTACTTCACTCCTCACATCAGTCTCAGGAAACAAGCTGAAAATGATAATAGCATCATTTTGTAGATTATCAACTGGAAAACTATTCCTTTAAGTGCATAGTTGCTCCATCCATCTAACATAAACTCCAACCAAAATTAAGACACTTACTGACCCATTCAATGAACTCACCAACATTCCAGCCCTTACAATCTCTGCGCAGGTCTTCAACCGAAACTGAAACACTCCTGCTTTACAAATTCTATCCTTATCCTCTTCCCCTTGTCTGCCTTGCCGCTCCAATTCAAAACGTCATCCATCGTAGCCGACTGACTGTCTGCTTGATTCTTGCATCTTCACCTTGAACCGATCTGTAATTAATTTACGATTACGATTGCGACTTGTGTAACTCTTCTTTTGACCCAGTTCCAAAATGAAATAAAGTAACTCTTCTTTTGACCCAGTTCCAAAATGAAATAAAGTACGACTGCTCTACTTTTGGTTTTATCCTGTCTTTCTTTTCTTTCTGAGCTTCTAATTTGCGAGTATACTCAACTTTCTCAAAGTAGTCGTATAATTTCTATACAGAATTTAACAGACTACCCAATGTACCGTTATTTACTCAATCCTTCCCGCGTCAGTCTGCATATTGGGCAACGCAGCTTCTCTACTCATCTCTGTCCATCGCCAGTCTTCCTGCCTCTTGCCACATCTCCAAAACTCTCAGATCGTCCATGATGGTATCTGGCCTATTCTTTCTAGGTCTTTCTTTCCTCTTTCTCCCTTCAGGGTTCCAGTTCATCGTTTGGTTGGCTCTTCTATCTGTGTCCATACAAAATTACGAATTACTTGTCCCATCCATTTCAGTCTTCACTTTCTAATGATAAGCATCGATATATGCTGTTCCTGCCTTTCTCTTATAGTTTTAATCGAAATTGAAACGTCCAGAATTCTTATCAGCCATCTATAAGCCCTAATATGCTGTCTTTGGTATTTTCTTGTTTGCCAAACGGTCTCTGACCAGGCCCCAGACCTATATAGCAGTGTGCTTTATGGTTTCACATAGACGAACCTTGGTCCTCACACTGCATCCGCCGTTCTTTAATATCTTTTCAAGTCTCGCAAACGCTACATTTTAATTTTCTATGCGTATATTTACCTTCTTATCGCAGTTCCTGTCTGCTCTAAGGATGCTACGAAGGCAGCAAAAATCTAGTATTTAGATCTCCAGTAATTATATTCTAATACTTATATACAAGGACATACACTTTTCCGGAATCTGATATGTCTACATGAGAGAACAGGCTAATGCAGGAGTCAATCACTAATCATCACTCCAATTTAATAGATACTGCCCATACGTATTTCCTCTCTTTCCTTTCTAGTGAGACCGTCAGGGTTCAAAGTTCAAAGATTAACGGAAATAAAGCTTAGTTACCTATTCAGAAGTGAGAGTGTATAAATATATCTACGCTGTTAGTGGAAAAACGATCCCCTAGAAAACTTCATAATAACTTGCATTCAAAATTAATAACAAATAAATTATAATCAAATAATTATTATGTTTGACGTATTAAGTCTACATTGGGGTCTACATTGGGGTCTACATTGGGGTCCACATTGGGGTCTACATTGGGGTCTACATTGGGGTCCACATTGGGGTCTACGTTGGGGTCTACGTTGGGGTATACATTGGGGTATACGTTGGGGTCTACGTTGGGGTCTACGTTGGGGTCGTCCTTGGGGTCGTCCTCTGTGTCGTCCTCGGTGTCGTCCTCGGTGTCGTCCTCGGTGTCGTCCTCGGGGTCGTCCGCGGTGTCGTCCTCGGTGTCGTCCTCGGTGTCGTCCTCGGTGTCGTCCTCGGTGTCGTCCTCGGTGTCGTTCTCGGTGTCGTCCTCGGTGTTCGTTTTCGGGTTCGTCGTCGAATTCATCGCCACATGAGCATCGGGAAACCTTCGTGCATTTCTGTGCTTTCTTGTTCAAGCGCTTATTAGCTATACATAGTTTAGTTTCAAAGGCCGTCTGATCATTACTCGCGTGTGAGAACCTCCAAATCCAGGAGCCAAGCGAACGTAAACCTACGCGTGCGGTAAATCAGTACGAGCCCGCAAACAAAAACTCTCGATTTCGCCAACTCTCGAGAGCATCCCGGTAACAATTCCATCCTTTCTGCCTTTACAGGAAATTGCAATACAATACGCAATGCTAGTTCTGCTTCTATTCAATCTCTTCTAACTCCTGAAACCACCAGAAAAAGCACATACACAAAAAAATTAGAGATACCTTTGAGTTAAGCAAAACAGCCACGCGGTTGTCGTTGTGGCCCTCGTCGGCTTAATCGTCAGTATAGGAGTTATAGTGTAGAGCGCTGCATAAATGGTTGCTTAGTCAGATCATGAGTAAAGAGGTCGTAGGGGCCTAGTTGTTGACAAGTATTGCGCAGGTTCTTTATCACACAACAGGAAATCCCTCAGACATAGTTTACAGATTCTTTAGTATGTCTTCTTAAACTTATCAATTTTTTACAGGAGTACGAGTTGCTCTCCTGTCTGCGAGCTAGGTCTTCATTACCAGATTACATTTGTAGAGTCTCCGACCTCCTCACAGACACATCTGCACCACTGCACTCAAGCCGGCAATCCTCGCCTGCATGAACACATCAACAATGATTGAGCTTCCAAACCGCGCACACGCTCACATTCTCAACCATGATTAATAATGCTGAAAAGCTCTGTTGCCTGAGTTGAAATTGTATAGGGCCGCATTTTAAAAGAAACAACGTAGAATCGTTTTTGCTTGGTGTCGTACAGTACCACCAGTATGACAAAGTAGGCATAATCGTTGCGTCGCCGTGAGATTTGATAAACCCTGTCGATCCACGTAAAACGCAGGGATTTCCTACTCGTTGCGCGCACTGTACTAATCCGGCTCTGTTACGCCTTCCAGGTTCGTTTCAACAAAACCATCCTTATAGGACTACTTTGTGTTTACTTCACATCAGATCTTACAATTGATGAGAAATTGTAGCAGAATATATCCATTATGTGTTGTTATCATTTTCACTTAAAAACGGCGCAGTGAAAGTTAGGTCTACCAATGTTTAATCGAATTACTGAACCAGACAAAGTAATTATATAGCGGCTTTAAGCCTTTTCGGTGCAAAAGGAAACGAAAATAGTGTTAATACTTCTTCCTATATTCTGGGATCTGTCTAAGAATTATGGATCACACTGCCAAATTCTTTCGAAGCCCGATACGCTACGACCACGACGCCATAGAAGTCTTGAGCTTTGATTACACTAGGTACATTAATCGTACTTTATTGAGTTAATTGTATAGCTTATTGCATAGTTTTGACACACGAAGTCAAGTTGCAAACCCAGCCTAAAGCATATATGAACAAGAGGTAATTTTTGGAGTTGGGATTAATCCCGCCTTGTTTGGCGATCGCTTGTCAGCGGTGAGGTTAAAGCAGCCCTCGTTTGGAGGTGGATTGTCAGCGGTGCCTTTAAAGCGGTCGATTATATTTTCTTTCCACTTTCTACTGCATGCTCTTAGCAGATGTAATTGAGCCATACAGTCACGGTCTGTTGGAAATATTCATCTTGATAGAAATAAACAAGACGGAGTCCCTCTTGAAACCGGGACAAATCAAAAAAATCTTGATGGATGAAACCAGCAAATCTTTTGGCTTCCACAGTCTTAATGCAATAATGTTCGTGGCATCAGTTGTTGGTTGCTACTAAATGATCTCTGTAATCTCTAGGGCATCAACTAGTGCTGCCTAAAGGAGTGTGATTGTGGATTGCACTTTACTTCAACGTCACCGTTGACTGATGTCTATTGTGTTATTTCAACAACGCCGAAGAAGTTTCCAATTGAGACTATTGAAATAGAAAAATTACACTTTAAAAAGAATTATCGGAAGTAGAATATGCTCAGGTACCAAGGTCTCGCGTTTACATTGATTTTTAGATAACAAAGCAGTCGCATACATTTTTGTCTTTTATAAAAAGTGTCTGATCGTAGACGACTTTGAATATGCCTTGACCCCAGTCAATTTATTATAGTGAGCTTTCTAGCCACGCTCGTGTCTGGTTTAGCTCAAATTACTTAACAGTGCATCCGAATTATTTACACATATCTAGACGTTTAAGAACAACAACATGCTCAAATAGCTGGAAAAGAGTCCAACCAAAGGACTCTTATCCACAGTTGACAGTTAACATCATGTCCAAAGTTTCCATTGTTGAGAAGGAATGACGGCAGTCCGATGAAGTCCGCAGCACACGCTTAGCTCACCAATTGGACTCAGATGGTAGAAGTTACAGCGTCCGGATATCCGTCAGGCTACCAGTTAGTGCAGGATTGGTCGTAGACCTCTCTGTGATGCTTCACAGTTGCAACACTGAATCCAAGATTTCGTAGTCCTGGGTTCGACGCTGTTCAAGCGGAAACCAGCGTACCTATAATAGGTCGAACATCAAAATGGCGTTTGGGCTTTAGTTACATATGACCAAATACCGTCCAAAACGCATACGAGATATATCAAGCAAATTCCGTACACGACAAACTACATGTAGTCTATAAAAATTAGCAATAAGTATAAAGAACGGGCATTACAGCTAACCACCTTCGACGATCACTCGCTGCGTGTCGTCGGCTAAGTTAAGAAGCTGATGAACTATAGGCTACTATCGAAAGCCAATGCAATGATCTGAAGAGAGAATCGTCACGAAAACTCCAAATTACGCTAATAATTTGGATTTTAAACAGTTCTAAGCTCTAAAATGTTATGAATTTAGACTTAACGATATCAGCAAGGGCAAATCGACTGAGCCTGTAACTTGTACAGTTGGAATATGATCAGATAAAAATATTAATATTGAATCAGCGGAAATCGTTGGTGGATTTGTTAACAAAGTATGCAGGTGGTTTTTCTGATGAATCTGGTTTGTGCTTTGTGTTGAACATGAAATTAGGTTACGAACTGGTTTTAAGGAGCAAGAATTTACTGCGTACAGAGTTGCTCTGATTTGTCGAACTGAGATATAGCGTCAGATAGATGAACGTGTACAAGCAGGAATTGTCGAACTATCAATCAGTCGCATGGCTCGTCCAGTGGTTATTGTTAAAAAGAAAGATGGCAGCCTAGGTCTAAGCTTGCCATTATTGTTACATTAGCAGTTTTACTGTCGAGAATCAGGGTCCTATGCCTGTGGTTTCTGAAGTATTAAAAAAGATTGGAACGTCAAATTTGTGTCTGTGTTTGACTGTAGAAGTGCTTATTGGACATGCCTCTAAAGGATTCAGATGAATGGAAAATGGCATTTGTTGCATACCATGGCCTATTTGAGTGTACCGTTTAGAATGATTAAGTCATGCCATACTTTATGAAACCGATTAGTGCTGTGCTGCTACCTGTAAAATTGTTTTCAGAACCATATGTAGACGATATAAAATACATTCTGATGAATGGAACACTGGTTTACAACAATTAGATTTGTTTTACAACAAATGCGTGAGCATAATTTGATTTCGAACATAAAGAAATGTGAATTTGTTAAATCAGAAATCAAATTCATTGGTCATGTTGTTGGATCTGGAAATATGAAAATGGACCCAGATAAAAATGTTTGGTGGAAATAGCAAGATCGAAGACTAAGAAACAAGTAAAACAACCATTTGAACAGTTTGGATACTACAGACAGTTTATCTCTGAAAATTGCTAAACCGTTGTCAGAGTTAACTTGTAAGAAAGTACCAGAGGTTTTTGTTGGACATATATAAAGCAAAGTTTTTTTAGATGTCACAGCGTTGTTTGTGTTCAAATTCTGTTTTTTTCGTTATATTTCGTTTGTTGACGATGCAGATTGGTACTGCGACAGCAGGGACGTTGCAGTTGTTGCAATGCGTTATTTTAGGTTTGCATACTGTTGCGTATGGCCTTTTGACATATTTGACTGTTACTACGTCAAAATCGGCGAAACTTGTTAGATGGTTTTGGGCGTTACAAGCCTTTGATCTGGAAGTGAGATATCATAAGGGTAAATTGAATGTGGTGGCAGATTATTTCTTAGTCAAAGTTGTTTTACTTGCAAATATGATTTTCTATATTTTTTAATGTATTGTGTTCCGTTTTCAAACTGTCTGACATTGATCTGTACATTTCAGAAGGGTATAAAGGTCGAATGGCATGCCTAATTATGGTCTCTGATGTCTAGATGTAAGCCTACTATAGTTAAATAATTCTATAATGTAAACCCGAGAATTTCTGAGCGCCACTAAAACCTAAGGCCATGGACAAGCCTATTCATGAGCGCTGTGTCAAGACATAGGGCTTGTCTGGAGATACCACATGAACAACAAAGTACGGTTGCCAGATGGGCAACATAAACTTGGAGGCCATATGGAACTCATAACTTAAAGATTTCATTATATAGGATCAGTAATCTAGTCAGATTTTCACGTTGTGAGATATAATAAATGATTTTTCCTAGTCAGAGGCCAATCAGACGCCGCTGTAGGCACACATGTACACGTGTCTGTCATTGTTTCTGCATTGGTCATCGCCAACAACCATTACAAGCCTTTGATCTGGTGGCAGCCTTTGATCAGTGCTCTAACCAATTGGCTAGAATTTAGGTAGAATTCAACGGTACCTACGCGTATGTGATATACATTTTGAGTGGAAAAAGTGACCTCCTGGAAAACTTCAATTAACTTGCATTCAATGTTAATAAGAATTATATTTTAAATGAAAGTTGAAAAACAATTTAACTGTGATGTTTGACGGATTAAGTTATAATTTGTGCGTGAATTATGCATTTATCTAGTTCATCCCATGCCTGCTAGATATGTTGACGCAGCTTTCGCCATTCCGAATTTTGGTTATGTAATTGTTTCTTGCATTAATCCCCAGATTTTTTAGTCTTCACTCTACATGATTTAGGTCTGGACTGTTTAGAGGCCAAAAAGTGCAGGAGGTATGAAATCAGGAGTTTCGTTCGTCAGCAGTTCGACGGTTTCACGAGATCGGTTTGCTGGAGCAATGATCATGCTGAAATGTATAGGCCTAATGCCCTGGCATTTCACGTATATCTGATAAGATCTGATCTTCTATGTAAACAGGACATTTCAGTAGTACGCACCGTTAATTTTAACATCAGGTTTTTAATCTTGAGAAAGGTAGACTGGCGGTCGATAGAGATGAATGAAGAAGATGCGTTGCCCGATGTGCAGATCTGCAAACGAAGGACAAAGTACTAAGTATTAGGTCTAAGTTTAATCTCACGTCCTGTTATTACTGTGACGTCAGTTTAATTTATTAGAATAGGCCGACAGCGCGCGTCACAATGTGCCCTAGTAAGGCCTGCATTTTTCTATCCAATCAGAAAGCTAATTTCGAGTGCCTTCAATTGCCATGGTGATCTATTGTATGTACCATCCAGTGATCTTGCTCGCAAAGATTGCAAAATGCTTATAAGTTCGACGAGAGGTAGCGACGTCCGTGGATGCAATTATAACCGCACGGTCAAGCTGAAAAGTTACCATACAATTGAAGACCATGTGCGTAGTTTCCACGCTAGAGTTCATTGGGTCCATAGTTATGCTATGGTCTCAATAGGTCTTCGTCCGCCTTCGTCTTCTCCTTCGACTTTGCCCAAGACTCTGCCCAAGACTCTGCCCAAGACTCTGCCCAAGACTCTGCCCAAGACTCTGCCCAAGACTCTGCCCAAGACTCTGCCCAAGACTCTGCCCAAGACTCTGCCCAAGACTCTGCCCAAGACTCTGCCCAAGACTCTGCCCAAGACTCTGCCCAAGACTCTGCCCAAGACTTTGCCCAAGACTTTGCCCAAGACTTTGCCCAAGACTTTGCCCAAGACTTCGCCTTCGTCGTCGCCTTCGTCGTCACCTTCGTCTTTGTCTTGGTCTAGAACGGGACCGGGGCCGAGGTCGGGGTCGAGGTCGTCGTCACAGCCGGAGTCGCGGCCGAAGTCGCGGCCGGGGTCGAGGCCGGGGTCGCGGCCGAGGTCGCGGCCGAGGTCGCGGCCGGGGTCGCGGCCGGGGTCGCGGCCGGGGTCGCGGCCGGGGTCGCGGCCGGGGTCGCGGCCGGGGTCGCGGCCGGGGTCGCGGCCGGGGTCGCGGCCGGGGTCGCGGCCGGGGTCGCGGCCGGGGTCGCGGCCGGGGTCGCGGCCGGGGTCGCGGCCGGGGACGAGGCCGGGGCCGGAGTCGGGATCGGGGTGGGGTCAAGTCGTCAATTTCTTAAAATCGTTAGTAGTAAGCGTTAGTCTTGGTCATCGTCGTCGAGGTCGAGGTGTGTTGTAGGACATAGTTGCTTTCTCAATCACAATACTGTACTCTAAGCCCTGTATTGCTTTTCCATATTCTTGGTCTGAAATAGTCTATAGAATTCTGTAATTATAGCGAATATGTGACAACGCGTTGTTTGTGAAATTAAATACAACAATCTTTGCTAAGTTATTCATTGAGTATTCAAACGTGTGGTCATAAGTGTCGTCTAATGTCTAAGGATTACGGCTTGAGCCGAGCAACAGGTTGTTGTCCGAAGGAATCCATGTAGCGTTTCGCTTTCATTCTCAGAGCGAAAATAGAGTTTCGCGGATCACATACTTGAATGGCGTCGCTGTCTTTCCGGCTCGGCACAGAATTCGTTCCGTTAGCGTAATATCCGATGCCATTGCCGCCAGATAGTCCAAGCACCGACGCTGGACCGGAAGGGGCAAGGATGCATGCGTCGTAGGATGTCGGCGAGTAGGGAATCATGCCGGACATATCGGTGGAAATCTGGGCCGACATGGGGATAGTCAGCCAGTGGTCGCCAGAATCGGAAACTCCGCAACCGGAAATGGGGCGCGATCCGGATCTGGCGGCGGAAAGCTGCGACATGTAAGTGAGGGTGGGGTAGAGGCTGGCGTCTTCTGTCTTCATCGATGTCGTTTCCAACTTTTCCTGACGACGCCACTTGGCACGACGATTCTGAAACCATACCTGGAAAAGCCAACGGATGTAAGATTACACTTTGTAAACGCTGTTATACTGCTAATACGACGTTTGCTCACGCAACGTTTGATCACTCGGCAATAGGTATAACAAAGTTTGGTGATTTAGTTTTAGAGAAGATTTGTGAAGAAGACACAAACAATAGTATCCGCGAAACAGTCAGAAACTTTATTACTAATTTGAGTCAACTATTAGCGAGAATTGAACTTAGGCAATAGGTAGGCCTACAGAGGCTGTACAGGGTTATATATTTTCTGCTAATGTGCCAAATTTATCAAAGTTTCTACTCATGAATAAGTTAGGTGAGCTATCGCCCGGAGAAATGTTACTACATCTGTTTTTCCGTATGTTTTAATGGCACAGGACATTTTTCTACCCAGTTGTCGGTATATTTTGTGAAGGATTTTTTGTGACAGTTGTTGTTCGTAAAAAGGCAGCAATCTGCTTCTTATTGTCTTTTTTAGCTCTTCTATAAAAGCCATAAAGTATGATGATAACACTGAGTGGATTCCATAATGATATCTTTCGACAACATTGTTTGTGCGTGCTATATCTTCTGTTGCTACATCCCGTTTATATCAAGTGTTTACTGAAAAGGAAGACGCTCTGTAAATGCCACTGTTTCCACGTCGAAGTGTATCTCTCATGTACGATATCAGTTCATCCATGTGCTCAATTGTCGGCGTAGATTCAGCAAGTACTTCGAACGCTGCTTCGTCATCTTGCACAGGTACGAAGGGCAACACAGGTACGTAGGACAATGCGGGTAGAGACCGGATAAAGTAATGAATTGTGTTATCATTTTATATATGCTTCCTTCAATCCAATTGTAATTATAATCACAGCAGTTTATACAGGGTCATCAGTAGCAAGCTATTTCAAGGGTGCTTTACAATGTCAAATGTTGGCGCGCACAAGAGCCTAAAACAAATAATAAATGGAAGATGTACAAAATCAAAGGTCAGTCGATACTAGAGTTAGGCAGTAAACTGAAAATTTCAAATGCTAGTAAGTAATAGGTGGGATCTCGGCAGTCTCCTTAAAAAACATTCTCAGCTTCTTGGATGGTTACAGGAAGACTATTCAAGGCACGAGGGCCAACAACTCTAAAGGTAGGCTACGATCACCTATTTTAGCCTTAGTTGCTGGCATACGTAGGGCTTATACATTAGAAGACTTTGATGATCGCAGCCGGAGTCGAGTAGGAACATCAGACAGCAACTTGATGCTGTCCATAAGATAGCTTGGTGCACGGTTATAAAGGCATTTGTACATGAGAGACAAAGTTTATATTTGACACGTTCACCGATCTTCAACCAACGAAGCTGGTCCTGCAGCACAGGCGACTAAATCTAAAACGAGGCGAGCAGCAGCTTTAATGACCGCCTGAAGCCAAGTGATACTGCGCTGCAACAGGCCAAGCGCAGAAATCTTTCGAAAAATACTTTGGCAAAGGTAAAAGTAGCATCCAGTCACATGTTCATTGCTCAAAACTTCTGCGAAAGCAACCATTGCTGCTACCGTACCTTGAAGTCAGTACAATGACTAGGGAATTTGCCTTCGGAATAAGATACTTTATTTCTCTAAACAAACGACCGCAGATAGTTCGGATTTTGTTTGGCAAGAGGCATTATTTATCAATTAGGTTGCAATCGCTTCTAACTTGAAAATAACTGTCTGTATAGCTGGAAGAAATAAGATGGATCCACTGTAAAGGTTTTATCGGCTAACCAAATGTCGGCGGCTCTGACAAGTCCGTCTAATACCTCTCTTCATCCTAAGATAAACATATGATTTGCCTTGGTCCAGAATCATACATATTTAAATCGTTAATGTTTTGAGGAAAATCAAATCCTAAGCCAGTTAAATTCGGAGGAACAACATTATCTGTTTCTTCGTATGCAGGAAGCGTCATACGATGACCTTGCTGACACAGGTTGATTGTTGAACGCTTTGGTAGAGCCACTAGGACTCCATCTGACAGTGAGCAAATGACAGATGCTTGAATAGCACCTGGAGTAGTGTAGATTCTGATACTCAGCTTATCGTGTTTGTAACAGCCTTACGAGCGAATGCATTCGCAACATTACCTCCGTGCTGTCGATGCGTTTCGTCTGTTTGTCATTGGTGAGCAATGGGCAATGGACATAGCAATAAAACTGATATTTTGTGCAGCGCCATTTACTTATCCCATTCCGATTTTCTCTACGTTTTCAGTATTCACAATTAAAATATAAAAGAGTATCTTTCCATTTCTTGGATTTTTCGATAGGCCTTTCGGTCTCCATGATACAAATTAATATTTGGTTTATCCCTGTGCGTAAATTAGGGTATTATATAGCACTGTGTGATTTGTAACTATTTCTTTTATTCAGCACCGAGTTATTTCTGACAATTTTGTTTGAATTTTTTAGTTTTAGACCTATATGTCGTTTTATAAAATACCGTGTGATCAAATGTCGCGTGATCAAACATTCGATCACCGTTACATTACAACAGATTGCCATATACTTATGTATGGATGTATTATATATAATGTATATGTATGTATGTCTAGGGATGAGTGTATGTCTGCATATATCTTAGCATTAAAAGCGCTTTAAAGATCTCTCGAAACCCCTGAGAAGGTAGAGTCAGGTATTTTCAAGCAAGGTAAAAGTAAGGTAAGGCTAGGTAAGGTAAGTTCATTTAGGGTAAACAGCCTAAATGCTTAGAGTTTATTAAAGACAAAGTTTATTTTAAGGAAAACAATACCGGAGAAAGCACCACTGGCCGGCTCTGGCACACACGTAGATCCCAACTAAGGCAGAAGCGTCCTTCGTTTGGTCTGCTCGGCATTTAGGCCAAGCTTATTTAATGGTTTCGTTTCTCCTCTTCATGCACGACCTTCTGTCTCGTGTAAATAGCGTCGATGCTAATTGAATTATCAGAGACGCGCAATCCGTCGCTTCTAATTCGTTTGTTTGTGTTTAGTGCGTTTATGCTGCCCGCCGTATCGAACACAATGCTCCGCTCCCTATTATCGCTCGTCTCCCTATTATCGTCCGGCATTACTTCATTAGCCTAGTCAGAGCCATCTGTCGTAAGAATGTCCAAGTGCTACTCGGACGGTCGTGCGGCTGACAGGTGTGGTGGGCAACGGGGCATGGATTGTGAGCACCATCGCTAGGGAGCTAATTAGCCCACGCGGGGTACCTTCGATCGGTGTAAACGGCCCTCCGTTCTTGTTACGAGTTCTTTCAATCGGGATGGACAGCGACGGCGTTGGATAAGTAATTATGTCCGCTTACGGACACACGCGGATCCTGACTTCCGGTCGGATTCTGGATCTTGGCGGTAGGGACAAGGTCCCATCGGAGTAGAGGACATTGTGTGGCTCGTCAGGTCCTCTTCTTTGTCGGAAGGGCACAATTCGTCGAACAAAAATCGGTCAAAGGAACCGATTTACGCAGATGTAATCGCGTTACGCGCCAAATGTTTGCGCTCCTAATTGAAAATTATGTTGAATCAAATGACAGGCATAAAGCCAACATCTGCAGAGAATGAATTCAACTAATAGGCGAATTATTTAGCTTATCTATTCTCTGTAATCTATTTACATCTGTTTCAGTCTGCTTCTCTGCCTGTCTTTTCTCCCATATCTCTTGTGTGACATGGCAGCTGACTGTTGAGCGTTCACCCTATAACGCGAAGTGTGCAGGTTCAAGCCGTCTTTCCTGAAACCGTTGCTGTCTAAGAACCTTGAGCAAGTCCTTCATTCACAATTGCTTAGCGCCATCGATTGATGCTTTGTGATTAGGTAGTGGCGCTTAATAAAAACATAAATAGTTATAATTTCCCATTTCTCTGTACCCTATCCTTCTCTCTAGCCCCTTCCTCCTCTTTTCCTTTTCCCTCCCACCCCTTTCTTTCCCCTCTCCCTCCATTCTCTCATCTCTTGTTTCTCATTCTGAGAGTCTTCTGTATTTGGCTAGATCTCTGTCTGTCTGTCTGTCTGTCTGTCTGTCTGTCTGTCTGTCTGTCTGTCTGTATCTCTTCCCTCTTTTCTACGCTTCCATGTCTCTTTCGTTATCTCCGTCTGCTCGTTCTCCCATCTACCCTCTCTTGCCTTTCCTCTCCTTCTCTCACCATGGTTTGATATTGTCTAAATCTCTGCACATGTCTTCTAACTAAAAAAACGAGAATTTCAATCGACTGAAGTATGTATATATGTATATATATGTCGGTTAATTGAACAAACTCTCATTACAGCCGATTGTCAATTTACACAATGCAGCGGTTTGCAAACTCTAAGCAAAAGACACGGCACCGCGATTTCTAATTTCTTATTATATTACGTTCGTAATGTATACGTGTGTCAAATATTGCGCCTTTAATACTTCTAAAGGCGCCACATATATAATATATAGTAATATATATATATATAGCCTATGCATATTTATACATGAGACAGGCATGTATATAATGAAGGTTGGGGCGTAAAATGCTGTCATACCTATATTATGCCTTTAAAGTAACTATAGGTGACATGCAGACAGTCGCCTTGTGATTAAGGCTTACCGAGGTAGCCGCGAGGCAAATCTATCAATTAGGGTATCAGGAATTTCAATTACGCAAATTCGTCTAAATTATACACAGAATGTCTGTTAAACACGGCCGTTCAGCAGCTCTGTGCCAATATTTTGCTGTCGCTAAGAACAGTTGTTGATCGAATAATGGCATTAAGAAATTCCACTTAATTAACTCAGGTCTTGAGAGCGTGTAATACGAGGGGTGGGCCTTAATGGTTAGCTGCAGACCAGGGTTTGTAGAGGTGCCATGCTAAGCAGGCTGATCGCATGTGGGAAGAAAAGTGGGCGATAATCGGAATTAAGTTGAAGTTGATCGATTATGAGAAAATGCGGTCAATATTACTGCAAATGTGCGCATTAGGACCTAATGGATGACAATAATACAGCAATTCTGTGACGATTGACTCAGCTGTTCAGATTGAGGCCTAGAAGGCTTTCAATCCAAATCTAAGGGGTATGTCGCATTTAGGGTAAGTTTTAACTATGAACATGCATAGACCAAGGTTTGTGCATGGCGGTTTAGAGGTATAAGCTTTGGGGAGTACTTTCATCACTTCGTCCAGCGAGTAAAGCAGAATTGTTCGATTCTAGTAGAGCAAAAAGCATAGTAGTTGAGAGCCTATGCTACAAGTCACATTACATTACAAGAAAGCCTCTCTTGATGTACACACCGGGTGCAGATCGCTAACACCTAACTGCAAAACGCTGTCGCGATATTGTGACGTCAAAAACACTAGAAAATACAAAGAACAACTCGTGTGATTCTTGTTCTTCTTCTCACCTGAACTCTGACCTCCGGAAGACAAATTTTTGACGCGAGCTCCTCTCGGCTGTAAACATCCGGATAGTGTGATTTGTCGAAGGCCCTTTCCAGCTGGTGAAGTTGGTAAGTCGTGAACGTAGTTCGATTTCTGCGATGTTTCTTGACGTATTCGTCGTCTTCTGCTTTGCGTTCTTCACCGGAACTCTTTGTCTCGCTGTCTTCCTGTTCCCAATCTGGCTTCGGATCACCGGCGCCCAGACTTCCGGTCACGTGAGGCTCCTCCGAAATGCATTCAACAACAATCGACTGGTTGCTAGAGTGATTATCCGGTTCCCTAGGGACGGGTTGATGATGATTTTGTTGATGCTGTTGCGGGTGATGATGATTATGATGTTGTCGTTGTTCTGAGTGTGTATGCTGATATAAGAGTCTTTGCTGATGTTGATGATGTCCTGAATCTGCGATGGTTTCAGGGTCAGTCAGATGGACTGTGTCATCTGTCTCGCCGTCTTCACAACCATTCTGACTTACGTTATTGTTGCAACAGCCACCTGAAACGTCACAAAACAAAGACATTTTATGACGAATGGTTTGATTGATTCGTTTCTCAGAGATCGAAGAATTGCTACGCAATTTTTGCTGACAGAATTATCATAGACTGACTGCATGATAGGATTTCATAAAATGCAGTATTTTCTTTAACAAAAATTTCAGAAATATGCCTAATTAAAAAAAACAATATTCTTTAATTCTCAGTACGAACATCTGTACTTATTTCTTAACACTTTCGTCTGCTCTTTTGATGCCTGTCTCTGTCAGCGGTAGTTCAGCCATCTAAAGTTTCGTCGTGGGCCTAAAGGACCTTTGGGATGAAGCGTAAATACATCAGCGCTAATCTAATCTAATCTAGTCTAATATAATCTAATGTAATCTAATCTAATCTAACCTAACCTAACTTAACCTAACCCAACACAACTAAACCCAATCCAACCATGCAATCCAATCCAATCCAATCTAATCCAATCTAAGCTAATCTGGAAACGTCCTTAATGCCGCTATTGTGATGCACAAGGCAACAATCGATGGTCAAAGCTATAAATTGGGAAGAATCTTTAGCTGCATAGTTCAACAACGAAATTCCAATGTCGCACGACATAATGAAACTCAAACTCCAAACACAAGTACAAGTACATCCTAACACCACAAATGCACCATCTGGTATTTTAAAAGGCCCATCTTCGTTCGCATGAGGTGCCATAGTCGGCAGATTAATCCTATGATTGCCTGGAATTTTGCAATTCTTGATTTTATTACTTCAATAAATATTGAAGTAATAAAATAAAGAATTGCACTAGAAGATTTCTCTCTAACTTTTCTTGCACACTGTAGGTAAGTAACTGCTCAAAAAATAAAGCACGGGTGACCCGGAATCATCTGCGTCTCTCCAAACTCACCACGTTTGAACAAATTCCCCTGAATTTTAATTCGTGGGTACAAATGAAAAGATGGTGGTGTGAGATATGCTGTATTATATAACGTGGGACCTTTTCAGTATTAAAAGAGGCGGGGCTGGTTGTTTTGGGGCATTAAAGCTTCGGCTAGTTATGCAGTAATCGCCAATTACGTATAGAAAATCTGCTGAATGAAAATAAAAATCGCGCTTTCAACTCGTAATTCAGAATCTCGTTTTTCGTTCTGGTCTTTCAACTTGAGTCTCCCAGCTCTTCACGCATCTGAGATAAATTAATTAGCCCGGCTTCAAACGTCTGCCGCATCTTTGAAACTCAAACAACCCGACGCCCTCTAATAGATTTACAAATAGATTCGGCGATCGGAACCCGTCTTTATGCTAACGCTCGATAGGAGACGTGGGTCGGTCGTAATTAGTTACGATCAGACTACAATTGTCACTCGAGTAGTCTGCGCCGGTCTGTACTTACACGCGTTTTGCGTAGCCTACTTAAGGAGGGTAGGTATTACGGGGTTCCGGTGGTGCGTTCTTAGGGGTATTACGCGTTGACGGGGTAATTACATGGGGACTGGCAGGGTAGAGCACTTCTTAGCCGGGCCGTGCAAAAATGCAGTCAGCTTAATGAGAGGATTAAAGGCTGCGAGCAGAAGTGGCCGCCATTGTCGAGTAGTTCAATAGAAAGACTTGTGCGCATGAACGGAATCGCGTCAAGAATGCGACAGAGGGCGTCTGTGTTCGTGTATGGGTGAGTGTATGTGCGTGTGTAGATCGCAACTGCGCGTCGAATAATAAAGACAAATTAGTACGTTAATATCCCCCTTGGGACATGACAGTCTGTGTCTTTGGTGAGGATGGGGCGCAGATTTCTGAGACCAAACACGGCGACGATGGGATAATTTCGCCAATAAAATCAGCAAACAGATAATTTTTAAATGCATTCTGACAGCCATTGAAACGCTAAATGGCGTTGTGTACACATGCTGGCACTTACTCGTCAATATGTGTGTCGTGTATTTGGCGAGACCCGTACAAAACGCACGTCAGGGTGAATTAGCGTGCCCCATAAAGAACCCCTAGCGACGATAAGACCTCGATTGAATCGCTATTCTTCGATGTATCCTTCGACTGAGATGAAAGTGACTGGCTTCCAAAGACCTCAAAGAAGTCTGAAGAGTTCTTCAGAAACTCCATGAGCTCTGTGGATAAGTACTGACAAGACCCAGCGATACGCAAACAACTTTTAATTCCCACTGAAGACGCTTGTATTGCGTACCTATAGTACTGCTCCGTGACTTCGACGAAAATCACATAGCACGCTGTCATTTACCCCTATATATATATATATGTTTATTCTTTACTGTATAGTTTAATTATTGGCTTATTCGATGCTGTAATTAGTAGGTTCTTCATTTAAATTTTTACCCATATTCATTAACTTCTGCTTTTCTTGGATTATACAAAGCAAACCTATCCTGAAAAGATACAACAGTACAACCGAAGATTTTGGTGTAAAGTGGTCCCCTTTTACAGCACCAGGACCAATTAACTATTACCTATCTCAAAAAAGCAACATGACTGCACTTGTTGTAAAATTGGTGATCAGGACAGACATTGGACTCCTCATCTTTGCTGTGTCAACATATGCTGTCGATCTGAGAGCTTGGCTTACAGGTACTTGGAAGTCAGGTACTGCGAACGGCATTGTTCTTTGCGATCATCGATGATATCGCGAGATATGAGAAAGTTCTTTGCTCATGTTGACAACCTCTATTTCTACTGGTATTAATAGGTTGTTCACGGCTTTAGGTTATGAGCATGACCCACAACAATGTTGTCTTTTTACAGAGTCGTCACTGTTAAACCTGAAAGCTGTCTTGTTACACAATGTCATATCCACCCTTCAGTACCTATAGGTTATGCAGTACACGTTAAAGAAAAAAAACATGGAACTGTTGTTGAAACGCATGCAGTACAACGACTACAACTGGAACATCTGGGGTGATCTAAAAGTGGTGGCACTGCTACTAAGAATGCAGCTCCAGTAGGGCCTATACCAAATAGGCCTATTCTTGTTTCGTTTGCGAAAGGGACAGCCGTGCTAAAGAGTTCTCATTAGACTACATTAACTGGCCGATCCGTAAGCGTTTGGGGCAGGAAAGTGTGGCACATAAACCACTTGTCGACACAAGAAGATATTTTGCCTCCTTTTCATATAAAACTCGGACTGAGGAGAAATTTTGTGAAAGCGATGAACAAGGAAGGTGAAGGATTTCGATATTTGAGAACGATGTATCCAAGAATAACTGATGCCAAGATTAAGGAAGGCATTCTTGTTGGTCCTCAAATTCAGACACGTCATCAATGACAAGTGTTTCGAGGATCTGCTAGTGGGGCCAGAGAAAATCGCATGAAAAGCTTTCAAGGATGTTGGTGAATTTTTTTGGGGAAACTACAGACCACCAAACTACACTCAGCAGGTTGATAACATGCTTCAAGCATACAAAACCATAAAGTGCTACATGTCGCTGAAGATTCATTTTCTGCATTCACGCTTGGACTTCTTCCCTGCTCATCTTAGTGCAGTCAGTGACGAACATAGTGAAAGGTTTCACAAGGACATTGCGACGAAGGAAAAGTGATATCGGGGCAACTGGAACCCATCAATGCTGTTGTTGGACACTGATACGAGAAGCATCAGATTCTTAGTACAAGCGAAAATCAGCAGCAGAACACAGCTCAATTGAACTAATGCAATATGTCAGCGACTAAACTCACTAAATTCAATAAAAGTTAATTTAATATCTCTCCAAATTCCTACGTGACACAGTCACTCTGAAGCTGTCTATCATAATCACACAACAAATTTTTAGGAAGCAAAACTTTTGAAAAAATTTGTTCAGTGCAATCGGCCATCTACAGACTAATCCCTGTCTCGCGCAGACCAGGTGAAGCGGGGAATATATCCGGCCCAATCGTCTTCCACCATCTACGAAGGAGTGCCAGTCGATGAGCTTAAGCGTGTATATCGTCATTTCTCATCCTCAATGCAGCGTGAACCAGAGCTATGAACGTGCTTTCAGCTATAAACTCGGGATTGGATTCCATATGTTGGAACTCTGTGTTACGTCTCTATGTTTATATGAGGACCCCCTTTGGTGACTTTGTCGGCTATCTGATCATTATTTACTGACATTTGACCTTTTTGTTCTTAATCAGCTTCAAAACCACTTTAGCTAGCGATGTAAATGTGAATTTTTTGATCCATGGCATTATAAAAAGTCTTCGGCATGGCTTGTCTCTCTGCTTGGCTTTCTTTGTTTCCTGTTTTTTTTCTCTCTCTCTTTCTCTTGTCTGCCTATGCCTGTCTTTCTTACTCTATTCTCTGTTTCTTCGCCTCTTTCTTTTCTTCCTTATATCTCGCTTGCGCACTACTTGTTTTTATTTCATTCTCTCTCTCTCTCTTTGGGTGTCTTTCCATTTCTGCCTGGTTGTATGCAGGAACACCGAAGCGCAATGGTGTTGGGGCGCATCGCCTCCAAATGCGTCATTGATGAATCGGAAGGATGTTGGAATAATATTAACTGGAAGATCATCGACGATAGACTCCTATAATGAAATTATCCTGAAGTGGTTCTCGACTGTGTCACGCAAAGCCGCGATTCGAGGCACAGCGATGGAAGGAAGGAGGACGCGAGGAGCATTCCAGGCGCGATGCAATCACCGGTCAAGTACACGAAATTGTCGTGATGTTCATCTGCACATGCTGACTATTTCGGGTGGGGCTGATCAAGATGGACGGAGCCAAAGATAGAGAGGCAGTAATGGAGAGACCGCCTGAGAGGCAGACTAGAAAAGAGAAGCAGACAGAGGCAGACTCAGACAGAGACAGAAATGCAGAAGAAAGGGAAGGTGAAAATGGAGAGGGAGGGAGAGAGAAAGAAGGAGAGAGGCAGAAAGAAATTAAGAGACAGAATGTTGAGAAATAAAGAAAAGAGTGAATGAGAGAAGACTGTTTTGAGGTGGAGACAGAACAAGAAGTAAGAAGAAGACAAAAGGCAGAAATACATCAAAAGCCACAGGACAGAGAAATCACAAGAAAGAAATAAAGAGAGGAGGAAAGGGACAAAGAGAGGAAAGAGATGACGAGAAAGACAGGACAAGATACTGAGAAACTGTCAGAGAGAGAGAGAGAGAGAGAGAGAGAGAGAGAGAGAGAGAGAGAGAGAAAGAGAAAGAAAGAAAGAAAGAGAGAGAGATAATAGAGACAAAAAATTGAGGGAGAGAGACTGGTCACAGATCAGAGACAGACAAACAGGCAGGCAGGCAGGCAGGCAGGCAGGCAGGCAGGCAGGCAGGCAGGCAGGCAGGCAGGCAGGCAGGCAGGCAGGCAGGCAGGCAGGCAGGCAGGCAGGCAGGCAGGCAGGCAGGCAGGCAGACAGGCAGGCAGGCTGGCAGGCAGGCAGGCAGGCAGGCAGGCAGGCAGGCAGGCAGGCAGGCAGGCAGGCAGAGACGAGAAAGGGAGAATTAGAGTGAGAGAAAGAGAGCAACGAAGCGAGGAGATGGGAGCTGAAGAGGAAGACGAAGTAGCGATTGGTGATAACCTAAACACGGATGACTTAATTTCAAGCCTCGCCTCGACAACAGTGGCGTGCCAAGCGCCATCTATGGCGCCGACCAATTTGTCAAACGACGCACAGTGCTTCCGGTAGCCGTCGCTAGGCGGTGCAGTCGTCGAGCGCTGATTATCACTGGGCCACATCACGCTGGAACGGTGTGCAGCCGCCGGAGAGGAAATTAAACCGCCTTCCTACGTCGGCGGGATTTAAAATGCACACGCGAATTATCGGACTGTTAACCTCGGCTAATCGATGGTGCGTGCCGTCGAGCCGGTTATGCCAGCAAAAAAGTCAATTTAGTTTCCATTAAAGAGCATACGCCGAAATTAATTGATTGGAAATCGCAGGGATGGCGGCGGCTCGGCTCTCTCTGGCTCCTGGTGCATATGGCAGCACGGATGCGTCACGCAAGGCAGCGTTTCTGGACGATTTCGTTTCGACAAAGATTGCGGCTCGGAATCGTGTAAACGATTTCGTTCCGACAAAGACGGCGACTTATTATGGCGTAAATTAATTGCTTCAAAGGAGGCCGCTAATAGCCCGACGGCAGAAATCGTAGCGCATTTCCGGCAACATGAACAGTCTCTGCTTAGACAGTCAGTCAGTCAGCAGTCTCTTGTAGACGTTAACAGTTCAATGGAACGGACACTTGGACTCATTGTCTTGCGCCCATACGACGATAATAATATTACCCATTGTTTTACGATCGATTCGTAACATTTTAGACCTTTAACTGGCGAGGTGTAAATTACGAGCTGAGTGGCAGCTCTAATGAACCTTGATTTGTGTATTGATGTCCTTTGATAAGCTACTCGCTCTGTCAGATATCGACGGCTGCTGTAGAGATGTCGTACTGTGACGTGGGTTGTGGAAACTGAGAGTGAATAAGTAGGCTTAATTCGATTAAATAGCCCAAGTATCAGTAAATCGAAGTCGCAATCGACGGGGTGCTCGATGTATTTGATCAGCGCATTTGCTGCTTTACCCAAGTAGCATTCGCTTTCAATTAAGGCCGCATCTTTGTTATGTACGTGAACAGGAGAGAGAGAGAGAGAGAGAGAGAGAGAGAGAGAGAGAGAACGAAGGACAGAAAGAGACAGACAGACAAAAGGACTGACGTGGCATGACTTGGAAAAAGACACGTCATGTCGTTGACGTCATATAGGGCCTCCTATATGAATCAGACTATCATGGGAGCTTTCTTAAGTTCTCTTCATCCTTTATATTCGTAATTTAATTAAAGGTTTGTCTTACCATGCTGTAGTATTTGTCACAGCGATAAAGTTTAATCGAATTACTAATTAAGCAACAGGTATTCAAATCGTTGTTCTGCAATGAAGCTTTTGTGCTTGTTTTGATGTCCGTAGTTGTATTATTGTGCTGAAGTTGAAAACATGGGCTTGAACGCATTTACAAGTCAGACTAAAATGTATTACTTTACTATTATAACACTTGAGCAAGCGACAGTGCCAGTGTTAGGCCTAATTGCTTGAAGAAATAATCGAGTATTAAACAATAAGTGAAAATTCACGCACTTAATGATAATTTATTTTTACTTATGACATTTTGTGATTGTGTTTGACAATTTGTATTAATTATTGCGATAACGTGAACTAATGTAGATGAAAATAAAATAAGCCGTTGTTTATAATATGGGTAGGATGTTATATGAAAATTGCAGTTTTTAGGCCATGTGATAATCATATCAGCCACTGGGTCCAGAAATCGAACATCTATGCACATTACCTTTACTTTGAGATACCTTTCATTTTATTACATTACACTACATTACCTAAGATAGGGTAAGTCATAGCATGGTTGCTAAATGGTCGAGCTATTGCAATCAATAAAGTTGCCGTCTGGAGTCTTTTGACCTTTGAGCTGAGGCTCTTTAATTCATGCACGACAACTAATATAATCCCACAACTGCCCCTACAAACTACTCGGTTCGAAAGCGAAGGTTTCGAATCTTGGACGCTACCGTGTAATTTCTGCACATATATGCACTGTAACTAAAAACCAGGCATATGGGATGACGTAAATACAAGAGAGATGTTAAAGGACAAGCTAATATATGTGAAGTTACATTACATTTACCGTACCAATAAATAAGATATAGCTAACAACTGAGAAACCAAGTGTGAAGTGAACAAGCAAACGAGAGGTAAAGGAATGAAGCGAGTGAGAATTACTGATTTCTGAACAAGAAAATCGTAGACCTATAACTAAATAAGCAAACTGCGACTAAGTAATGAAAATTATAACTAGTCTAATATATAACCAAGCAAATGGCTAACTGAGAAAGCTGAACAGCAATTTTGAAGACATATACAAGCTTATAAGTTGAGGTATGATTACTAAATTGATTCTTCGTCTCTTTCTGCAAATTTCTTCATGGTACGCAGGTATATAAAGAAAAGGATATATAGCCATAGAAGTGGGCAAGAGGAAAAATAGTAATTAGCTTGTAAATAAACGTAGTAATTGATTATAAGCAACTGCATGGTAATTGCAAAGGCCAACAACGACTGAGAAAGTTTTACCGCAGGATTCGTTCTTTTTGATTGTCTTTGGTGATAATTGTTCCACTTCCTCTTCCGATCTTGCTTTCGTTTCGCCATCTTGTACTTCCGGCGTCGATGCCATTTCCGGCGTCGACTCATTTCTGGTTGGCTCCCCCTGGTGACAAACGTCGTCGCTGCCTTCGGGCAGAGTCCGGTTGCTCAGACCCAAGATGGCGTCGATCGAGTAGCCAAGGCGACTTCGTTGCATGTTTAGTAAACGTGTGCCTGCAGCAAAAATGTGACCCTTCTCTTTCCTTGCGGATCTTTCGCAACAAGTATCCTTTCGATACTCCACAAGCTCCTCTTCAGTCTTCTCGAATGACTCAACTCCCATGTAAGCCAACGGTACCCAGAAAAATTCGCAGATATAGGTAGACCTATTCTGCAGAGGTAGACAACACCCACATGCTTCGACGAAATACCTTAACTATGAATCTGTGCGTTGGCTTTAGGCTGATGCTGTGAAACTTGAATATTTATTCGTTTAATCACCATTTGCATACAAACTGTACCGCGAACGATATAAACCGCAAGCACAATAAAGCAGGTATCTATAGTATATAGTGTGACTTTTATATGCAGCAGTAATACTTCTCTTTTCGTTGCAGACTTTAGGACACTCTATAAAATAAGCCGAGACTTCAGTGATTACGATTTCCAAACTCAAGCAAATACACTGACCGGTTAAAATCACTGTTATTCCTATGTTGTTCTGTATTCTGGAATTGTATCTTAGGCAGACACAGCCAGTTTATTTTCTTAACTGCAAAATGATGCAATCATGCAGCTAGTAAGCCTCGCATATCCCGAATAATGTACGTAAAGCCTGGCGTTAATAGGTGTTTCGCGATAGGTTCGCGATCTTACTTTGTCCAACGAGCGCCGTGAATCGAAAGCCACTCATTCACCTGCTCTGTAATTTCCACGTCAGCTGACACCGACTCAGTGGGCGGGACTAGATCGCCTCGCCCGTATATCCGGCGCTTCTGAATATATTACCATATCGTGGGTTGTGTTAATCTTTTTCGTTGCAGTGTGCAGCGCTGTCACAAGCACTTGCAGCGTATGGCTTTAGCCAGATCACTAATATTGTAACTGATGTTAACATTGTGTCTATTGCCACTATGTAACGAGGAAACATGGCGCTAAGCAATTGTTTGTTAAGGAGTTGCTCGGGAAACCATATAGGAACACTATGTTTAGATGACAAGAGTTATCAAGGAAATTGATACATTACTGTAGTCGTATAAATAATTTGTCAGGCCACACTTGGAATACTGTGTCCAAATTGGAACCCAAACCTGAAACACAGCATAGAACAACTAGGAAAAGTGCAAAGGAAGATTACCAACGTTATGTGAAACTGTATGGACTTGAGCTAGAGTTACGAAGAAAAACTGAAAAGGTGTAGGCTAACAACACTAGGAAATTGTTGGAATTATCCCAGTACTGGTTAAACAAGACACTCAAGGCCATAGTTATAAGTTAGTTAAGAAACCAACAGGAACTATTTATCCGAAACTCTTCAGTGTGAGTTGTAGACTTTTCGATTAGTTTGGATGATAGTACATAGTTTGGAAGTTATTAGGAGAGCATACATTTTAAAGTCCTCTAATTCTATTGGAAAGTTCTCTGAATCACATAAACCCTTATTTCGGTATATGTCAAGGTCCTTAGACACTGACCGTCTCAGAGGAGGCCCAAACTACAACTTCCCGTGCTGCAAAGCCAGTGTTCATCCAATATGTTTCTTGCAAAGATCTGCTGATGCTTTTCGTCATGATCTGCAGATCACTCTCTGCTACAACATCGTGCGCTGTCTTGCGTAGGTCCTTCTTTCTTGAACAGTCTTCCCATTAACATTCGTAACGTTCCTATTAACTCTCATGCAGCAAGCACCATTCTCTTCACTTGTTAAGACTCGTTTATCTAAATCGTGTGGGCAGCCATGTACCCAGCGCTTTGAGGGGTTTTTAAAATGTGCCTTATAAAAGCACAGATACATACATACATACAGATACATGCGATTTTCTGTATTTTTAGATCTTTTTGATAAAGTGCAGCTCAACAGTAAACGGAGACCTTAAGTGGCGTGGCACACTTTCAAGAGGGGCAGCGTTGTGAAGGATTTCACCCAAATAATTAATTGAAACATACCACCATTACCAATACTACCACCGCCACTTCGTATTCTTCGCTTGACTTCTAGTTCCCGGAATCGTCGGATTTTGACTAGGCTTTTCCACCGGATTATGATCTTTGACTACGTTTTCACCTGAGGCATCCATCGATTGATGACTTGTGAATTATGATAACGGCGCCATAGAAGTCATTAGAATGGAGTAGATACTTGTAATCGATAGCTATTACAATTCTATACATGAATAACATGTGTGGGTGAAAATTGTGTGGCCATATCCATACTCATTAGTTACCTACACAACACAATTGATGACATTCAATGACTGAATTGTCTAATATACCGTGCAGAATAAATCCTGTAGTGTACCCCTTTACCACTCTCATGCAAAAGTATCTGAAGATTGCTATATAAATACTCAAATGAGCATTTATATAACACCTTTGAAACCTCACAAAGGCTATTAACATGACTATCTGACATATATCTGAAAAGATGGAATATTAAAGAGGCCAGAATTTTCAGGAGTTCTGTGAAGCATAACGGTTCAAATTTTCAGTTCAGTTTAAAAGTTGCTACAAAAGGACAGTGTTCATTGATTTATAGCAAAGTAGGCCTATAGCCTATAATGTACACTACCTAGCGCTTACAGATGAACTTTTATTCTTAATGAACTTTTGCACCACTTAGGCAGTTATACATAACGAAACGTACAGGTAGCGCTTTTGTGATGTACTCAAAAGGCGCTATACTGTGTGTCTGAATGCAGTCCTACATATTACCTGGTGCTGTGAATACACAGTGAAGTTAAGCAACGTCGAGCGCCGTTAGTACTTGCATGAGTGGCCGTTCTTGGATTGCCAAGGATTACCAAGAGAAAATGCGGGTTCAATCCCAACTCCCTCTTCTTGATTCGATGTTCTTAATTCAGTGTTATTTCAGTCCAACTAGTTCATGACTTCTTGAGCGCAAAATTATTGTATCATTCCTAATAATTTTAAAGTTAGCCACGCACTGCTGAAGCATTGGTCATGTGTTCCATCAGGAAGCCCTTTCTCACAGCACTTCTCCGGTTCATGCAAGCTAGACGCCGACTTTCAACTTCTTCCATCTATCAAGAAAGTGAACTAACCAATACAAAAATGGCGATAAAACATAAATTCTTAATCTAACGTCTTCAAATTTATGAGCGAATTGTTAATGAAAAACTGACCCAGCAAGAATTGAACTCAAAAACTGCTAATGGCATAGCTGACCGCTAGACCTTCCGAACTATCTAAGCGGGGCTTCATTAAATTCCGATCGCTTGGAGCGCTGCAGTCTTTCAGACACTACAAGTCTCTATCACTTTGTAGTACTGTAGACCCCAACGTTTAGTGTGTCCAAATCACTCCAATCATCTTGACTTGACGGCGTCGTTTAGTAAATGTTATCAAATCGAATCAGTGTGTCCAAATGTATGTATGCATGCATGTATGTACAGTATATATGTATGTCATACATACATACTATACATACATGCATGCATACATATATATATACAAACATACATACAAACATACATACATACATTGTATGTGTGTATGTATATATGTAAGCAGCCAGCTTAAGAAATCACCCATCATCCTTCGAAAAGCATTTGGCATTGTGGTTTGGCATTGGTGGCGGGGGTGGTAGTATTGGATTACGAATCAATTGATTATGGCGGTGGTGTTAGTGGTATCATCTTGCGATTCTATATAACTTTATTTTACATATTTTATTTTATCTATTTATGTATAACTTGCTGAGGTTTCCTTAGCAATTAAAGCTACTTTAAAGTTAAGCTTATTACTTTCGCGCATGTATAGGCTACGTGTCGTTGTTTGAGTATCCTGTTAACTTCGACGCTATGATAGTCTTAACGCGGACGTTGCTCGATAATTCTTAAATCTTCGAATTTCGATCTACTGTGACCAAGTCGGCGTTTCGGAGTTATTTTTCGATATGGATTTCATGTGTTTTGGACAGCATTTTGTCGCATGTGACCAAAGCTTTACCGCTGATGAACCGGTCAACCTATTTCATAGGTAGACAGGATATTCATAGAATCGGATCTACTTTGCCTCCTACTGTCCTAATCCCTTTCACTTTTCCCTTTTACTTTTGCTAGACTGCCGAGCTTCAGACCTATATAGCTATATGTATGCCGTATGCCTCTGGAGAATCTTGGTGTTGGGGTGGTGACGAGCAAAATGACATTGACGACATCCATCTTTATTCCAGTTTAGCAGCTGGTGAAATTATAGCCTGATGGAGTAACAGTCCTGCTAATCCCTTTATTCTACTTGGTATAATACTCCTACTTGGCGTTTTCTCTACAAATAAAAATAAATATCTATAAGTGTTAGTCATTTCCAAATAGAAAATTTATAAATAGTAATCAAATTAATAATAAAATTACAACTTACGTCTGTATCCGATGTCTTTTAATGTCTTTCTTTACACTCAAGCTGGTGCCCTAGTCATTACTGAGCTCACTAGTTCTTCTAGATTAGTGTCTTCATCCTATTCTGGTTCCCTAGCTTCTATCCAGGGGCATAACTTCAAATGTCTTCCCTTCCGCAGATTGCTTTACATTATCAGGCTCTGAGCAGACCTTATTTTTCAGATGTGGGCTGCAGTTTCTGGACCTATGGGTCCATAGTTACGTTCTGCTTCTGTCTCATTTAATAACACCTTAAACTGATTCTCTAGCAATCTATCCCTAATAGTTGAATTCAAAAAATGAAGGGCAAGGGCACTATATTTTCTACAAAGTTAACTAACATACTAGCTAACTAACTAGCTAACTAACTAGCTAACTAACGAGCTAACTAACTAGCTAACTAACTAGCTAACTAACTAGCAGCATGAGATAAGCAAGCAGATTCTTGGGCATTCGACGTCCATCTTGTGGCAGGCATCGCACGTGATATTCATTTTGGTGTGACATACTTGTTTTCCCAAACTAGATTTTACACGACCCACATCTGAGCACCCACATCGTCAGGGTGTCTTGAACATCATCGACTGGAGTCCGTACGTGTCGCCACCTAGGGCTTGTCTGCGAAGGTTGCTATGGACCATTGCCCATCCAGTCAAGCGTGAAGTTAGCCATTTGTCAGATGTGTAAACATATAAAGAGATGACCACCTGGAATGCTAAGTATGCATATGCATGTGAGACAGCAAAGAAGGCGAAAGAATGATGCGTTAACACATTATTATTAATTAATAACTTACATTACCGGAAGTTAAGCTGTGTTGTTTTTGGTTTTAATTTTGTATTATTGAAATTTCCTATTAGGCCTATACAAGTTTTTGAATTAGCTGGTAGATTTAGTAGTTAGTCTACTGTTTTATCGAGGAAGTATTTTAGTTTACATAGTTTGGTCTAGTACATTTGTATTTATTTGAGTGGCGACTTGTTTGATTTCTCAAACTCCGATGCGAACTGGGAGCCCGTTTTTTCTTTAGCAAAAGTCGAACATAGGCACACACTAATATAGACTTGACGCCCTTCAATTGCATTGAGCTGATGAGTCGGCCCACAAGCTGGAGGTTCTTGACTTGTCTCCTTTAGACTATGGGCTGCGTCTTTAAACTGCTGTACGTTTCACGTTTTTGGGATTGTCCATTCTGTACCTGTTTCTGTGTAAGTTTTTCACATCATACAGATAAATACTAAAATGATGCTATGCAAGTGATTGACTGCAATTCTCATTATTACAGTCTCTCTTCTGTTCACTTTCATACTTACGTCCTCTTACTCTTTAATCAGTTACTGTCCTTGGAAGATGTGCCACGTTTCCACCTTCAAAGCTAACATCCTTGCCTCCCCTCTGATCATGCCCAGCACAGAAGTCAAAGAAGGTTGCAGCACACCCTTCCCAGCCCTAGTACGACTCAGACATTGCCGCTGCTAAGAGGCTGCGCAGCTGGCTTGAGAGGTGATGGCGACGCTCCCATTTACCTTCTCATCTCCTTAAATTTAGGCGCCAGTGTACGCTGAAGATACTCAGCTATTTCTCTCATGCGACATTTGCGACGCGTCTAATCCTGTTCAACTTTTTGCTTCAGTTTTTGGTGATGTTCAGTTCTGGATGGCTAGTAACAAACTTCTGAATCTTTCAAAAACTGAATTCCTTCTTCTAGACACAAGCGAAAAACTCCGTAAATTTGATTGCCTTATATCGATTCAGTTGGGCGTCTTGCTTCTCAATTATGAATGCGCAAACAGGCTAGGCATAGTATTTGACTCTACTATGTCACTTTCTAATGATGTTGGCGCTATATGCAAATCAGCTCAATTTCACATACGGAATATTCATAGAATCGGATTTACTTTGCCTCATACTGTCTTAATCCCTTCCACTTTTCGCTTTTACTTTTCCCAGAATGTTGTAAATAGCTAATAGGGTTTCAGCAGGCTTGCCTACTGTAACTCACTTCTTATTGGCATCACAAAGAGACATCTGCATAAACCACAAATGGTTCAAAGGACCAGAGTCACAACAAAAGCACCTACGGATCAGCATATTGCACCAATATTGCGTTCGTTACACTGGTTGCCCTCGAGCAAAGAATCCAATTTAAAATCTCTCATATAATTCACGAAGTACTACATTTAAATCAGCCAACCTATCTCAGTTCCATGCTCAACCGTCATACCAGCATCATATAATGCGACTTGAGCTCCTTTCTCTCTCCCTCTCAGTATTCCGCAGGCGCCTGAAGACTGTACTGTTCAACAGTGATTTTACTTTTTCGGGTCGGAAGCACCTCTGTTGAGTATATCCTCTAAGAGGGGCTTTATAAATCTCAAATTACAACTACAGTTACAATCACTGACTCTTGATGTTCCTCGTACCAGAACAGTGTTGGGTTTTAGAGCATTCTTGGTTGCTGTTCCACGCCTTTGGAATTCGCTGCCAAGTTTTATACGTTCTGTCAATTTCTTGATGTCACTCAGGTCTAAACTTAGGACCCGTCTGTTTCAACTTGCTTATCCACCGTACCCTAACTTCTGATATCTCTGACTTATCGGAATTCCACCTAGCTTATTCATTGGGTATAATTTTGATTTTCACTTGGAACGACCATCAAGTGATGCCTTGGGCATTATGATAACGGCGCTATAAAAGTCACTAGATTAGATTAGATTATCGTACCAGTGTCTGTGTCTAATGCACAATGCCTCACCCGAAGACTCATCAAAACCAAGCCGCAAATATGTCTTTCTTTAACTGGTTTTATTTTAAAATAAAAACCTCTGATCATTATCGTATTATTTTTTTAACGATCCAATAAACGTTATCAGTGAAGTTGGGACAGATAAAGTGAAGTAAAATAGAGAAAAGACAATAGGTTTTATAGAGTGGCGAAGACTGAATTGGATTGGGAGAACGTGCATCGAAGTGAATTTCAGCTGACTAGTATTTGACCTCCACTGAATTCGTGTGACTCGTTCAGTGCGGGGGAGTCTGGATCAGTCAACAGAAACGGCGAATACTGGCTATCTTTCAACCGCCACCAACCAAATACTGGCCATTCAAAGACTGGTCACGCTTCACTGACCGTTGGACAATTCGCACGCTCGTACATTATGGTCAGGTCGTGGTGAAAAAACGCCCATTTGTAGGATGTCTATCAGTCTTTCGGTATGTATGTGTTGGTTTCTTATATGCCTTTCTCTTTCTCTGTCTGAATATGTTCCTGTCTGTCAGTTTGCATAATATATATATCTGCAGCAAATTTGCTGGAATATATGTTTGTATATCTGACTGCATTCGTGTGACACTTAGGAAAGTTTCAAAACACAATTTTTATATTTAAATATTTCGTAAATATTAAGTGTATAATTTTTAATATAGAATTTTTAGCTCTTAGATTTTCTAGACCACAATGATGATATTTTAAAATGTAATGTAACGACATATTAATTTAGCGCGTTAGCTAAACGTAAATGAACGGTTTATAGAAAAGCGCTGTTACTCCAGCCTACACCTAGAACTTTAATATACAGTTGTATAAGTATAATTGTGATTTGAATTGTAATCAGAAATTGGTATAGCGCCGCTTCATGATGACTTAATTAAAGGCCCTGTGGACGCTAGTAAAAGCAGTATACATGTGTATATATATTTTATTATGCATAGAGACAGTCTACTGTTTCTTCTTTGGCGTTCAGTATGCTTTCAAAAATAGTAATGAGCTCACAGCAGTAGATCACGGCTACTAGCGCAATTACCTGTGTCTAAAATGCTTGCTTACTAACTTACTTATACAAATCAAGTTGTAGGCTTGAGCTTAAATATAACCAACGTATGTGTGCCTGAGTTGTGTAACATAAATACACAAGTGTAAACTTCACATGTACATATGTACCTACACGCGTGTATAAGAGGATATATTTAGGCATGCCTTAAGCGTACACTGTCTCGCATGACTGAAAACATGCACTCCTTTAGCCGTAGACTCGTCCGTCCAGTAGCAACCGCATCACTCACTAGACCGTGACAGTCGTGAGAGCGTAGGTTGCACGGCTCGAAGTTGACCTGAAGACCGGGTTTGACTCGGGGATACCATTTTGGTCGAACTGCTCCGCTTTAGGAATCACAGAGCTCATCTGCATACGCACTCACTCCTTGCTTTCGCTTCATGGATATCGTTGTTCTGTCACCGATTTAGTATAGGTTTTTCCAATCGCAGCTGGGCGCTCAACGCCACGGTAAGTACATGTATGTATGTATGTAGACACTTAATATAGCGCCTTTTAGGTACCTCACAAGGCGCTGAGTACTCTAGCCTAAATGGTGCCAGAGTTCATTAAGAATAAAAAAGCTAATTTCTAAGCATTTCAGATAACTAGAAAAATCGCCACCGAAATAGCAAACAGTCCACCACGTATGAGTAATTTAATTTATTCTAGTATTTATATAGCGCTATGCCTTGGAAACCTCTTGGTAATACTCCATAGCATTTATATAGCGCCATACCATGGAAACTCTCGGTAACGCTTCGACCCGCACGCACATAACCTTACAACGAAACAGAAGGTAAATATGAACTGAGCGGATGTTGTAATAAACATGTGCGTCTCTCTCTCTCTCTCTCTTTCTCTCTCTGTAATGTAAGTATGTGTGTAATATAATGTATTAGCAATTATGAAGCCAGCTACAAAATGACGTATTCGAGACTGCAACTGAAGTATGCTACTGTTTCTACTGCGGCGACTTCTACTGAATAAGTGACAACTGGGCTATTATATTAGTAACACATGACAAGCAACAGATACAGGTAAACATTTAGAAGGACTTTGGTGGTGAAAGGCCAACGTGCTTTCACTCGCGCATATGAAGACACCAGGTCCAAGCCAGAGTAGTAAGACTGGATAGGATTAGAATTAGGTAAGACTGGAAGGTACAGGGGATCAGCATAAGCCGAGAAATGTGTTACAGAGTTTTGGATGACTGCTATTGTTATTTCTCTGTAAGTAAAAATCATTGTCAGCTGGTCGCTCACTTTTGATTGAAAATCGATTACCCTTTCGAAATAAAAACTCACACGCCAAGAACTTTGGGCACTGGTGTTGAAGAGGCATGTTGAGTGTGGTCTGGTTTTCAGTCATGCGTGACCCAGAGGGGCCGCATTATGAGCAATTAGTATCTGGCACTATCAGGCCTAAAATATATTCTATATCGACAGGAACTGAATGATGACTTGAGGGTCCTGTGCTTGATTGTCTTGCTGTCGGCGGGTACCTGTCCGTGAAGCGCGCGAGAACTACTTTGCTTCGAATCAGTATACCAGTATTGCAGGCGGATTGGTATGCATGTATATCAGACTGCCAGTGGCTCTCATTATTCGGTATGTCAGTGCTAAGCAGAGCTGCAGAAGATCATCTTGGTCGGGCAAGCAGCAACCAGTGTCTGTTGATTAATGCGGACAAAACCAAGATCATGGCAACAAATGGTACAACCTGCAACATCAGAGTACAAGGTAATCAACTGGAATAAGTTGACACCTTTCCATATCTTGGCTCATTGATAACCGTAGACTCTGATTGCAGTAAAGAGATTCGATCAAGACTGGCAAAGGACAAGGTGCTGGGCAGCATTAAATAATGTATGGAAAAGTCACGGCATATTGCTTGCAAAAAAGATACGACTCCTGAAAGCTCTTGTTTGGTGTGTGGCACAGTATGGCTGTGACAGCTGGATTATAAGAGAAAGATGAAGAGGCAATAATCAGCGCATGTGAAACGAAGTGTCTGCGTAACATTCTTAGAGTACCGTGGACTGTTCTAAGAGACAAATGAGTGGACCCTACGGAAGGCAGGGGTAGAGAGGAATCTGTTCGGATTAATCACAAAGGGGAAGCTTTCATAATTCGGCCATGTGCTGCGAAAGAGTGGAGACCGCTTAGATCGGTGAGCTCGGGGAAGACCCAAGATGACATGGATAGACAACATCGAATCATGACTGGATTATCGTTCGACCAGTTATTACAGGAGATAAAGGACAGAAGCAGATGGCACAAAGTTGTCCGTGGTTCGGCCAATCCTCGGCCCGAGGACGATTAAAGACAGGACAGGACAGAACAGGACAGAACAGGACAGAACAGGACAGAACAGGACAGGACAGGACAGCGCTTCTTATCATTAGCATGTCATATCATTAGCATAATATTCAAGTGATTACCACTTGGTACGCCGGTGCTATTTACAATTCAGTATGCCACTGCTTCTTGCCGTTCGGTATACTTATTACCGTTGAATATGCCATGGCTTTTAGGCGATCAGTATATCATGATACCTTAGCTTTCGGTATGCAAGTGCTTCTTACCCAAATTTGTACCAGTGCTGCTTAGGTATCGGTATGCCAGTGTGACCTACGCTTTCGTCGCTCATCTGCTATCTGCTGTCTGTTTGCCGATCGTGACGGTGTTGCGGTCAGATTGTCGAAGGCAAAGTTTTTGAAGTCCTGATCGTCTGGGGAGTTTGGCTCCAGGCTACACGCGTGCAAGATCTCTAAGCAACGCCTCTCTCTTCTCTTTACGTAACTGGGTTTGACTGACCTTCTCCATTTAGCTGCGTTTACCTTTCGATTGTGGTATGGAACGCTGTTGGCTCTTGTACTGGCTTTACAGTATGGATTAAGGATTAAGTCGTCGCTGAATTTGATTAGGATTAGATTAGACATTGGATTCTGTTGATGTAAGTTATTGCAGTGTTTCTTATCATTATATAAAAGCTGTGCATGCATACCATTTTATTCATTTCGCGTCCCAATTCATCCCCGTCGAAATAGAAAAATTTTCAAGTATCGATAAGAGATGCATGTAGCCGGAAGACGAGCAGAGCTTGAGAAAAGCAAGTACAAACAGACGGTCTAACCACTGGAAAGGCAGACTTTACATTCAAGCCTGCAAACAGAATCTTGAATCAGTAATAGTATCCCGTCAGTGTCCAAGGTGATACGTTCTAAGACAAGGAACAGAGCTCCGTTTGCTAAGACCAGACGCAAGAACTGTCCAGCTTAAAATGGTTCAAAAATCGTTCAATAATATTCAAGATTTGCACCTGGCGATTTAAGTATACAATCTGTTGCTCTCTTTTGGCACGCTTCTATCGCGCGGAATTAACGCCTGTTTGACTGCTTGACAAACGATAGGTGACTGATGTTGGTTACTCAGGCGTAACAAAATGACACGCAAGTTAGGTTCACAGAGGTCAGGCAATCGCACGTAGACCATCACCTATTTTACACATGGACAATCACATCATCGCAACAGGTGCTGTATCAGTCTTCGTAAGTAACACATGGCAAAGCGACCGATCCTGTTTTTACACCTTTATCAGCAACAGTGCCACGCATTAGGTTACTCAATAACGCATTAGTTAGGCCATCTACTGCCGCTTTGAGCCGACTAAACGGACTGTGCTTGAACATACTCCGTAAAATTACCTTAGGTTTAGCTTAGCTAGAGATCCATGTCTCACTGTGCACATTCGCAATAACATTTCTTACCTGCGTCATAATGTGGTAGGCCAACGGTAAGTCTACGAGACCATGTCTAGGACACTGAGGATGAGATTTTAGCTGAAAGCGCGTGTAACTGGAATCAAATGGTCGTTTCTAAATGATCTTTAAGAGAATAGAACAAGTGTGCAATAAGTAAGTAAAATGAGTACTTCCATCAGCTTGCTACTTAGAGGCCGTCCATAAATGACGTCACACAATTTAGGACGATTTTTGACTTCCCTCGCCCCTCGTCACACGTCGTCACAAAAGTCATACCCCCTCAGATATGACATCACAAAGCTTTACACACACACACACCCGAACAAACCAGATGTCCAGAATGTTATATGCAAATTTTCTTTTAATTATCAAATAAAGTAATTATAACTATAAAAATACTTGAAACTATATAGCAGAACGAAGAAAAATAGAGAGCATAATTATTACAATCATTATGCATTCCACAAAATGAAAAGCTCTGGTAGAATCATTACAATTATTAAAGATGTTTAATAACAATAACTCGAAACAGTCCAAACTGTTTGATGTGATGATTTGACATTTCTTAAACACCCCTCCCTTCGTCACAACTCGTCACAGATGTGCGACCCCCGCGCCTCCCTAGGTGCGTGACGTCATTTATGAACGGCCCCTTACGGTGCTATAGGAGCCTACAAGTTGTCATCATTATTTTAGGGCCAACGTTATTTTACATTACACAAAAGTATACTGTTTTGCAGCTGGATTGATTATTGTATCGTAATCTGCACAGGTCAGGCTGTTCCCCTCGATAATCAGCGTATGAAATGCTAGAGCTTGCTGGGTCGATACCTTTGCTTAATAGGCAGTTTGAAATTCAATAGTATTGACTTGGCTTATTGAATTCGTTGCAGCTGAGATGATCCGCAAGAAGCGGATGAGGCTCTGCTTACGAGAAGACGGATTATCACAACTGCGACCGACAAAGATGGCCATCGAAATTTGGCCCATCATAGGACTTCTACTTGTTTTGCTCAAATCTACAACTGTACAGTCGCAATTAACAAGTGAGTTCTACGCCGACCCATATTAAGCTGCTTGGATTGTATTGTTATATAACGCATTATACACATTTTAGGCATCAGGTGGCATTAAGGTGGAAGTGAAATCAACTATATACATCATCACTGCCGGCACTCTTGATGTTCAGGACCATTATTAACTGATGAAGAAACGTCATTAATAAATGACATATTCTGGATTTTTTGATACGTCTATTCCAACAAAGCTACACCAAGGGCGTCGGCACGAGGGGGGTAGGGGACGTTCCACTCGTAAAAACGCCGGGACGAGCAAAACAGATAGTCCGATATTCTGATGACTTGCAAACACACGTATTCGCCCAGGTCTCGACGAGCTGAAAAAGGCTGTCAGACACAAAGTGTATTCTGACTTGCTCGTCCTTTCTGAATCCTTGTCATTGCCCCACTCTCAAAAGGATGCCGACGCCCTTGAGCTATATAAACACACACAAAAGTTTAGGGTAAGTTGTGTCTTTTGATTCTGGTATATAAATCTCGCTTTCATACATCCCATTCCTTATCAGATCTTGCTTTTTTCGAATTAAATGTTCTTAATTCAATGCAAGCCGGACAGTGTAAAGCATATCTTCGGAACCTCTCACATTAGGCCCTGTTATCGTTATCTGAATCTGAAACACGAATGTCTTTACATTGAAAAACTGAGACAACCAAAGATGAGAGCAACTTTGATTCCAACTCTAATGCTGTCTTTTTCTTAAGCCGTCTTCGTTATGGACCTTTCTCTTCTGTTGCCTTAGCTCTTACGCTAAGTCGGAATTCGTTCAACAAGTCAGATAACCACCTTGTTTTTGGAGTAATTTGATGAAAATATATGGATGGCTCAAACAACTTCGTTTAAGCCTGTAGAGTTATTTGATGAAAATATATGGGTAACTTGAAAACGTAAAATACTGGGGTTATTAAACTTAGTTGTCATACGTTTATGCTTAAGCCTTTCTTTGTAGTCTTTAGTGAGCACTTTGAAACCTTTATTTTAACTGGAACAACATATGCAACGAAATAGTTATAAATTATTTTGGAGTTGTACAAGTGATTATGATGCGTCTCATATTACGTTGTATGTTTGAATCCTGTTTTTTCACGAAATAACAACGACATGCTTTAATACAAAATAATCATCTTCAGCGTGTTTCATTTTAAGCAAGTTTTTTTCTTAAACGTCATTTAACCAGAATGAAGTTTGTTTATTGTAAAAAAGCCAACAACATTGTGTCTTTGACACACTGATCACCGAGTCTGTGGTCTAGCTTGAATCCACTGCTGGTGGATTCAAATTCGGCTATCACGCAATTGAAGCAGGTTCATAGTTCAGGAATTTGATCCTTGTTTAAAGCATTATTATTCTGATCCTTAAAGTAACCGTTAGCAATAAGTCAAATGTCTTAAAAACTCTAGAGGAGTTTGCCTGTCTATCAAAATTTATTTATTTATTGTTATTATTTGTTAATATTTTTTCGTTGACATATGTGTATACTCTGGTTTTATAAGCCTATTACTTTCGTGTTTGTAATTGTCGTTGCCATTTCGTCACTTTTATTATCGATGCTTTGCTAGTTCTAGTTCTAGTTGTGTCACTTTACATAGGTCCATTCGCTGACCTTTTAATCTCAAGGCCCGAGGTTCGAATCGAGTACCTTTGTGACATTGACAATTCGTCACAATTCGTCACTGAGCAGTGTGACCAGCTAATGACGAAGGTTGTCCAGTTGTTGGAAAGAGGTTGGCTCGGTTGCGCTTTGCCTAAAACCCCAGTGCTGCATGATAAAAATAGATCATTACGCTACTTACTTACCTCACTCCATCTTACCTAACTTTGGCGCTGGCATTGACATTGGCTATTTAAAGAACTCTAGACATAGCAACTGAATACTTCGGCTGCTCTAAGAACTGTCGTCTGTTTCACATTTCACCTTGCAGGCGTAGGCCTATACCCGTAAATATTGAACGCTGTGAACTATCGTGAAGTTGTTGCAGTGAAACTTTAATAACACAAAGTCGTAATTCTCAACATTGCGTGTTTTGTCAGAGTATGGCGATGCGTGTAGGCGAAGTTTGTATCTGAACTTGGCTGCAATCAAACCATCTGGGGTTTGCGGTCCGTAAACTACACGCGATTAGATCGTAAATAAAAGTAAAAGTGAGGCCAACTCTGGAAAGATCTCTATATACCTTGACATAAACGCTTTCGGTGGTTTGCAAAATGAATTAAGCATGTATTCTAAAAGCATGACTTTTGACCTCACCAATCACCCGAACAAATGTATATAGTGTAGTCTGTTAGGTCAGATAAACACTGATTTATTACGCATTCGTAATAAATAAATTATTAGATTACTCGCTTCAACAATCGTCGTCAGAGCTATGCTTCTCGGGTCGAAGGAAATTGTGGCTGAAATGCAAATTTGAAAATACCAATTCAACAATTGGACAAACTTGGTGTACAACTGTGGTTTTAAAATTTTATAGTTTTAAATGTCTTATTCTTAGGACTATTAAAAGATTAGGCCTGCTGTATAAACAATCGCATGCAGCTGAAGAACTTTTATAGCGCCGATGTGATATTACACGAGCTATTCTGTCAGAGTCCAGAATAGGCCTAAACTCGAATGTTCCTAAAATAATCCACAGCGCAAATGCTAATTTGGAAAAGTCATCTTGTACTCTTAAAATGAAGGGCACAACCGTTTCATTTGTTGCGTTTATTTGCATACACCATGGTATAGGATAGCTTAATGCATGTGTATATGCTAACGTATAAGCTTCTCCTCGATCTGCGATATTCTGATATTTTCCCATATACTGAATTCTTCTCCTGGTTTTAGCCTCATAGATTCTGATCTCTGCATTGAGGATGTAATCTAAATTGCATTCGACCGAGCTGTAGTTGGGATTGATACTCTAACCAATGACAAAATGAATCATTTAGAATTGGCCATGGATTCCATGAAATGATAAGTATACATATAGGTCTAGATGGCATCGGTTCTTAGCTTCAAATGTGTATTATTTCATTCGGAGAAGTTTGCCGTCTGCTCCGAATGAAGAAATTAGTTACATTTTGTTATTATACCTAAACAACTGCGCAACCTATTTACACCTTAGTCCTATTGATATACAGTTACACACATTTTATGCATATAACGCGTATGCTCATACGTATAATTAAAATTGATGTGACGACTGCTTCTGTCTGCGGTTTTTCATGTTCACACTCACATATAATGTGCACGATAATAATGTATATATATATATATATATATATATATATATATATATATATATATATATATATATATATATATATATATATATATATATATATATATATATATATATATATATATATATATATATATATCAAGGCTAACATTTGTAAAATGCAGGCAGTGCGCTGTAAAACATCAACAAAGGATCCGATCGTACCAGCGGCATCTCTAGTAAAGGCGTCTTCCTTTGTTACTAGAGCGTGACGCTGCAGAGTTCTGCGACTTAGGAGGCACATCTGAAGAACTATATTTAGACCACTTACAACGACACAAATAGATAAATCACCAAAGGCTGCAAAGACGAAAAGTGATAGACAGAGAGAGAGAAGAAGAATGTGATGAAAACTAAGAGACCATACTAAAGCAAAGAGACAGACAACGATGGGAGTTGAAAGAAAGGCCATTACCATGAAGAAAATTAAGTTAGAGACTTTGTTGGTTTGATAGCCTACTGTTAATGTAATTGTAATTTAAGATTTATAAAGCGCACCAGAGAATAAACTCAACAGAGGCGCTCCCGACCAGAACAAGTAAAATGACTGTTAAACAGTACAGTCTTCAGGCGCCTGCGAAATCCTGAGAGGGGAAGAGAGAGGAACTCGAGTCGCAGATCTCGAGAGAAACGGTTCCAATGCCTCTTCACGGCATGAGTGTCCGAATACTGATGCACCGAATGAAACTAGGAACTTATAATGAAACACATAGGGACAACTAACGACTTCACAGAACCTCTGCCAAGCTGGTCCCCAGTTCCGCTGCAAAACGAACAGAGTTCCCAACTATAGTCTTATCTGTCTATAAGATCTGCTGTTGAACATGATCGGCGAGCTTCGGGCTACATCCAGTACACAACCATCTGTCGTCTGCCTTTTACAAGCTCTGGATTCTTATGGTTGCTAAACTGTCGCGTACTCGACAACATATGTATACTAAGATTATATTATATATTTATTTATGTGGTAGACGTCTATTGCGAATGTTTTCACGCGTGGTTGACGACTTTTAGACATTATCTCGGCGAATTTCGTTAGGCCAATGTTAGACTATACAGTTGCGCCGACGATTCAGAGTCTGGTCATAATTGGTGAACTGCAACGTTCGCCTGACACAGTCTAAGGCAATGGACAATTCTACGCACCATCAGGGACATATATATATATATATATATATATATATATATATATATATATATATATATCCTAATCTTGCATGCGAAAGATCATCTTCGGAATGGTTGAGCTCTTCAACCTGTAGTACAAATACGGGCTGTGCTGCGCAACAGCATATTAGCCATCTCACATGGCACACTGGGAATCGAACCCAGAAAGGATGACGCGTTTTCATACTGGACTTGAGTACGGCATAGTGTACTTCAGTCGACCAGTATGGCGCAGTGTACTTATGAGTTTCTGGTTGTTTAGCTTAATGCGAGTCTTAGGTTACAGGGATTTGGAAATCGAGATGTTGCTGTGGAGATAAATGTCTAGTCACTGTTTATTTTTCTTGAGATAAATATATGTTGCTTCTGAGATATTTTGCCACAGAGATACAGACAGACTGCTGAAAAGATACCTCTTTATATATAGCCGTGTTATTGGTTCGTGTGCCTTGCCTTTTACTTATCAACTCTGCCCACACTTCATTGTTTTGCTTAATAGTTTTATGTTTATTAGTTAATCAGAAGTAATTAAGTTTAGTTTTATGTTTATTAGTTAATCAGAACTAATTAAGTTTGTTTACATTTCCGCCAGATTTTCAATCAATTTATCTTTGTATTTCGCTTGTATGTACCTATGCTTCTCGGCCTTTTCCGCCAAGTCAATCGCAGTCTCTCTGTCTCTACTTTTGTCTGTATCTTCGTTTGTCTGGCTCTCCGCCTCCCTTCCTACGTTCTTCTGTTTACCTGATCATATCCTTAATGACCTTCTAATGAAAAAGTCTCATGACTTCGTGATTTTCAGTTTGCTTGCATTCTTGCACGCCTCTCACTCACGCGGAGGCTATGTCAATTCTGTCTCTTACACAACCAGGCCACCTTTCAAGTCCATATTCCAGACAAATAGGAACCACTTCACCTGCTCATATATATATATATATATATATATAAACAAATAAAAAATATATTCACATGTATGTATTTATTCATACATATGTCTGTACGTTTATTTGATATATGATACATACACATCAAACATAGACCTATGTAGGCCTATGAATAAATTGCATGATTATATACATGGACCCCTATATGCACATGCATATGAAAGCTGAAAAAATAGCAGTAGCTAGGCCTATAGTGAATACGTGATAGCGTAGGTGGATGAGGCTTATGTCTGTCATCATTCGTCTCTTATATACAGTGCAAGACCTATATACTTTGGCTGCCTATGTACGGCGCATGTATGTGTTTAGTCACCTGAGTGAATGGCTGGAATCGTGACTTGCGATTACAAAAGATAGCGAATTTCTCAGTTGAAGCGATTCTGAACTGCAGTCGTCGCTAACGCCTCATGCAGTTCTGTCGCCATAGGTCTAAATAAACATAGGCGCTTGAGGGATTGTCCGTATGCATATAGCTCGTACATGGCACGCGCGTAACATGGAATTTTTATTCATGCATGCATGGGGCAATTACGTGTCTTTTATTACGTGTATTTACTGATTATATGTTTGTTTCTATAGCGCTGTGTGTACGTATTTACTGATTATATGTTTGTTTCTATAGCGCTGGGTGACTAATCGTAATTCCGATATTTCTAAAGGGCTCAACGAAAGCCGCGCCGCGGGGACCAGCTGATTCACAGGCGACTAGTATGAGTATGAGTAACATGAGCTGCTGGCGCTAAGCAAATGTGCTTGAAGGACATGCTCAAACTCTCGACAATAATAGGCCTAACTATCTCCGGCTCTAAACAATAGACATTTAGCTGATAAGCATTTTATATACCCTCTTTTACCTTATGATATTACGCTGGTAGTTTATACCTTACGAGGTTACCCTTTACCTTATTATACCCTGTGTAACACAGCAGCCAGTTGGTTGAAGGATGTGACGACACATCCAGGCTTAAGTAACATTTGCATAAAAGTCTTTATTAGTCAAACCAGTAAATTGTACATGTAATTTTGTTTTCGGTGTTCATAGGGAAGGCCTAAATATGAAAAAGAATCAACCAGTGTTGAAAAGTAGAATAGGATTTAAGCCTATTTAACCCGTTTGGCTAAATCCTAATCAAAAATTGGGCTTTGAACTTGTAATACTGTGTCGGGTTCTCAGCGGGTTTAAATCCATTAGCGTCTTAATTCTTTTGAAGTGATACTACTGGCAATATGTCGAAACCAGGGGACTTGAAGAATAAATGTTTGTCTGTCCAATTGTTGGACTGCTGTATTGTTATCTTATTGGCGCTTTAGCTGAAGTAGCCTATCTTAGAAGCCCTGGTCTCATAACATTTACAAACATCGGCAACTCTATAATAGGCCTATATTATCTGCTGCACCCTACTAATAATACTATTGTCTTCATGGTGATAATCATCTTCATCATAATAATCAGTTTGACTATCGTCGTATTAAACATCTTTATCTTAGTAATAATTCAGCACCTTTGGATTGCAGGCCTACTTCAAACTTATACTAAGTGTCTTAATACATATATACATATTTATTATCGTTGTCGATAAGTCGATGAACACGCTATCATCTTTATGACAATCATGAATTAGTTTTTAAATGCAGGGCCTTTGTTCTTCTTCCGATTTCGACTTACCCTCTTTAGATTGCGTTGCGTCGCTCACCATATTCACTTATAGAACTGCAGATAGGCGTTGGTGCATCATCACTTGACACCTTGTCTGAGGCGAAGCAATAGACTGTGCAGGTAGTGCAAAGCACAAGGTCCCACAAGGCCAGGGCACGCCTGGGCCCCCAAGATATGTAAAGCAAAATATCCAAAGTTCAGGTTGCAAAAGGGCCCTCGGAAGGCCAGCTACGCCACTGTACCTTGTGCATCATTATAACAATGCAGTAAAAGTTACAAATTAGAAGTTACAATGACGTTTAGATTCTGAACATAATCATTATCTTGAAAACATAAATATTACTAGTTTATTACTGGTTATCATCACAGCCACCATCGTTTAACAGTTCTTACTTTCCTCATAAGCATAGCCAATCCTGCCTTTTTGTGCATAAAACTATGCACTGTCTAAAATTAAGATTGTATTGTTCATTTCTGTTTGTTCATAAAACTATGCATTGCCTAAAACTAAGATTGTGCTGTTCATTTCTTTTTTCAGTCCTTCCTCCGGATTCCGTTGAGCCATGTGAGTTAATCAACTTACCATAGTAGACATACTGGCATGATGATGATGATGATAATGGCTGGTTGTTGATGGTGGTTGAATGTTAACGACGGTAGTTTTGCATGTGGTGATGGTTTTCTGATTTCATAAATGAGGTTCTGATTGTCAGCAGTGAGAAAAGACCTACGGGCATGAGCAAAACGTACGCCTATGTGGAGTGCATGTGCCTTTAACGGGAGATAGCCTGAACCACGTAGATATCCCTTCTGCTAAAATTACACACTGCTAACAGTTGTTACCAGTGTGTGATTGTAGGGAAGGAATACCACTTCATACTGGGGTTTTAGTGTATAAAACATGATATTTTATATGAACATTTATTTATTTAGCGCTTTTAACAACTTCTCCAAGGCGAGTGGAAACGAGGATCAGCCTTAGCCTCTAGATGTGCTACGGTGATGCTCTTGGTTGTGATGATGGTGTTCTTGCCCCAGATAAAAATTTGTAATGTAAGTAAGAAAAGAATAAACTTGCAGGAAGTATCCAGTGTACTGAGGAATTTTGAGTGAGATCACCTGTTCAGTAAAAGGCTAATTATAGGAGAAGTCACTGGAATAAGTGAGATGCAACTAGAAGGAGTTAGAGGTAACTACACTGATCGAGGTCACTAGAACAGGCCAAGTAAATAAATTTAAGCATTTTATGTGGCTCTACAGAAGCCACATTCGAAGAGGGCATACAAATTTACGATTATAACTACATCTGCACGACTGTCAGTTGCATGTCCAAAATCCAGGTCAGTCGCTCAGCTGAGATCTTGGCACCGTAGGATAATCGGGCGTGAGAATCACTGGCTGACGAGCGTGATCAGACAGATTGAATTTCGTTCACGCGTGGCCGCATGCGTTCACGATTCAATCAAACCGCCACGGTCCACTGAATTATGACCTGGCTCAACTAAAATGCTTCTGCGGTTAACTTCGCTTGACCTTCAGTAAGGATGAACCCTACTGTTACGAGGCTAACTTCACAGTTTCGCCAGCTTGTCATGCCATAAGCCTGCTTTTAACATTTATACCAAAATATAAACTAAAATTTAGTTTAATTTAGCTTAAAACTAAAAGTCGAAATTTTTCGACAAAAATATGAAGACTGCAACTGAGGTTTAAACACCAAATCAATACCTCCTTGCATGAGATAATGACCTACATACGTATTTGGCCTATTTAGGCTTCGCTCAGACTTGACAACCGATTTGGGCCTAACGTATGTTATGACTTTACTACCAACGTGGGCCCTGTATTTAAATTAAACTTCAAACACGAGTTGCTCGTACGGTGGCAGATCGTTATTTGTCTTTGTTTTTCAGCCTTCAGTTCAAATCCCAGGATATGTTGTCCAACTGCCGAACTGTTGCAGTATTTGCACTTCATTTGAAACATTTTAACCCTAGGAATTCACTTCTTAGGACTAATCTAAACTAATATAATCTAGTTACCTATATAGCGCCGTTTCGTGAATCGATTGTCTTTTTAAAACCGTAGTCGAAATCCGATGAGTCAGTGAAACTATAAGTTAGGCTACGGTGGATAGCCTGACTTCTGTTTCATCTATAGGGTCCAGTCTTACCATCGTATAAAAAAGATGACCATACATTTAGTAGGTTAATAATTGTTATGATCCTGCTCAGGTTTCATGTCTTTTTTCTGCAGATCCACAATTATGATCGTATTTCAACAGATTACCCTCTCACTTAGATTCCAAAGAAGTTCAATGTTTTGCCGTAGATTTTTCAAACTTGGCCTATTAGAGAATTCGCATTGAAGCAAGGGTCTCACACAGTAGCGTAAAGTCTATAATCTATCCCAGGCGGGTTAGCCTATTAAGGAATGTTGTGGTTTGCGGTTCGGAAAGAGGGCTTTACTCGAACCCCAAACGCTTCTGTTGGCTGAAGGATTTGTTATTCGGAGGTCTGAGAAAGAGCCGCGTGTATTACCACTTTGAAAAACACACGCTGACTTGCAATTCTGCATTCCAGCCTAAGATGTTGGAAGACAACGCAGTGAGAATGCTGAGCATAACCTCAAAACAAAGTCAAGGCTGAGTGGTTATAGTTTCTTTTGCTTGTATGCAGTCAGTCAAGCGTTCATTATGGATTGCCCAAGTTAAGCACATCAAACACATCAAAACCAGGATAAACGTACACAAGCTTAAAAATAATGCTTACGATAAACAAGAACGCCCTGCAGTAAAACTGCCATAAGTCTGCTGATCAAATAGTTCCTGCTCCGATGTATGCAAAAGTGGCTATAGCAAACTTACTGCAGCACATATAGGACTACAGTCTAAGAATAGTCCTCATCATTTTTATCTCCAGTATTTATAATGCGTTGGCGCTGACAATATCTGCATCAGGAGCGTAGCAATAGGTTGTGCAGATTGGGTCCACGAGGCCGGGGGCCGTCTGGGCCCCCAAGGGGCCAAGGCCCGGTTGCTCAATTACGTAAAGCAAAATAGCCAAAGTTCTGTTGTTGCTCGAGGAACCATCGTCCAAGAAGCTCTACAATGTTTTTGAGAGCTAGTCTAGCTAAACAACTGGAACAAAGCTCAAGCAACATGACAACCTTTCCATACTGGTTGAATTACGTACTAGACAACGAAGCTTCCTCTTCGCCTGACGGATTCGAATTTCTGATATTAAATTTTTGACGATCTATGCCTTCATACTTCGTGCGTTTCAAACCTCCCGTTGTCACCCACTTTGAATTAAATGAAATTGAATTGAAATGTTTTATTATTCTATAAAATTTTCAAAGAAAAAACTAAAATCTTGAACTTACAATTTCCACTGATGCTGTTGGTGAGCATAGAAACCCATTGGTTCTGAAATAAAAACATTCGTTTCCAATGATTAGCCATTCTGATATATTTTTGCTAGCCTAACGCTTCAATAGAGCAACATTAACACTTTTTATAGATAGACAATTATACGTTTAGTCGTTTTCTAGATATAGGCCTACTAGATATTCTAGATATACGTTATGGCAAACTCTACAGCCATAATGAACGCCTGTTAAGTCCAAGAAGCGATACTGGATTTGAACGATTCTTAGACTGAAGGGCAAAAAATACTCCCAACAGCTGTCCTGCCTCCGGTCTACCTTTCCCTTCACGCAGAATTGCGATTACCTGGATTCGAACCTCGGGCGCGGCGGATTCGTAATCCTACCCATCGTTTCACTTGTTGTATGCGAGTCTGTGTTTATAAAGTCTACTTCAAGTAGGCCTATTATCATGAGGTACGCAGAGAAAGATTCCAGAAGTGTGAGCTCCGCATATAAGAAAAGTTTGACCGGCGTTTGTAGGTCGTGTAAAGGAATTACAGCGTCCACCGTGGTTTGTTGGAGTTATACGCAATTGTAAACTTTGCATTTAGTAGTTTCCAACAGAGCCCGGGAAAATAAAAACGCTTAGGCTGCATAGTCTATTAGGAGACATCAATGAAAGAAAACAGCAATGTTTCGGTTTCATATAGTCTTTATAGCCTACGAATGTGTAGTCTCATTTCTTGCATATAGGCTTATGTCTATGTAACACGGTATTTCAAGAATCTTCTTAAGGTATGGTATGCAAAGAAAGATGCTTGAGGTAAACAGCAGCTTATAGTCTGCTAAAACGCTCTCGGTCAAAGAAACTCGATTAGGCAAAGATTGGTGGACCATCACAAATATCTAACTAGGATTGCCAGGCACAAGGATATCGAGCAATACAACTGATGAGCGTCCTTAAAGTCCTGCATGGTCACTTAGGCCTATTGGAGCAAACTTTTTATTAAGGTTCTTGCACGTATTTCAGACACAAACCATTCCATCATCTTCTACAGACAGGGCGAAAACGGTTACTATGGCAACAACGTGACGATGAGAACGGCGTATCTAGTAGATGCGGCGAACAAGGCGTGGTATGATGAGGACACGATACTACCCGGTGGAACGCTGAGGAAGTTCTACCTGATGACGCACAACTACAGTCAGCTTAGCGACCAGAGCAGGAGAATTCGACTCCAGATCTGGCGACCAGTTGATCTGATCAATTTCAGGCTCATGCTTGTCTGGCAGCAGCTCGTCCAGGTCGCAGAGACGGGCCAAGTTGCAATGCTCTACACGGTATGTATGTATGTATGTATGTATGTATGTATGTATGTATGTATGTATATGCGTGTTTGTATGTGTGCACATACGTATGTGTGCTTGTTTTCATGTATGTATGTGGGGATTTCTATAGATTCTTTAAAGAACCTCTCAAAGTGCATCTCGCTTGCCTATAACTGGTGTTTGCCGGAGTTTTAAAAGCACAGATTCTTCCTTATGTGTATGATGCCCGACTGGCACATCCCGGGCTGGTGATAGAGCGCGCCGCATACTAATATCCCTTACGTCACCAGGTACGTCATGCTGGCTCCAGTATTAGTCAGGAGGTAGCCAAGCGACGTAGACCTTGACCGTAGTGGACGGTCGACGCCAATCGGAAGACCTCGGCTAGCCACTGCCTCGTCAAATCGGTGATTTTCCGGTCGCACATGGCATAAAAATCCGGACTCAGTAATGACACCGTATGAACAATAAATTTTACTGAATGTTAACTGTGTAATCACGTTTATATGTGAAGTTATGAACTCGTGCGGCTTTTTCCAAAAAGGGGAGAGACGCCGATACCGAGGAGAACTGCACTATTGGGTTTAGCGGGAACAGACGACCCTGCCGAAAGAGTGCCGGAATAGATTGTTCAGCTGACACGCGACTACAACCACGCCTGTCCAAAAACGCAGAACCTGCTCCACCAGATTGCTTGCGTTGGCACTGGGAAACTGCCGACCGCGGAAAGGAGTTTACGCAGATGGCCTGATACATATCAATGGCCTTTGAACGTTCATCCACTATCGTCCGAACTAGCAATTTTTCTCTTCAATTGTTGGTATTGTTGGCGGCGACTGATAATTAGGCATGTAAATCTTCGCTGTGTGACGCATTGGTCTATTCTGTTAGCGTGCTGGATCTGAAATTGAAGGTTGTGGGTTCGAGACTATTGACCGGATTCCGTTTAACAATCCTATGCAAGTTGTTTGCGCACAAATGCCTATCACCAAACAGCGTAATTTTGTAGCCTACCGGCATAAGGTGGGAAATGTGTTATGCGATGCGCTGATCCCGTGTCCAGGACTTCGGGATTCGTCCACTGCCAGCTCAACGGCCGAAGAGTGGGAAATGAACGCCTCCCCTACGTCCCACTATAGACAAGGTAGCTTTACTTTTGAAATTGTGTTTTATGTGTTGTATTCGCTGTAGTACACAATCAACCAGACTGTGGCTTTAGTGGCTGGTGACAGAATTGGTTGGGCGTTTGAAGACAAAGCCGGTCCAATCAGCTTTCAATATTTCGAATCTCATCGGACGCGTCTGCAGTCCTCCCTTCCTCTTCCACAGGTCGGACAGACGGTTGCCTTCGACCCCGTCTACTTTCCGAGTATATTTTCTGTTGCAGTCTCCGTCGACGGCAGTAAGTGTTATGTAATTACGAATATTATAGCATTAAAATCAGTACAGTTTGGTACTTAACCCATATGTTGCTAGCGTCTGTGAATAAGCTGGTTCCCGCGACATCTTTCGTTTGACGCTGTAGAAAACTCGCGATTACGATTACGATAGCGTCAGGTTAAACTTACAGAAAATTGTGGTTCCTAGGCAACAGCATTACATAAGCTATTCTTAGCTATTTTAGGTGTAACTATTTGGCATGTGTGATTATCCATGCGGAATAATTTCAGTTGTTATTTGTTCGTGTTCCTGACAACGGTTGTTTTATCTTCGTCGGCTAATATTTTTAACATGCTTCGTTCAACAAAAAAGTAAGAAACACTAACTGATATTTTACTAGTATGTTAAGAAAAAACTTTGCCATGTGCCTTCTAAAGCAGTGATGGTGGTTATTTTTAACAAGAATTTCCATATTGAACAATATAAGAAATTTCGTCCTGTCAGTTTAGACTGATGCTAGGCGCAGGAGGGCAGAGGTTTTCCAGTCATGGGTGTCTAACAAGCATGAAAACTTGTTGTATTTACCATGCTGTGAAGATTATAAAATACTGAAAAATTAAGTTCATAATATGTTATCTTCATTATGGTTTGAACACACTCTAAGGGTAGCAATGTTTTTTGCAGGTACAAGATGCTTGAAGTCCTTCAAATATTGGAGGATTCAGATGAGGAAAGTTTTCTGGGTGCCAACATCTCAATATTTACTCCCATCAACACCAGTAATGAAACAGATTAGGATTCTTGCGATGAGTTTGCTGCTAGTGGAGACTCTTTTAACCTCAATGGAAACCAACTTCTAGAAGGGGCATGTGTCCTGGTGCAAAGGCCAGGTGTGGGTGCTAGACTCAGCCTCAAGGAAGAAAATATAAAGTACTGAGAGCACTGAAGAGAATCCACCTGCTGGACCTCCGCTTGCAAAGAAGTTAAAAGGATATTGAAATTAAAACCTACTATCTGTACCAAGAGCACTGATTCAGTTTCAGATGATGATGTTGAAGAGAATACAGCATTCAGACCATTGTCTAAGGGTAAATCTGCTGCCTATAAACTGATCTGGAGTAAAAAGATTTTAAAGAGGCATGTGGAAAGGCAACATTTCCATTGGAAATTCCCTGGCAAAGTTGGCGATGCAGCTGTCATCAATATTGTTGTTTGAACTGTTCTTCACATCTGAGTTGATGGATCATATTTGCAAGAAAAGCGATGCATATGCCGCTCAACAGGGTCAGAGGAACTTTGATTTAGACTTTCCAGTCTTCAAGCTGTGTATTTCCATACTCCTTATCAGCAGATATGCTCCTTTACCTCGCTGCCTAATGTATTGGGAAGCCAATGGTGAAGTTTGCAATACAGTGGTATCTGGAGCAATGTCTCACAACCAGTTCAGTTCCTTCATGTGCAATATCCACTTTGCCAACACAACGCCTTGGATCCAAGGGACAAATTTGCAAAGGTCCGCCCTCTGTTGGATCTCATCAATGCTGCATACCTTATCAATTTTCAGCCAGAACAGATGCTTAGTGTTGATGAGTATGGTGCCATACTGTGGCCGCCATGGCGCAAACCCTTCAAGGTCGGCTACAAGATGTGGGTGTCAGCCACTCATCTGGACTATGTCATAAGGTTCTTTCCATATCTAGGTGCTGCCATAACTGGCAAAAACCTAGGTCTCAGTGGCTCAGTGGTCAGCAGTCCTACCGAAGATTTACCAAAGCTTCCTGGTGGTTCATATCACATTGTCTGTGATAACCTGTTCGCCAGCTTCCGATTGTTGCGCTTACTTGAAGACAAAAACATGGCTGCAACTGGCACTCTGCATCCCAGATGCACCAAAGGGGCTCCTCTGTGAAGCACTGAAGCCACAAAGAAAGAGCTTCATGGTTTTTATGATGTGATCTTAGACAAGCTGCCAGTAATTTTGTTCAATGGGCTGCACTAGTCGCTGAGATGCACCCCTTCCATTGAATGAAGTTATACTCTTTAAATTGACCTTTATAGTTTCTGCTGAATATTCTCATCAGTAGATCACAATACTCTAGGTGCTGAGTAATATTAATCAATCATGGTAGCAATGGCATATATTGTCAGTTATTATTTTTTAAACTGCTATGCGTATTTGCTGAAGTTGGAATCTGATCATTTTATTGTTAATATGGGCTGTCATTCGTGTAGTTAGCGCTTGTACATAACAAAATCGGAACATTTACAATGCATTTAATTAGCATTAACTCTGGTCTACAAGTCTGTGTTTACATGTGACAAATTCAAGTAATGTCAAATATAAACTTTTCGGAACATTTCATACGGTAATTAAACTGTTCGGGGTGAACAAAATATGTTTTTGGTTTTCAGTCAAGGTTTATGCCCCTACCCTGCTGGGCTTGTGTCAGTTTAAACTGACGGTCATGTTTTTGACCAAATCTTCCAAAATGTGTCAACATTTTAGAAAGTGTTGCTGTTTACGATGGTTTGGATCTTGACAAACATGAATATTTGAAAAAAACTATTAATTTCTGTCATGGATTGATATGTGTTAAAGAAAATCTATTAGGTTGGTGTCGATATGGGTGTACTCTGAAGCTGTGCTATGGTGCGATGTGTACACTTTTCTCATCATGCTCCTTAGGACGCATTGTGAAAACAGAAATCTGCTGTAATGCTAGGCCATGCATGGAAACAGAAACTCCCATCAAAACCCCACAGTCGTTTCTTTCCTGTTTGAAGTTTTCAATTCCTGTTGTTTTGGAATTTGTAGTTCTACCAGGATACCCAGGACCTTCTGGTCCAATTGGATTCACAGGAGCTACTGGTGTTTCCGGAGCCACAGGAGCAACAGGTAAAAAGCATTCATTAGTCATATCAGTAAGGTATGCTATTCAAGAGGAAAGACAGAGGAAAATTAGACATAACCGACCTAAGACATACAGTAACTGAAGCGAAGAAGCCAAGTTCGATTGCAAAAATTCTCAATTGTCTTCTCCCTAGCAAGCATTATGGCAAGGAACGAAGCCCAAAGTCCTGGGTGTTGTCACAGGACTTGGCAGTTACGTCTTAGTTGACACTGCTATTGATTTAGTGTTAAAGGTGGCAAGTAATTTGTACAACTTAGTCCTATTGTCTGTGTAGCTCAGAAATAAAATACCAATTTTACTTTGCAGAAACCATAATTCGAGAATCATATTTAAAGGCAAAGGGTTGTATTAACATCGTTGCATACCGTGCTACTCTAAGGATAGAGATGGAATGGCTTCAGTTGTTACCACTGGAACATTCAGCAAATTCAGCACTATTTCGTGTCTGTTTCTTAGAAAACTTACTATAGGGATTTGTTTATTGTAGGACCTGCTGGATCACCAGGTCCAGTAGGGCCTCCAGGAAGCGGCACTATTGGCGCAAGTGGAGCAACAGGTGGAACAGGGAGTACTGGACCTCCGGGACAATCTGGACCAGCCGGGCCTTCAGGTTCTGCTGGTCCACCAGGCAACACAGGTAATACAGGTCCAACTGGACCCGGAGGAGCCCAAGGCTCTCAAGGGGCTACAGGACCAATAGGAATGACTGGGTCCACTGGTATACCCGGAATCCCAGGTCCACCTGGGGGTAGCTTGGCCAATGGTTCAGCTGGTGCAACAGGGGCTACTGGAAGTTCTGGAAACACAGGCTTTACAGGAAATCCAGGAGCACCTGGAGCAACTGGAGTTATAGGATCACCTGGATTTACGGGACCGCCTGGAGTTCAAGGATCCACCGGTGTGTCAGGAGCAACTGGGGACCAGGGACCTAAAGGAGCTACTGGTCAAGTTGGAAATTCAGGCCCTAGTGGCCCAGCTGGATTTCCTGGAGGAACTGGTTTCACTGGGTCAACAGGACCTATTGGCGCTACTGGCCCGCGTGGGCTTCCTGGATTACCAGGGAATGGTACGGCAGGTGTTAGTATTCCTGGAGCACCAGGTGTAACCGGAAATACCGGACCTACAGGCCCTGCTGGAATGACAGGAGTGAAAGGATATACTGGTGCGCCTGGTCTGTCCGGAGCAACGGGGAGTACTGGACCTGGTGGAAGGACAGGAGTGCCTGGGCCATTGGGTAGAACTGGAGTTAGCGGGGCAACAGGAGTTACTGGTGTCAATGGGTCTCAAGGTGCAACTGGCCCAACTGGCATCATTGGACCCCCTGGTATGGTAGGGGTTACTGGATTGCCAGGACCTCCCGGGCCATCTGGAGTTGGCGGGACTGGATCGGTTGGATCAACTGGAGCCACTGGAATTACTGGAAGCACCGGACCCACTGGATTGCCAGGAGCGGCTGGATCAACAGGTGGGACTGGAATTCAGGGTTTACCTGGTCCAACTGGTGCATCGGGAAGCACTGGACCAGTTGGGGCCCCTGGAGAAACTGGCTTTACTGGACCAACAGGTCGGACTGGAGTAAGAGGTTAGGCACTTATTTGCTACTACTACGACTCTTTATTTTGTCAAATTCTGTCGGTGAAAGACAACTCGACCAATAAGCCACATTTCACAAGGAAGAAAGATTAATGGTTTGCCACAACTGACTTCATTACCTGCCAATAAAGCAGTCTGTGAACATGTTATCTAAACCAAACACAGGTTGTTTAAAAAAACTATAAAAATATTATTATTGCTTAGAATAAAATTTCTGCGGTTAATGAATACATGCGCAAATGCGTTAATTCAATGTTAAGATATACTGTACTGACCTAAAGTTAACAGTATATAATGATTTAACCATAGATGACTGTAGCATGTGTGAACTCTGAATTGCCACTTTAATCATTTATTTAGATAACACTGACCTCTACAACTAGCTTTCTTGCTGCTGGGTTATTATTAAATGGTCTGAAGCGTGTTCATTCTGTTCATTGGCAGTTAAGCAGGAATGTTGCAAGTTCATTTCTAAGCAATAACAATGCAACCTTGGTCAGCCTGTTCACATGGATACATGCAATAAGGTGCAACTAGGGAAGATGGGTTGATTTAAAGTGGGTTGTCTTGAGTTACTGTTATTTAATTTTAGCATTTAATGCTATTAGAGCAGAGGTTTTCTGTATAGTAAATAATTACTTCATTAGGTCCACAGGGAGATCTAGGATCAACTGGTGCCACAGGTGCCACTGGGCCATCTGGTCCGGTAGGGGCTTCAGGACCAAAGGGTCCTGATGGCGCCACCGGAGTGTCAGGACCCCAGGGACCCCAAGGAGCTACAGGCGGTAGCGGTTCTACCGGTGGAACAGGTGCTACAGGTCCTGCTGGAAATCCAGGAACTCCAGGAGCTACAGGAACTACAGGAAACACTGGAGCCACTGGTAGTTCCGGGGCTAATGGCATTCCAGGAATGACTGGTGCAATCGGCTTGACTGGTGCAATTGGGCCGACTGGAGAAACCGGACCACAAGGCCGAACTGGAGCTGATGGTTTACCAGGACCACGAGGATTAACGGGGGTGACAGGACTTCCTGGCCCAAGTGGACTAACAGGAGGAAGTGGATATACAGGAGCTCAAGGAAGGACAGGAGCAGGAGGTGCAACAGGGCAACAAGGCCCTGCTGGGCCTATTGGGCTTCCAGGAACGCCAGGTGCATCTGGTAATAGTGGCCCCATTGGAGCAACAGGTTACACAGGCTTTCAGGGAGCGACGGGAAATACAGGACCTATTGGTGGCACAGGAAATACAGGGCCAGCTGGTACTCCAGGAGGAACAGGAGCAACCGGATCTAGTGGCCCTATAGGAAATACAGGATCTAGTGGACAGCCAGGAATTCCTGGTTCAGTGGGAGTGACAGGAAACACAGGATCACCTGGTCAAACTGGTGTTAATGGCGCTACAGGTCCAGTAGGATCAACGGGATTAGAAGGTCCCATGGGGCCCACTGGAGCAACTGGAATTAATGGTCCTACGGGACGAACCGGATTTCCAGGTTTGCCAGGACCTGATGGTCGCACAGGTATCCCAGGTACATCTGGTACGGCAGGACGGACGGGTGTCATTGGACCTGCAGGAGCTGCTGGGAACACCGGAGCATCAGGACCAATTGGTCCGGTTGGATCTACAGGCCCAGTGGGACCTGCTGGAGCCACTGGGACAAGTGGTCCAACAGGGCCTCAAGGTGCTTCTGGTCCAGCAGGAGCAACTGGAACACCTGGTCCTTCTGGTTCAGCTGGAGCCTCAGGACAACCAGGAGGAACTGGTCCAACTGGATCTCCTGGAGCGATGGGTCCGATTGGTCCAGTGGGTCCTGTAGGATTTACCGGGTCATCTGGCCAAACCGGTGGCACTGGTGCTACTGGTTTGATTGGAGCTACTGGGCCTAAAGGAGGAACTGGTTCTACTGGAGCAACTGGATCTTCGGGGGGTGGTGGCGCTACGGGAATTTCTGGTTCTGTCGGTCCAGCTGGCCCTCCTGGACCACAGGGTGCTACAGGAACTCCAGGTACACAAGGCAATCCAGGGGGTACCGGCTTTTCTGGTGCTCGTGGAACGGCAGGAGACACTGGGCCTCCAGGTCTTCCTGGCTCAACTGGAGCACAAGGAGTAACTGGTCCTCAGGGACAGGTAGGCGGCACTGGAATATCTGGTGCCCCTGGGCCCAATGGAGCGCCAGGAAACACTGGAGCCACTGGGCAGAGAGGGAGTACTGGTGTGACTGGAATCACTGGCCTTCCAGGAAGCCAAGGTGCCACGGGTCCACCAGGAAACATAGGTAGGATACTTAGAAAAACTACTATTTAACACTGATAATTTGTTAAATTATATTCTTCTATTTGATCACATCAGTACTACCTTTCGAATGTGTTGGAGCAGTTTCTGCATGGACTGCTTATCATAACCAATCTAATATTAGCTATATAAATTTATATCGATTTTTTAAAATGTTTACAAAAGAAATTATGGTGTGTTATTAGAATATTATACTGTTTAAAGCTGAAATAGCTATTGTTTTCTATTGAAATAGCTATTGTTTTCTATTGAAATAGCTATTGTTTTGTTCGTATGCGATGAACCCAAACACGTTTTTTATCTTTGTGTACAGTATGGTGCTATGCACCATAACACCTTAGGTAGAAGACTCGATCTGTGTGTGCATATCTGAGAACATAACTTTGGTTTTGGTTGGTTCATGTCTCTGTTAGGCCTTTCTTCTTCTCAGGAATGCATGGCTATAAGTCTGCTTTAGTTTTTAGAAAATGTTTTCATAAGTGTCTATCTGTTTTTGAAATCTCAGTGAATTGATCAATGTTTTATTAACCGCTACATAAGAAACTCGTTTATGCGTAACTGTGACTAATGATAAATTCTAAATGTGTGTAACTGATGCATTTGGGTTTGGCTCTTTACTGGCATTATATACTGAGTAAAAGAAGTGAGTCGATATATTATGTCATTCCAGGCAGTACTGGCTCCTCAGGTGCACAAGGAGCGACTGGAGTCCTTGGTTCTACAGGACAAACTGGATCCACTGGAATGACTGGATTGCCAGGTCTAAGTGGAGCAAAAGGAGATACTGGTATTCCAGGGAAGACTGGTGGAACTGGGAGTGCTGGTGCATCAGGTTTTCCAGGAGTTGTAGGGACAGGAGGACTGCCAGGTAGAACTGGTGTCATCGGGGGCACTGGCCAAATGGGAAACACGGGACCCATTGGTGCCAGCGGAGGGCCAGGTGGAACTGGGCGTCCAGGTGCGACAGGTTCTCCTGGTCCAGCTGGACCACCCGGAGATCAAGGTGGCAGTGGCACTACTGGTCCAGCTGGAGCAACTGGGGCAACCGGACCAACTGGAGTTGTGGGCGACACTGGGAGCATAGGTGCCCCTGGACGAACTGGCAGCAATGGAACAACTGGTCTTCCCGGGGGTGCGGGAGCGACTGGACCACCAGGACCGCCAGGAACCTCTGGAGGTTCTGGTGGGACTGGACCGACTGGGTTTACTGGTAGTACTGGATTGCCTGGTCCTTCGGGGAGCACTGGAGAAAGTGGAATCAGAGGAATCACTGGAGCTTCTGGTGCCAGTGGGGCACCTGGTTTGCCTGGTGGCACCGGTGGCACCGGAATACCAGGCAGAACTGGCGTCTCAGGTCAACCTGGAGCCACTGGAGTACCCGGGGCCACAGGGCCACAAGGTGCAGTCGGTGGAACAGGTACAACTGGAACTACAGGTTTCACTGGGTTAACAGGACCACAAGGGCCAGCCGGTAGCACAGGGTCATTGGGCCAACCTGGTGCTACAGGACCAACAGGTGCAATGGGTGGGCAAGGATCAACTGGTGCCACAGGACCTACTGGTCCTGCAGGAGGCTCAGGTAAGCTATCAAACTTTTATTTAAGCCTACATGGATTTGGCACACTATGGGCCAGGTAATAAAGGTTTACTATTAGTTCACAAATACACACCACATTACTTGGCATGTTCTTCAAGGTGTCGGTAATAGCTGGTTTAGAGAAACCCAAAATGGTAAAAATTTCTAAATGATTTGCCCATTTTGGACTGCTTTGAATGTGGGATAAACCTGTAAGGCATCTGAATTCAAGGTCTTTCAGTAATTTGGGTGCTAGGTTTGTCATAGATTGAGCCAGTCCAATATTGTCATCAACAAGCTCTGTATACGAGTTGAAGAGACATGTATTGCTAGAGGGAAAGCGAGGGAGTAGGAAGGATGGGAGATCTACCTGGTCTCTCATTAATTAAAATGCATTTTTGCCGATGCCTTTATATTCTTTCTTTCTTCCTTCATTTGAATCTATATACGGAAGCATATGGCAGAAATGGTATGTACGTTAAATTTGATTGCATTCAATCCCATGGTCGTGTGAGGTTGTTTTGTCAATTCTGTTTCTGTTAAAACTTTACTTTCTATTTGAAATTGCATTCCATTGAATTTCTTGCTTTGCCCTTGGGATTCTGAAACTATACTTTTTAGGTATACCTGGAACACCTGGCAGCACTGGTGCCACAGGGTCATCTGGTGCATCTGGATCAACAGGTGGCACTGGTGCGACTGGTCTGAATGGACGGACAGGTTCCTCCGGCGCAACTGGTCTACCAGGTGGTATCGGATTCACAGGAGCTACTGGCCCCTCGGGGCCCACGGGTGTCATTGGAAACACGGGTGCTATCGGATCTACAGGTGGGACTGGTGCTACTGGCACCCAAGGCACTCTAGGTGCATCGGGCTCTACAGGTGCCACTGGAGCCACCGGAGCCACTGGCATTTCAGGGGCGACTGGGGCTACCGGTGGAACTGGAAACACAGGTGCCACGGGATCGTCGGGTCAAGGCGGGTCAACGGGCTTCACTGGTCAGACTGGACTTCCTGGAAATAACGGGTCTGTTGGTAGCACTGGACCAGTTGGTGGTACTGGTAAGTGCAGATCCTGTAAATGTTATCTTTCATTGCAGATGAAGCATACATCTTCAGCACGTTAGGTTACTTATTCACGTCTGGGATTTTTGCTTTAAGTGTCAACAGTAATATAATAGTACTTATAGTGACTATGGTAGTAGTTTCACTTCACACTGGGTTTTTTGTTCTGCACGGCCGGACAGTTCCTTGTTTTCACTTAGTCTTCCACATGGTTCCATCTTTTGACCTCTACTCCATATACAGTTCCTTGTTTTCACTTAGTCTTCCGCATGGTTCCATCTTTTGGCCTCTACTCCATATATGGTTTCATGTGGAAGGAACTGTGCTGGTTGTCTATGCAGAGGCATTGAATTTAATATATTATTGCTCATGCATATAACTATCTTGCAAGTCATGTATTGGTCTCATCTAAATCTGGCTACTGATCACTTCACTCTGCTGCACAAGGTGTTCTGGTTCCCTGTAATCCTGCTGGGCCGAACTGCTATCTGGCAGATCACTTTAATTATAAGGGTACTAATATACTTAATCTATATGGTGGCTTACTGCAATTATCAGTGTAATAAAATAATAGTAACAGTATCACAGTACTGTGTAATTGCTTTTTGCCATAGTAATTCTACATGAAGTTTGTTATGAGAAACTGGTTAACTGATTTTAAAAGTAGTTCTGTACTTCATTTTACAGTTGCTGGCCTAATATTGCCCATTTAAAGTGATTTTGCACCTTTTCTAGTTAAAATACCTGTTGGTGCAGTGTGCTTATTTCATTGTTTATGTCCACATCTGAGCTTTGTGAATTACTTAGGATGAAACATTTCTTGCATATGTAACAGTGGACAGACTTAAGACTTTTTAATAAAAAATGGTTATTTTGAAACAAACCGCTCTGAGCAAGTCAATTCTAGGGCAGTATTAGTGTTCATTCAGTATTTTACTGTAGCTTAACAAAGGGCTAAACAGATGTGTGAGATATAACCAAGGGATTATATCACTTAAATCATTTTGTACCATTTATACTACATCTTACCATTTCAGCCAGTAAAAACCTGAAGTTTTACTCTGGAAATAATTTACCAGTAAATTTATGTTACTAGTGGTTGGTAGGCCTATGTCCATCCATCTGGAATAGGTTATCTGGCAACCTATAAAAATGAGCTTCTTGACCTTTCTTGACCTCTTTTCTCTAGTGTTTTAACAGCTTTTCTGTTCAGTCATGGGTTTGTGTTGTCAGTGCCACTTAGAAATTTCTATTAAGATGGTGCTATGCAAATATATGAGATTACAATTATAGTTCCAATACATTGATAATTTTAACTTTTCCACACCAGCTTGTCGGTGTTTACAGCTTCTAAGTAATTATAATCATTTCTATAGAATCATTGTTCTTAAGTAATTAGAAGTATCAGTTTTATCGCTGTTACTGTTGTTGTCATTGTCTTTGTTACTAACTTACCATTATTTAAGATGTAAACATTTTTAAAGCATTGGCAGTTTCTCTGGCCTACACAAATTGAAACAGGGAAGTTAAATTTATTCACCTGCATTCAAGCAAGTATTAGATCAGGTGCTCATAGGTTTTGATCATGAGACTTTGGGGCAGCAGAAGATCTTGCAAGATTTGTGGCAGTAGTAAGATAGGGGCTTCTTGATTGGGTTTCTGGTGTTGAAGTTGTGTGGCAGGTTGTTTTTTAAATAATTAAGTTATTGCACAACTCATTGTTGAGGCTGCCTATTTGGAAAGTAAAGTTTATGAAACAATTTTGTTTAAATGCAAATCTAATGTAATCCAGACACTTCAATAGTGATGCTGTGTAATACACAAGGCTTCAATCAGTACTCATTTCTTGGGAAAGCTTTGTTCTGGCTAGAAGAGATGGGATGAAGAGATGAGCTGTTTATTGGGCATTTAAGAATGCATAATAATGGAAACCTAATAATGAAATTGATGTTAGTAAGAATGCAAAGGTGAAGATTCAGGAAAAGAACATCTGGAGAGTTTTATGTACTACCGTGTAGTGAAACATCATGACGTAAGGCTGAAGAAGGTTCAGTTGCATAGAAATTGAATGGCAAATGTGAGAAAGCTGATAAAAAGCTTTAGCAAGTTTGTTCCAGCATTTGTGAATGTTGTATAAGTGATTTGAATCTATCAAAGATTTGAGTTAAGCAAATGTGGTTGTTATTTGTGTATTAATGCTTAAAACTACATCTTCTGTCAAATTGTTTAATTTCAGGTGCAACGGGACTGAATGGTACTCCAGGTGGGATAGGAAACACTGGAGCTACTGGCCCACAGGGTGGAACAGGTGCAGCTGGTTCCACAGGTGAAACTGGATACACAGGTACCTTTGGAGCCCCAGGTCGAACTGGTGCAAGTGGAGCCACAGGATCTCCTGGTGCAATCGGAGGTACTGGCACAACAGGTGATCCTGGCCGCACTGGTGTCATTGGTGCTACTGGAGGCACTGGTGGGCCTGGTTTTACAGGATACACAGGTCTCCAAGGTGCCTCTGGGCCTCAAGGACCAAAGGGACCAACAGGTAATACTGGGGAAGCGGGTCCTATTGGAGCCTCTGGGAATACTGGACTACCTGGAGCTACTGGATCGTCTGGTAATCCTGGTTTCACTGGAGGAACTGGAGCCACAGGTGTAACGGGGGCAACAGGTAAATTATTTTGATTTCTGCGATAACTGACAGAGGTTGTCAAGTGGTAGAGTTAACCCTGCGCTTAAGTTTTGATCATGGTTGAGGAGCTGACATTTGAACATCTCAAGATGCCCAGCAAATCTAGACAATTTGTTTGGGCTTGGGCTTGGCCTCCCTCAAACTGAAGTGGAGGGGCCATGGATGGATTGCTCTCACCTGGATCTGCCCTTGCTTATACATTGGCCAACTTATTTCTGAACCATTTTATATTCATGTGATGCAAAATCTGTGGTTTCCTCACTTACCAATAGCTATTTTTGGCACTAAAACAAATATGAAGTTTACAATATGAATCTTGAGTTTAGTGAAAGTGTGAAGTGCTCTAAATGGTGCTTTAACAACTGAACAGATTGCGCTAGGATTTGAGCCTTGGATGTTGTATCGAATGCTGCAATGTTTCCACTGTGTCTTGGCACAGAATGCAACATTGTTATATGTTCGATCCTGTTGCTTGCAGGTACTACGGGTGGTGTCGGCTCAACTGGTATCCAAGGTTTCACTGGAGCCACTGGGTCGCCTGGCAGTACAGGTGGCACTGGGAACACTGGCATTGGAGGTCGTACAGGTGCCGTGGGTAGTACAGGTGCTGTTGGCACCCCAGGTGGCACAGGTAGCGTTGGTACTACAGGCAGGACTGGTACCATTGGGTCTACAGGTCCTCAGGGATCTACCGGTCAGACTGGTGTTCCAGGGGCAACTGGCTCTCCAGGTACAGCTGGTGCCACAGGAGCTGCAGGTAGTACTGGAGCAAGTGGAGCAACTGGTTTTACAGGAGCAACAGGTGCCATAGGAGCAACAGGATCATCAGGTGGTCTGGGAGATACTGGCTTCATTGGCACCAGTGGACCAGTTGGCGCTTCAGGTATGTTCGTAACTATAGTAATAAATCCCCAATGCCTTAGGCTCGTAGAAAAAGGCAGGTTTTCTGTTGGATTCAGTGAGAGAGGAGAGTATAGTCTTTGGTTTGGTTGCAGTTTGGCTTGTTACCTACCAGGTATAGATTCAGGATTTAAACTCTGATTGCAGTAGCGTTATTATTAACTCAAAGAAAGTACTAACAAAGGCATAGAGCTTCTGAAATGAGAGCAAGGTTTTTAAAAAATCTTTCATTACTGAAAATATATTCAGTGTCTCTAAAAAATAATCAAGTTTTAAGAGGGTGGTGTTATTCGATATAGTAATCAAGTTTATGACTTACAGAAAAAGATGATTTTGGGGCAGTAAGATTAACTGTAATCATTTGATTCACTTTATTATATTTACTATGTGCACCATTTTTACTACATGGCTTAAATGTACTCTGTCTGTTAATTATACCTTTTTAACCACTTGAACTGTGTGTACCATATTGACTCAGTGTGCTTTCTTGTGTACTGGAATGTCCTTCTGGAATAATCTTTCTCTGAAAATTCAAACTCTTCCTCCCCAGACAGCTCAAGAAACATTCCCAATTTATCTTAAGATACACATTTTTAGAACTGTTAGAAAGTGTGTTGCAGTGTCCTTGTGAGGTTCTTGAACTGCGCTATAGCTGCTTGAATACAAACACACTAACTGTATGTGCTTGCACTATGTGTAATACATTAACAGATATGCTTCATTTGTTGCAAAATGCTTGAATTGAAGAGTTTATAGTGAGTTTGAATGACAATAGTTTAAAATATGCTATCACTGCAAGTTTGAACAATATTGCTGAGAATGATGGTGCATGTTGCAGGTGGAGTTGGTTTTACTGGTGCAACTGGATTACCTGGAGGATCTGGAGGTTCTGGACCACTTGGTGCTACTGGACCTGTAGGAACAACAGGCTCCACAGGACCAATTGGAATGTCTGGTGGTACTGGCCCAGCTGGTGGAGTAGGCAGTACGGGTCGAACTGGAGCAACTGGTGCAACCGGTTCAACAGGCTCTCAAGGTGGTTCTGGACCAGTTGGAAACCCTGGCCGAACTGGAGTACCAGGTGCTTCTGGAGGACCTGGGGCTACTGGAGCAACAGGTCCTCAAGGTGTAGCAGGATCCACCGGCACCAGTGGACTCCCGGGCAATGCAGGAGCAACAGGATCTTCTGGAATCCCTGGCCCTCAAGGCCCTGCAGGCTTCTCTGGCTCAACTGGGCAGACAGGAGGAACTGGAAGCACAGGGGGAACCGGGGCAACTGGAGCAACTGGAACCAGTGGTGGAATCGGACCAGTTGGCAACACTGGTGCAACTGGGTCTGCAGGTTCTGGTGGTGCAGTTGGTTCTCAAGGTGCCACTGGCTACACAGGAAGCACTGGAATGACTGGACAACTTGGAGCTACAGGTAAGCTTCTACATTATTTGAGCACCTAAAATATATGTCATTTGTTACAAAGTGCCTCTAAGTAGGTTCCTATGTGGTGGAGAGAGATCTATATTCCCTTTTCATTGCTTCATATTAAGGCATTCCTAAGACCTAATTCCTAGTCTAATGTATTTTAATGTTACAGAACATTGATGTAGTGTCCCTTCCAAACATCTGTTGCATAACTAGATATTCAGGTGATCAGCTTGTGTATACAATGCAATACAACTAGATATTCTGGTGTAATATGATGATGCCCTCCTTGCAAAGTTCAGAAGTGCACATCGATGCCAGGCAAGAAGAACAGTAAGAACCCCAAACAGACTGGAAGAGGCAAGTTTTCAGTTTAGAGCAGAAGATATTGCTCAGCTACAGAGCTGCAAAATGAGGAGGTATAGAGTTCAAGATGGAGGGACCAGCAACTGTGAATGAACACCGGCCAAAGTACAGTCAGCCGTATGCTAATGTATTGATTTACCTGTGAATTTACCTGTGTTTTTGTTTTTCATTTATCAGGAGCTGTTGGAGCTACAGGACCAATTGGTTTACCAGGGGATACTGGACAGACTGGAATAACTGGGTCAACTGGTCCACTTGGCTCAGTTGGTGGTACTGGAGGAACTGGCAGCACTGGCTCAACTGGCAGCACTGGTGTAACAGGAGTCCTAGGACGCACTGGGGCCGTTGGTGCGACAGGTGCCACAGGGCCTTCTGGAACCTCCGGTAGTGGCGGGCCCAAGGGTCAGACTGGTGCCACAGGACAACTCGGGGCCACTGGATCAGTGGGCTTTACAGGAAGTGCAGGTGCATCAGGTTCTCCTGGTCCCACTGGTCCTCAAGGCTTCACTGGCTTTACAGGACAACCTGGTAACCCAGGTGCAACAGGTGGGCAAGGCCAGCCAGGTGGGCCTGGAGCCACTGGTGCCACTGGGCCACAGGGTGCTACTGGTACCACTGGAGGACCTGGGGCAACTGGAACTCCAGGAGCAACTGGTCCGGCAGGTGCAACAGGTGGTACGGGTAACACCGGACAGTTAGGTTCAGCTGGACAACCGGGTGCTACTGGTATGATCTTTTTATTCGCTTGTGTTAATATATGAAACGAGGTTATGGACTTTGATTTACAATTACACATTGTATTGTTAACAATTACAAACTGCACTTTCTCTGTAAAGCAACTGATGACTGGTGCCTGTTGTATTATGTTAATATTGTTATGGAAGTTTAGATTATATTAGATTAGATTAACTTAGATTGCTTTGGGCACCCCGTCATTAGCGCGCACGACAAATGAGCGCCGAGAAATGCACGCCATCAATTGAGCGCTGTAGAATAAGCCCCGTCAAATGAGCGCCGTCGAAAGCGCGCAGCATCGACTATTATTAACCCTTTGACTAACTTCAAAGGTTAAACGCTTTAACACTTTGATTGATTAGAATAAAGACGGCAACTTTATATACTGTTTGGCAATGTATAATACACAATAATATGATGCGAACGTAATAGTTGCTACCACTTTGATGTAAAAATAATAGTAGAAAGAAACTTATAGTTGGAATTGCGAATAATGTAACAATTTGACAAAATGGAAACATAACAAAATTCAAATAATAAAAGAACACTTTAAATACATTACCTTATTTGCTGTTTCATAGTATATAACATCAAACTTACGTTTTGTTTGTCTTCTAAATTAAATAGTCATTTCTTCGTATGGCTCTATGTCTTCTTGTATGCGCGCTTATGTCGGCGCTCGTTTGTCTTGCGCAAATGACAGCACGCGCTTGTGTCGGCGCACTTTGGTTGGCGCGCATTTGTCCTGCGCGCTTTTTTCGGGTCACCTTGCTTTGATTTAGCAGTAACAGTAGTGTAACTGAGAGTCACTTTTCAGCTATCAGTTTAATTGTTAAAGCATTCCATGTTATGATAAATACTGATTCCTAGCTGAAATAGTTTGTGCTGATGGCAATGCTTTTCTTTTTGGAGGCTGAATTGTTTTGTTGGATCTTTCATAGGGTTGTGAGTGCTTCAGAATAGATTTAATATGGGAGGTTATATAAAGAATCAGAGATCAGGATAGAAAATTTTCAGTCAATCTCAGGCATTAGTGAAGGATAGTGACTGGTGGTGACTGGTATGAATAATATATTTGGTGACTGTTGAGTTACAAGTCATCTCCTTCATCAGAGGAATGTAACCCTGATGTGCTCATTTTGCAGCTGAGATTACTAGAGGAGTTGAGTTACTGGAACAGACATTTTTGAAACTTAAAGAGTTCTTTCCTGGCAAAGAATCATACCAGAGCCTCTGGGTTTGCAGTCTAACATACTGATCTCGTCAAATGTACCACCCCAGAGTTTTTATATAATTGTTGCCAATTCAACAATATGCAGATTATTTTTATCAGGTTCTAGCGGACTGACTGGGCCTACTGGATCAACGGGTGGAGTAGGGCCTCAAGGACCAACAGGATCTAGTGGAAATACTGGTCCGGCTGGGTCCACAGGTGCCTCTGGGCAGACTGGTGCCCCAGGAGGAACAGGTGCAACTGGGGCCTCTGGGTCTAGTGGACCCTCTGGGGCAACTGGTCAGTCTGGTGCACGTGGAAACACAGGATCTACTGGTAAACTATAACAGTGTTTAAACTTTAAAGAATTACAATACTTAGTCACCATTTTAAACTACAGTTTCACTTGAATGAATTGACTATCGATTGTTGCCTTTTGCATTATAATAACAGCACTGTGTAATTCATTAGATTAGGCTGTGTTTTTTACAGGCTACAGTATAACACTGTAATATTATTAAGAAATTACACTGCACTGCATATAAGAAACATTTAAGTTTTGCAAGGGTGTCAAAATAAGTTTTACCAGATTATTGACATTGTATGTATGTATGCGTATACTTGCATACCTAAGCTTTTAAATAGCACCTTTTAAGGCCTTATCCAAAGTGCTGTAAACATGGTTGCCTAAGATTCAGATTTTGCGCCTCAGATTCAGATTTACTGACCTTGCAAACGTAATAAGTGCAAAATAACAACAACAATAATAGAGAGATCATGGATACTGGAGATTCTGTAAAAGGTTAAACCATTACCTATTTCTGACAAATTTTAGAAATCATTTGCATTGGTATTGACAAGTTTTGGAGTTCGAATTGGTTTTCCATGATCTGACTTGTCCTTGCAAAACTTTGCATATCAATTTCTTGCTTGACAGCAGTGTTTGAAATCCAGTCACTGTTGTTATTCCAGTCTTTGTTGTTGTTGTAGCTGTTGTTGTTGTATCTTGGCACTTTGATGAGTTAGTACAATTGAGATGAGCAGTACTGATTGTGTGTAATTGTGTTTAAAGGTTCTATTGGAGCACCTGGAGCAACAGGAGGAACAGGGTCAAGTGGACCAACTGGTTCCACTGGACCGGTTGGTCCACAGGGTGGCACTGGTGCTTCTGGACCAAGTGGTGGTTCAGGTGCCACCGGAGCTTCTGGATTTACTGGTGCTACAGGACTTCCTGGCCCAGCTGGAGGAACAGGTGCTACTGGCATCTCAGGACCTCAGGGTTCCACAGGTGCTGATGGACCTAGAGGGCCAACAGGGGCTTCAGGATCTGTGGGTCCATCCGGGTTTACTGGTGCCACAGGATCATCAGGGTTCACTGGATTCACAGGACCATCTGGTGCCACTGGAGCATTAGGATCTACTGGTTCCTCAGGACCAATTGGAGCCACTGGTGCATCTGGACCTGCTGGACTGCCAGGTATTATGTGAATCATTTTATTTAATTTGGAAATGTATGCATTAACTACAAGGTTCTTTAAAATTCATCCCTCATGGAGTTTTTTAAGAAAATATTCTATGCTGTGGTTAGTTAATCAGTTTTTGAATTTGTAATGATAGAATGTCAGCAGAAGTTTGTTTTAAAATGATATTATTATTAGCTGTAACTCATATGATTGTTGCTTAAATTTAGCTGAATGACTTTCAACTTGGCAAAATATTTTGACTTATTAACTTCATAAGTTAGTTTGCTGGCTATTGGCAAAAATGTGGTTCATAACAATTTTCAGGGTCAACTGGTGCAACAGGACGAACTGGGGCTACTGGAGCAAGTGGCAACACGGGTGCCACTGGCCCTGGAGGACCAGCTGGGGCATCTGGAGCTAGTGGAGCAACTGGATCAACTGGATCAACGGGGGCCGCAGGTCCAACTGGTCCAACAGGATCCACAGGTTCTTTTTCTTTTCAGTCCTCCTAGTTGTGGTTCGTTACCAGTAATTCTGTTTTTCTATGACTTTTATAGCACAATGAAGGTTGCACAGTGGCCAGCTTATGTCAGATTTTTACCACAGCATTGTGAGTTCAGTTCCCAGTACATCATATGAACCTGACAATTTTTCTTTGGAGGTAACCTGTATTATAATATAATGTAATGCAATGCAGTATGTAACCAGATGTAAGAAAAAATTAATGTGGTACCAGTATTGAATTTGCATGGTGACATTTCTGGCTCAACTGTCTCACGAGAAAGATTGAGAACTCTGATCTGACTACAACTTGCCAAGAAGTGCAACTTATGTAGATCTGGAGAATGAATTACTAGAGAAATACTTCTTAATATTAGTTAGTGTAAATGTATTTGTGCTTGAAAGCTATATTTTGATTCTGGTATTGTGTAATTTCTACTGTGGGACAGATGTTGCTAGTAAATATCCATTTACATTACACAGTATCTCTAATGCTATACAGTTTTGAGTTAAAATACTTAAAATTGAGATGTTCTGATTTAACTGCTGCTCATGATTATTTCTCTAAACTTAATAGAAAAATCTCAGTATTAATTTGCCTTTTGGAGTGGCTCGGTAGCAGAATGCCAGTGTGTTTGCATTTCAAACCCCAGTATGTCATTTTAAAGTCACGGTTTTGTTGTTGTGCCATAAAATCCATAAGGAAACATTTGTCCAGTTGCTGTATTTTCTGTTTAAGTACATTTGCTTCAATTTAAATATTCTTCAGTCCCAAGGGAACTTCTGGTAGTATTTGTTGTTGGTTTAAGAGCACCTCTAAGGAGTTTCTCTTGAAGAGGCAGTCTACAAATATGCTATTGCAGTTACTTTACCATACTTTACTTATCTTTCTTTCTCATTTGCAGAGCCTCTGAGTAATTCTTCTCATGCCCTTATTATGAGCTTTTGAAGAGTTCGTTTTCATATTGTTCATTGCATCAGTTGGTAGGTTACTTCATCGCTTGCCAATTGTTTAAGGTTCAACTGGGCCAAAAGGAGGCTCAGGTGCAGCAGGTTTACCTGGTCAGCCTGGTAATACAGGTCGAACAGGTGCATCAGGTACACCAGGCCCCTCTGGTGCTTCTGGGCCCGCTGGTGTTGGAGGAGCCACAGGGCCTCAAGGTGCAGCGGGAGCACCAGGTGCAACAGGTCCCCAAGGAGCATTAGGTGCTTCAGGATCTCCTGGACCTGTAGGCGCCTCGGGTGGTGTAGGTCCTATAGGTAACACAGGTGCATCTGGGCCAGCTGGAGCGACAGGAGTTGCTGGGCCAGACGGTGCTTTGGGGCCAGCAGGTTCAACTGGCCAGCCTGGGGCAACTGGACAGACAGGTATAACTGGCACTCAAGGACCTCAAGGACCAAACGGGGCAACAGGTGCAACAGGTGCAACTGGTCCGGTGGGATATACTGGAAATACAGGGCCCATAGGAGCAACAGGAACAACTGGATCTCTTGGAGCTCCAGGTAATGTGATTCAGCAGTAGATCATGCTGTATTCTGACTCATATCCTAAACATTGTCAGTTAAGAATTGTATGATTACATACATATATACATTATATATACGATCTAGCAATTTAGAAATAAGACTCAAGTTTGGCCGATTGTTTAACATAGTATGAGCATCCAGAGACAGTGTTGTCAACAAAGGATAAACAAACGCATGGGAGAAACATGAAGGGAAAGAGCCCTCATCAGTGACAGGTTGATTTATGTCAAGAAGGTGGTACCAAGCACATGAAAACGGCTTTTGAAAAGTAAGTTGGAATTGCATCCAGGAGGCATTGTTTGTCAGGAGAAGAGAAAACAAGTGACTGGATTTAAATCCAAGGTTGCAGGAGCAAGGGAATCAAAAGTAGGTGGCAAGGAGTCAGAAGTTGAAAGCCATTTGATAGTGGAATACCAGAGAATTTTATTTATTTTTATAATTTATTATATATATTTATATATGTGTATTTTATATATTTTATATAATTTTATATATTCGGCTTCTTGTCACCAAAGAAGTTAATGAAAGCATCAGCCAGAGCAGATAGTGGGGAAACATGTATGGGGTGTTTATATGGATTACCTTGTTGAGGGCTTTCCATAAGAGACATAGAGACAGATGAGTTCTCTTAGATCAGTTTCTTAAGATGATTTGGCCTTTGAATTAAGATTTTGAACACTTTTGCACGTGAAGTACTTGTGATAGAAGGGTAGTCACAATAAATGTCTTTCAGTCATTACAGAACTGAGAGCAAAGAAATAACCAAAGTATTGTTGTTAAAGTGCAGCCATATTGTTGATCCTTGAAATTTATTTACACCAACAACCAACAGTCTAAACAGTTACAACAGTTTCACCTAAAATATTACAAGTGCTGCCAGCATCAAAGGGCAATCCATAAGGGACAAATGTCCCGCTATAGTATGGATTACCCTCTCAAATAATTGATATATAGGCAGTTAATACAATACCGCATGTAAGCTCATAATGAACTGATTCAAAGTCAAGTTTAATTTTGTACAAAATAAACCCGAACAGTGAAGTGCAAAGTGAAACAGTGATAAATCATGTGAACAGTTTAAATCTGTGAGGATTGTGAGGACTGTGAGTAAGGTAATCGTAACAGGGCAATAATTGTACAGCATCCCTTAAGAACCTGTCAGAGACATTCTGCTTGTGGCTATCAGTCAGAGGGAAATAATAGGCTTACAGATTTATTAAGCGCCACTACCTCATGAATAAGAATCAGTCGATGGTGCTGAGCAAATGTTTGTGAAGGACTTGCTCAGATTCCCTACACAGTACCCTCAGAGGGGAGGCTCTAACCTGTACTCTGTCCGTATTACAAGCCAAGCGCTCTAACCAATCGGGTACTGTGCCTCGACATCACGGCATGATTCAATTCACGTTTTATGACTACATGTTACACAAATAGTTTCTCTGGCATGTTGCTGTATAAATATCTCTTCATTATATAGTTAGGTAGTTATCTAGATACTTACATAGTACCTTTTAAGTATCTTATGAAAGCAATGTCTCTGCTAGCCTATGGTGTTAAACTCATTAAGGACAAGAAGTTCATCAGCATGCAGAGTGCTGAAATAACTAGAAAAGCCCCACCACTGGCCGGCTCCTGCACGCACACTGAGTCCAACCAATAGTTTGGGCTCTGACAGCTGTCATTAGGTGAACTTATGGAGTTGTGTTTGAAGGGATGAATATTCATGGTGATGATAAATTTTTTCAGGTGCCACTGGAGCGATTGGTGGTACTGGAGCAGCTGGTGCCACTGGTGGCGTTGGTGCAACAGGACTGCCAGGGTCTGCAGGTGCGACTGGTATCTCAGGTCAGACCGGAAGCACCGGGTCACCTGGAAGCCCTGGTGGCCCCGGAGCTACAGGACCCGCTGGAAATACTGGTGCAACTGGAGCCCCTGGAACTGGTGGAGGAACTGGAGTGACAGGGTACACTGGAGCCACCGGATATACAGGAGCGACGGGTATCACAGGACCACAGGGATTCACGGGAGCCAGCGGAGCAACTGGCAACACTGGGCTTGCAGGAGCCACTGGTGCCGCCGGAAGCACTGGTAAGTTTTGCGTCCTCTAATAGGTGACCTTTGATTTAAGACAACTTACAACGCTGAAGCTCTTTGGTCCATAAGTTTCTTTGTGTTTTCAATGTCATATGAGACACTTGAGCAACTTGACTGCTGTGCAGTTCTAGGAACCACTGGCCTCACTGAGGCACAAGTAAATTGCATTCTTATACATACGACCCTATATTTAGATTTTCTTGGGCTCCTTGGTCCACTCTTTTGTTTCCCTAAAAGTTTCCATTTTCATGTTTGTGATGATAGTTATGCACATGCTTTGAGTTTTGAGGCGGTTTTTCAAATGAAATATTTATTCTAAGGCGTCTTTTCATTTCTTGTTAAGGTTTTTGTAAAACTCATTTTGTATTCCTGGTTCTTCTTGATGTTTATTGTATAGTTCAAAGAAATTTCTTTTTTGCTCGCAAATGATTGTGTGATCTGTGGCTGAAATTACAGTATATGCTGCAGTAAAGCATGCTGATATAATTTACTATGCGTCTTTAGCAACAGAAGTCTTAAGATTCTAAGTTTTCACACATGTGTGATTATTTTTTCCAAGGTATACATATATATATATAATCCCTTGGGACCTAAAACATATAGAGATTAAGATTACATCTGGAATGGCACTTATCTGTCGAGTTTTGACATAGGGAAGATCCTGCAAAAGCAACTGCATCAAAGCACTGAATTGCTAATGCCAGTGATTGAAAAAGATATGCTGTCTCTTTTACATTCCCAGAAACATTAGGGAGGCAGAATCACTGCGCTGTGATGAAGCAAGACCGGCGCTATTGGTGGTCTGAAGTGTTAAATAAATATAATAATTATTACTCTTATTAAATTATTGCTATTCCTATTATATTATTATATAGGTACCACTGGCACAGTTGGAAACACTGGTGCATCTGGTCAGCCAGGAGCCTCTGGTGCGACAGGAGTGATTGGAATCACCGGTTCAAGTGGTGGCACAGGTTCCACTGGTCTGCCAGGTCCTGTCGGAGCAACTGGAGCAACCGGTGTGACTGGAATCACTGGGAATACTGGAGTTATTGGACCAGCAGGTGAGAGACACCATGTATGAGATGGGGGCTGTTTGTACTTTGGATTTGGTTTTTGCCAGATCAGGTCCTGCACTATTGAATCTGAATATGTATCTGATTATGGGCTGTATATAACCACCATAGTACATCTGTTTAAAATAAAGTAAATGATATATAACACATAATGACAGTCCTGTACAGACAGTTTTCTATCTGTTATTGGTTCAGGCATATGTATATTAAATCCTGTCATGCCCCTCGTTTGATATCCTATATAAATACACATACTGTGCAACCGTATACACTAACAGAGGTAAAAGACACTTCTTAGTCACCTAAGAAGAATGATCTCCTTTGGATTCACACATCAATTATGCCATTAGTAGAGAATTTAATGAATATCAGTAGGCCTGGTCATTGAGACTTACCTGTTGGGCATGTCAAAACATACACAGCAACTTATCTATGCATCATTTTAGTCTCATATTCATACATGTAAGTCATTCTTTGTGTTTAGAACGACCATCTCACTGTGAGTGCATTCCATATCTATCCATATGGAACCTGCTGTGATTCAGAAGCTTTGAGTGGCAGATATGGAATGCACCCACTGTGCTGAGAAACGTTTTGTGTGCATAACTGTATATAGGTTAAAATATATATAAATGTTTAATATTTAGCTTGCATGGCTATATTTTACCTCATTTGTTTCTTTTGGCTAAAATAAGGACCAATATTCACATGCAGGCGAGTCTCAACTTCACAAATCTAAGTCAAATCAGAGTACCGAGCCCTTGATCATGGCAGATTTAAGAGATTTGAATCTCAGGCTAGTACGATCCATACACGGGGACCTAAAGTGGTGTGGCACCCATTCAAACAGGCAGCATTGGTGAGCAGTGGTGAAGGATCTCACCTGATAAATTCATTGAAAATGAGCAGGGTTGAGGCAATGTAGTTGCTGTAAAAATTGTGTGCGTTTACATGTATATTTTAAAGTCCAAATCTGAGCTGTGATGATGCAAGAAAATGGGACTCGAGCCTCAGTTGAGTCCAGAAAGTCTGATAATAATTTAGCTATTTCAGGATATTTTCCTAATCTTCCAAATTTATATTCTGTGGAATTGCTGCTCTCTCAGGGAAGATAATAATACATGTAATAATGCTAACCATCATGATGCGGATAAAAAGAATATTAACAATATACAGATGAGAATTGTTTGTTACACACTCCATGGTTTTACTTGTTTTATCTCCTTGAAATTTAGTTAATTATGATAAGTTAGGTAATTTTCTTTTTACTGATGATTTATTTTCAAGGTTCGACTGGAGCCACGGGAGCAACAGGGTTTTCTGGTGCCGCAGGATTCACGGGTCAATCTGGTCCAGCTGGCGTCCCAGGTCGCACAGGTGCCTCTGGTCCAGTTGGTCAGGCTGGTCCAAATGGAGGCGTGGGTGACACTGGTCAAACAGGTCGCACTGGAGCTGTTGGTTCTACAGGAACCTCAGGACTTCCTGGTGGAACTGGATTTACTGGGATACAAGGAGCAACAGGGCCAGCTGGAGCAACTGGTGCAGTTGGTTTGACTGGTTTTACTGGCGGTTTAGGCACTACTGGACCTAGAGGGGCAACAGGAGCCACTGGGGCTACTGGGTTGCCTGGCTCAACAGGAGGCTCTGGTGGGCCTGGACCTAGTGGGCAGGGTGGTGTCAGTGGAGTTAGTGGTGCTACAGGAGCTTCAGGTGCTGTAGGTCCCAAGGGAGAGACTGGACCAACGGGACAACCTGGAACCACTGGACTACCAGGGCCAGCTGGATCCTCTGGGCCAGCTGGTGCAACAGGCCAGACAGGAAATACTGGCTCTTCAGGACCAGTTGGCATAACGGGGCCACCTGGTGCAACTGGGGCCACTGGCATAACTGGGCCACAGGGTCTACCTGGAAATCCTGGAATAACTGGAGCATCTGGAGCGACTGGAAGCAGTGGAGCAAGTGGTAGCACAGGTGTTACTGGAAACACTGGAGCAGTTGGAGCCAGTGGAGCAACAGGAGCCACAGGTAGTACTGGAGCCGCTGGTGCATCAGGCGGTACTGGAGCCACAGGTGGCACTGGAGCTACTGGAGCTTCTGGAATACCTGGAACTACTGGAGCTTCTGGAGCAACAGGTGCGATAAATAGTTAAAATTTCTCATCATATTTCTCATCAGTTTAAATTTCACATAGTTTTTTATATGCATCTTGCTTCATTTTTTGGCTAAAATGTAAAAATAGTAATTTTCCATGAAATTACTTGAAAGTGTATCTGTAACCAATTTTTTAGTTAGAAAATTCTGCTAAAATTTGTTGGAATAAGTTTTTCCATGCTTAAAAATTATTGGCCTGTGATATCTTGACTCTGTGGTTTGTTTGTGAAAAATGTTTGCAATAACTTAAAATTTTTTAGCTTACCTTACTTTTGGATTATGTAGTTCCAGAAGATGTGCTTCTAAAGAAGTATAACACTTTTGAAAAACTATGGGGTATAATTGTGCATGATAAGTAGCAAGGTATATAGGTTGGATATAGATTGGACTCTTCTTATAAATCTGCACTTGGAAGCCATATCAAGTTCTGCATTATAGAAAGATGGCACTGCATTTAAAATGATCTTATGTTCTGAAGCTGAATTAAATTTTAAATCATGTACGTGGCTGGTTACATCAGAATTATATTATAATGATGCATGCTATGAGAAATGTTTTGCAAGCTGCACATATAAGACCCTTGAAGGAAACACAGTTGCATCTATTGTATTTGAAACAGAAATAGTGCCAACTCGAAACAGTTCTCCAGATTTACTACTCTTGGAACTGTATGAATTGTTGTTTTCAATTACATTGCTTTATAGTGACATTTTGCAAGGCTCTTTATATAATTTTTTATGGTTGCAGGTTATACTGGAGCATCTGGCGCTTCAGGTGGAACTGGCGCTACTGGGTTTACAGGTACCTCAGGTAGTACAGGTTTGCCTGGAATACCTGGATCTACAGGTGTCACTGGTTTATCTGGAGCAACTGGTGCCACAGGTGCAACTGGTACCACAGGTGGAACTGGAATATCAGGTGCCACTGGAGCTTCAGGACTACCTGGGGCAACTGGCAACACAGGTGCAAGCGGTGGTTCTGGAGCTACAGGTTTAACAGGTGGTACTGGAGCACAGGGTCCTACTGGTAGCATTGGAAGTTCAGGTCCAGCTGGTCAGCCTGGAATAACAGGTGACACAGGTGCACCTGGAGTTATTGGTGCAACGGGATACACTGGATCTACTGGAACTGGGGGTGTTCAGGGAGCCACTGGAGTGTCTGGTTTCACTGGAAACCCTGGTGGTACTGGAGCTCCTGGTTACACTGGACCCCGTGGCCCTACAGGGGCTGACGGTCCCAAGGGTCCCACTGGTCCAGCAGGAAACTCTGGGCTGCCCGGTGGCATAGGATTCACAGGGGCAACTGGATCAACTGGAAATACTGGCCTTCAGGGTGCAACTGGGCAGAGTGGAACCCCAGGTGGAACCGGTGCCAGTGGCAATCCAGGCACAGCCGGAACACCTGGTGCCACAGGTGCAACTGGCCCTGCGGGATTCACTGGATCAACTGGACAGCCGGGAGACACTGGATATAGTGGAATACCAGGTGAAGTTGGAGTGACTGGAACGCCTGGAATGACTGGTTCTTCTGGAGCAACAGGTAATATATTCCCATATTTCATAAATTAGTGAGTAATCTCTTCACTACTGTGGCCTGGGTTTGAACCCTGATGCATAGTGCACCAATTTATTATTGATCCATGCAGTTAATATGAAAAACAGTCTCAGTTGTTGGGATCCAGTTGTTAGATTACTAAGCAGTTTGTCATATCTGCTGTGAGCATTCAGAGTTCCAATCTCAGCAGGCCAGCAACACAACTTGTAGGGCTAATGGCTAATAAAGGTGATTAAGACATGTAATGAATGCCTGTAAGTTTTAATGTCTGTAGGTATATACCAGCTTGAATATATGTATGTATATCTACATGCATACGTATGTATTGGATATTTATATAGTGCCAGTAGAACTAAATTCAGAGTCCATTTTAGGGAGAGAGGCTTGGGTTCCTCTTCCCCACCGTCTTGGTAGTAGTAAGTCTTGGGTATGGCCTTGAGTTGTCATTAATTACGTGTAACTTACATGTAAACAAAAATGCAATGTAGGGACTCGTTCACTTTACAGGAAGCAGAATCTAAACACTTTGGTGGTAATCTGGTGTGTTTTATCGTGAGTTTATTTTAATACATTTATCTATAGATAGAACCTATTTTGGAAAAAAACTGTAACTATTGCTAAATATATGTGATTACATAATTTTCACATATTGTCAAAACAACATTATTGGCTGATTGCCAGGGGTCATGGTTCCTTCTCTCCTCCCATGTGTCTTTCTAATACCCTTCAAAAAATGCAATGTTGTAAATAGTAGTGCATAATCGTAGAACTATTACTTTTACTTTGTAAATCCATTTAAGATTTTATTAGTTGTATTTTGGATGGGAAATAAGCTTAGATCAAACTGATTATAGGTTGTAAGATATTTAGTTGTTTCTTTAACATAAAATTTTGTATAACATAAAATCATTCAGCAAAGCACAGCGTGGTATTCAAGCCTTCCCATTTAATGTGCCGAAACCTTGAGCAGGTCAGTAATTGCTTAATGCCATTGAGTGATGATGATTGTCATTGTGCACTGGTACTATATAAATTTAAGAAACTAAATTTATGTATTTATGTGTCAAAACACTTAAATAATACCTTTCAATAACCTCACAAAGTGCAAATAAAATGCAGATATGAAGCAGTGTCACTTTTTACATGAAGATGTAGAAAATACATTTCTTAAATTTAAAATGTGTTCTTCTTTGGGAAATTCTTTTTCTGAAGATATTTAGAATTTTCATTTTACTGATTTTCTGTTAAGTTAATACTTTTTATTTCTTATTGTCTGTCTTAAGGTTGTTTTTGACTTTTTATCTGCATGTGACAATTCTTTCTTGCTCTTACTACAGCTGGAAATTGTTCAACTCATTTCAGGAGCTTCAGGAGGAACTGGCTTTACTGGAGCTACTGGAATCGTGGGTCAGCCAGGTGTAACTGGGGTGACTGGAAGTACAGGAGTTTCTGGAGCAACTGGTGCCATTGGAGCCAGTGGACCAGCTGGTGGAACTGGGGCAACAGGATCAAGTGGTCCCCAGGGAAGCAATGGGGCAACAGGCTTAACTGGTACACCTGGTCCTGTTGGAGCATCTGGAAATACTGGTGCATCAGGGCCTACTGGTGCAACAGGTGTAGTGGGAAGTTCTGGAACTCCTGGGGCAACTGGTCAGACTGGCCCTGCAGGAAGCACTGGCCCTACTGGTGCTTCTGGCCCAGTTGGTAACACAGGAGCAAGCGGTTCATCCGGGAGAGATGGAACGCCTGGTGGCCTTGGAGCAACTGGAGCCACTGGTGCTACAGGTACGACTGGGGTGGCTGGCCAACCTGGTGGTACAGGTCAAACAGGCTCAGTGGGCTTCACTGGATTGCCTGGAGCCACAGGTGCATCTGGGGTTAGTGGAGCGCCTGGTGCATTGGGTGCAACTGGGGCTACTGGAACAACTGGAAATACTGGACTACAAGGGCCACAAGGAGCAACAGGTGGCACTGGTGTAATTGGTTCGACTGGTGCAACTGGTCAACCAGGAGCCTCTGGAGCAACTGGAAGCACTGGATCACTTGGTGCAACTGGAGACCCTGGACCTTCTGGAGGGCCAGGCCAAGCAGGAGTAATTGGTGCTCCGGGTGCCACTGGACAGACAGGAGGGATTGGATTTACTGGGGCTTCTGGGAGCACTGGGGCCACAGGAACAACTGGTGCCACTGGTAACACTGGACAGACCGGTAATCGTGGTAATACAGGAATTCAAGGAAGCACTGGCAACACTGGTAGCTCTGGTCAGCCAGGAGGAGTTGGAGCAACAGGTGCCTCTGGACAATCTGGTGCCTCTGGTGCCCCTGGTGCAAGTGGTGGTGTAGGCGGTACTGGTGCTAGCGGTCCTAATGGTCAGAAAGGTGCAACTGGTGAAACTGGAGCAACAGGAGTTACAGGAGGTACAGGAGCATCTGGTGTCATTGGCCCTCAAGGCAGCACTGGTCCAGTAGGAGCGAGTGGAGGTCCAGGAGCGCCTGGTGCAACTGGATCAGTGGGTTCCACAGGATTTACGGGACAAACTGGGCCTCTGGGATCTACTGGAAGCTCAGGTTCCATTGGAGCTCCAGGTGGTCCTGGAAACACTGGTTCTACTGGACCAGCAGGTGCCACTGGGAGCACTGGATATACTGGACCACCTGGAGCTACTGGTGCACTTGGTGCAACAGGTGGAACTGGGGCATCAGGCCCAAGTGGATCGACAGGAGCGTCTGGTGCAACAGGTGCTTCAGGAGCAACTGGAGCATCTGGTGTAAAAGGGCCAACGGGATCCACGGGGACTTCAGGGCCAGCTGGGGCCACTGGAGTAGTTGGAGCCACTGGAGCTACTGGAGCAAGTGGCCCTACTGGTGGCACAGGTGCACCAGGTCCAATAGGAAATACAGGACCAAGTGGATTGGTTGGTGCCACTGGTGTGGTTGGAAACACAGGTTCAACAGGACAGACTGGTCTGCCAGGGCCTTCTGGAGCTGCTGGAGCTAGAGGTGAGACTGGAGCGACCGGATTGTCAGGAGCCTCTGGTAGCACAGGTGCGACTGGAGTTACCGGATCCACTGGTGGCACTGGTGCATCAGGTGGAGTGGGCGCCACTGGGGCATCTGGGCCACAAGGTGCTTCTGGAGGCACTGGGGGACCTGGTGCGACTGGAGCTACAGGTCCAACTGGATCTGTTGGAAATACTGGATCATCTGGTGGTACTGGTGCCTCTGGCCCCACTGGGCCTGTTGGAGCCACAGGAGCACCTGGCCCCAATGGAGGTGTTGGAGGAACTGGCTTCACTGGGCCAATGGGGTCTACCGGCCAATCTGGGTCACAAGGACCTCAAGGGCCGACTGGCACAGCGGGTCCAAATGGAAACCCTGGGGCAACTGGTGCCACTGGTCAGACAGGTGCTACTGGATTACCTGGTGCAACTGGGATGACTGGGAATATTGGGTCAACCGGTTTGATTGGTGCCACTGGAAATGCTGGTGCAACGGGAGATACAGGTTTTAGAGGACCTCAGGGATTATCAGGTTCTTACTTGAGTTTATATTCTATGTTGATTCAACCTTGAATTTATGAGGCGCTTTCATGCACCTCTGATTTTCTGGAGTTGGAGTAAAAAATATATTTGTTGTAGGAATTCCTTTCTTTTGTTGAGACCCTTAATTTGGTTTCAGCTTTATTACTGCACTCTTCACTTTCTTCAGAACAAAGCCACCATCACTGTTATTGTTATTATCATACTACATGTATTTGCATAATACAACACTTACAAGCACCCTTATTTATACCAAAGAGGCAGAAAACAAAAAGTTGTAAAACAAAATTCTGCTAAAGATACTAAAGAAAACAGCACTGCTGTGTATGCTTTGACACTTAATTTCCTGTCACCCATTTCAGTTTCCTGCTACTGTTCCTTCGTACATACTTTTTATGTCACTCATTCCAGATACACGTCTGCATCGCACTTATCTAACATCCATTCCACAATCACAGACTTGCCACTTGTGACTCTCCATCATGCAGTAATGTGAGTCTTATCTAAAATCTTTCTTTTATGCCAGCATCTTGCAACAAGGCTACAAGATGGATGCCTCTACCCTAACTACATCTGTTCCATATTGATTGCCCAGATGACACCCGGATTGGAATTTTCCTTTTGCTTCATTTAGCAGTGATCATCCATGATTGCTATTTCTGATTTATTTGGTATTTAATATTTGTTATTGAACTACAGGTTATATTACTAATGCTTAAGTACACTAATTATCCATTACTATATGCATATATGGAGCTGGACATTTATATAGCGCCTTATAAGAGCCTTGTAAAGGTGCTTAAACATGGCTGTTTTATGGATCTGAAAGGTGTGTCTTATTGATCATGTAATCAGTTAAAGCTTTTTGCATTATTAGAGTTGGGCTATTAAAGAATAAAACAGATTTAAAAAGTCAAAACAATATTCAAGACCCACAACAATGTAATTTTGTTTCCAAATTATACTAATTCTGATATTTTAGCACTACCTGGTATTTATTTAACTTATCTACAAACTACCTTAATTCCAAATATTTCACAGGTTTTAGACAATAAATCGTTGCTAATGTGCTGGGATGCTCTGAAACCCAAGCAGGCAGTCAGTCTAATCAGTCCAGCCAATCAGTCGATTATATTGCCACAAAGAAGTGTCTGGGTTTATTAGTGCTTCCTTAAAATGATAAGCCTGAGAAAGAGGTTGATGTTTTGTCGCTTACGTAACCTGGTTGATTTAGAAGTTTTAGCACTTTTATTGTGAATGTACCTGAACCTAACTGATCTTTTATTTGCTGATAGGTGCAACTGGCCAATTTGGTGTCACAGGGCCGGCTGGTTATACTGGTCATACAGGGTTTAACGGTCTGTCAGGTGCCTTGGGTATGACAGGCGTCACTGGCTCTACTGGGGCAACCGGTAGACCAGGTGCAACTGGTCCAATTGGTTCAACTGGTGTTTCTGGTAGCCCAGGTAACACTGGAGCCACAGGAATGCCAGGAACAGATGGTGTGGTTGGCTTCACTGGAGCAAGTGGTATGCCTGGATCCACCGGTGCCACAGGAGAAACTGGATCGACTGGATTGCCTGGGCCACAGGGCCCCCTTGGTCCAGGAGGTGCTGTGGGGACAGTAGGACAGACTGGGCCTACAGGAGCTACTGGACCTGCTGGAGCTACAGGCCTGACTGGGCCGACAGGACCTAAAGGATCAACCGGTGAAACGGGTGCAACTGGACAAACAGGCATCTCTGGTAATCCCGGTGCTGTAGGGTCATCAGGTGCAACAGGTGCAACTGGAGCATCTGGTGCAACAGGAAATACTGGTGCTTCTGGAATGACTGGTCCTGTTGGACCATCCGGAAGTGTGGGTGCTACAGGGCAAACCGGAAACACAGGATCTGTTGGTGCAACTGGCATCATGGGTGGAACAGGAGCAACTGGATCCTCTGGAGGGACAGGACAGAGTGGTGCAGTGGGAGCCACTGGTGTGACAGGAGCTACAGGGCCACTTGGAAGTACTGGTGCCACAGGTTTACCTGGTATGACTGGATCAACTGGTTCCACAGGTAATACAGGCAGCACAGGTAATTCAGGTAGCTCAGGAGGTGTTGGAGAGACTGGTGTCAGGGGTCCAACTGGTGCAACTGGAGCATCTGGTGGAACTGGAGCAACAGGTGGAACGGGATTTACAGGGCCAGCAGGAGCATCGGGAAATATAGGATCCTCTGGACCACTTGGACCTCAGGGTGCAACAGGAGCCTCAGGAGCATCTGGAGCTACTGGACCTGTTGGAGCAGCTGGGCCTGCAGGAGGAATAGGTGGTACTGGTGCCACTGGGGCTTCAGGTGCCTCTGGAGCCACTGGTATGCCTGGTGTAACAGGAGCTTCAGGCTCGACTGGTCCAGTAGGACCAAATGGAGATGCTGGTCAGACTGGAAGCACTGGAGCATCGGGTGTGTCAGGTGCAACAGGAGCATCTGGTCCAAAAGGAGCTTCCGGGTCACCTGGAGCATCAGGGTCAGGTGGTGCAACAGGAACTCCAGGTAATTAGTCAAGCTGACGGAGAATGGGCAGATTGGTTAAAGGGACTGATGTAGCCTAGGAGTTTAGTGTAATCTGTGCTGAAGTAGCAGTAGTGTAGCATACATTGCAGTAGTGTATCATAGTGTAGGGTGGTGTAAGGTAGTGGAGTGTGCATTGTTAAAAGCAGTGCATTGTAGTTTGTGCAGTATTTAATGTTGCATAGTTAGTGTATTGCTGTGATTTTTAATCCTCTATAGCTAATCTGTAGCTAGATTTGTGTGTTTAATGCAGCTACACTTCTTGATTCTGTTGTAATTTAGTGTTGTGTGATACAGTGTAATTGATTCTAACACAGTGGAATCAATAGAGATAGAAGTTCTGGTTGTACCTTGTGGAGGGGAATGTGAGATAATGCAAAAGATTGTAATATAATGTATTCGATTCGGATTTATTTACACATAGCAGATAACCGCCTGCCACCTTAGCATTTCGCTGTCTCGCTAGTGTTAATCAAGCGAATTCAGACCTGGCACCAAAACTGACCCAACATCCTGGCTCTTGGACATTTGATTTGATATAGCGCTGGTGAATAAGATGATGTCCCTGATGCTACTTTTATGTGATGCTGAGAAATTAAGTCAATTTACATTGCAATATACACTGTGGATGGAGAAAACGAATGCCTCAAATTATTCCAACAACAAATGGAAATTATTATTTAAGTTAAATCTAAAGAAGAAGAAGTTCAGTTCAATGATTGCAGATTTAATTTAACTACATTTTAACTATAATTTATGCTCAAAATGTCCTCTTTTGGCCTCAATACAGACTTTTAAGGTGCACATGCCACTGATTTCTGGCATCATCAATTTTCTTGTTGATCACCATTTTGCAAAGGTATTTTTTTACAATGACATCACAGCATTTTTACTAACAGGTACTGTTTTAAATTAGTTACTGTTATAGTCATGACTGAAACTGTCTTAGATTTATTTAATTTTTTTAATATTTAGGTAGTTAATTTAATAAGAATTTAAGGATTCATTGTTTCAAATGCACAGTTTGGTGTAGTGGAACGTAGTAGACAAAAGTAAAGCATCCCATATCTTACAGATGAGATGTGGGGAGGCGCTTTTCTCCTTTTCTTGGCCCTTGAGCCAGCAATGGACGGATCCCAATATCCTGGACATGGGGCCAGTGCATTGCAGGACTTGCCATTTACTTCTCAGTTTAACGATGGTACCAAATGCTACCGATTGGTGACAGAGGCACCGTGTGCATGTGCGCAAGCAACTTGCCCAGGGTCAATACACAAAGTCGAACCCGCAACCGCATGATCATTACCAATAGGAATGTAACATAGTGTAATCTAATGCGAAATATTGCAGTGGATTTTGCCATTTTTGGGAACTTCTAACACTACGTTTCTCCTTCTTTGCGACATGTGTATTCAGTGTTTCTGAGAGGAAATCTTACACTTCCCTCTTATATTAAGTTAAAAAGAAATAGGTGGTTTAAATAAATATTTTTAATTTAATAGGTGCAACTGGACCTGTTGGACCAACTGGACCAATGGGTTCCAACGGTGTGACTGGTGGAACCGGATCTACAGGTTTTACAGGAGCATCAGGTGGCATAGGAGCAACTGGGGCAACTGGTGCCACTGGAAGTTCAGGCTTGACTGGTGCAACAGGTAGTACAGGGTTCACGGGCGCCAGTGGAGCAACCGGTGGGACAGGACAAACTGGAGCATCAGGCCCTGTTGGAAGTCCAGGTGATAAAGGTGGCACTGGCGTCTCAGGAGGCCCCGGAGCAACTGGACCAACTGGGGCAACAGGAGCCCCGGGAGGCCCTGGTCCAGCAGGTTCAGTCGGTAATACTGGAGCTCCAGGTGTAACTGGATCAACCGGTCTAACCGGTACTGGTGGTATTCCAGGTAATACAGGTGAAATGGGTTTCACTGGTGCAACTGGTCTGCCGGGTAACTCTGGAAGCACAGGACCTGTGGGATTTACTGGTGCATCTGGACTACCGGGGCCAGTTGGTGCAACTGGTGGGTCTGGAACAACAGGGCGATCTGGAGCAACAGGAACAACTGGAGCAACTGGTGCAGTTGGTTTCACAGGAGCTGTAGGCGGAACTGGACGTACTGGTGAAACGGGGGCAACTGGACCTCAAGGGCTTCCAGGTCCTGTGGGATTTACAGGTTCAATTGGGTTCACAGGTCGATCAGGAGCAACAGGTGTTGTTGGATCTTCAGGTCAACAGGGTGCAACTGGTACCAAGGGCATCCCAGGTAAAACAGGGGCAACTGGCATTATTGGTCCCTCAGGGTCTCTCGGAGCAACTGGAGGAACTGGTAGACCTGGGCCGACTGGTGCAACTGGTGCAAGTGGTAACACCGGTTCTACTGGCATAAGTGGTCCAACTGGAGCAACTGGGCTTCAAGGCGCCTCTGGTGCTACAGGTAACACAGGTGCCACTGGCGCAAGTGGACCTTCTGGTCCTCAAGGTGCGACTGGAGAAACTGGACCTACAGGCACTGCTGGACCTGCAGGACCTGTTGGATTTACTGGTCAGACTGGAGCCACTGGCCTCACTGGGTCTCAGGGTGCACGTGGACCTCAGGGCTCTGCTGGTTCCCCCGGTGCTACTGGAGGTACCGGTTTTACGGGAGGTACAGGTGCTACTGGAGCTAAGGGTGACACAGGTCAGACAGGCAGCCCAGGAGACACTGGTGCTACCGGGCAAAGAGGGTTTACTGGGGTATCTGGAGCAACCGGTCCAACTGGGATTGGTGGAAACAAAGGAGCTACAGGACCTCAGGGGCCTTCTGGGGTGCAAGGATCAACAGGACTGACAGGGCCCAAAGGAAACACGGGAAGCTTAGGTGACACTGGTGCCACTGGACCAAAAGGACCTCAGGGTGCCACTGGAAATGTGGGCACTGCTGGACCGGCTGGTAACACAGGGTCAACAGGAGACACTGGACAACAAGGCCCAACTGGTCAAATGGGAGGTACAGGTGCAACCGGAGCATCAGGTCCGAGGGGTTTAACGGGGGCAACTGGTACAAGTGGTGCCACAGGAGCCAGTGGATTAACAGGAGCGCAGGGTGCATCTGGAAACACTGGGGCAACTGGTCCTGTTGGATCTTCAGGTTTCACGGGTCAAACAGGCCCACAAGGAGCTTCTGGTGCAACAGGTATGTTGTAATGCAGCAGATGAAAGTATAGGTAACACTTATTTACATGACCCTGTCGATATACCTCAGCGGCAAGGTCACCAAACCTAAAGGATCTTCAGTGTAGTTTTCTATTGAAGGTGATATATACTTTTCCTCAGTGCATTACCATACAAATGAAATTTTATAATTACTTGGATTCCCACTTAGGTAATCGAACTGGTAAAGTTCTTATTTATTTGGAGAACAGTTCCAAGTCAGATGGATGAGCTTATGTGCAGGTGCTAGCATACTACGTTCAGAGGATCAGGTAGAGAGCTCAGGGTGCATTAGGAAGGGAAAATATATAAATACTCTCTCTCTCTCTCTCTCTCTCTCTCTCTCTCTCTCTCCTCTCTCTCTCTCTCTCTCTCTCTCTCTCTCTCTCTCTCTCTCTCTCTCTCTCTCTCTCTCTCTCTCTCTCTCTCTCTCTCTCTCTCTCTCTCTCTCTCTCTCTCTCTCTCTCTCTCTCTCTCTCTCTTGCTCTCTCTCTCTCTCTATCTCTCTCTCTCTCTCTCTCTCTCTCTCTCTCAGACTGCATTATTCCCCAACAGCTCTGGAACATTGGGCCAGAAGCATCTCTGATGAATCTATCTTGAAGTGGCAATATATAAATTGTTAACAAATATAGCAAAACTTTTGACTAAGGTTCAGGTAAGGTAAGATATAATCACTCACTTAGCACATGCATTTAGTAACAACTGTGCACAGATGAATGGCCCTCACCCCTTAGAGGAATGGCGCTTGCCTCCTTAGTCAAGAATGTTTTAGCTGAGATGCGAACATTTGTATTTTGTATTTGATAACTTATATAGCACTTCTTACAGAACAAACTACTCAGAGGCGCTTCCAGCGTGAGAGCCCCTGGGAAATAAGAACGACTTTAAACAATGAGCTGACTGAGCTCTATCAACAACAGTGACCCTGACCGCAGCAGTCCAGCAACAGGACAGCATTTCCTATGATCCCTATAGATGTATGGTCAAATACACTCTGACAACAGGATTTAAACCCTAGACCTAGAGGTGGAATGCTGACATGTTAGCAGGCGATGCTGTTCTACCCTGGAGTTAAAGAAGCAGCATAGTCAATGGATAATATTTCAGTGAGAATGATTGCAACTTGGAGCTGAGTTTTGACTTTTGATGAAGGTTTTACTAGGAATTCCCAATAATGCCTATCATGCAGAAGATAATGTCTACATACTTGTTTATTTCCTTATATGCAGGTGAAACCGGTTCTTCTGGAAATACTGGGCAGATGGGTGCAACAGGTGCCACAGGTAATACAGGTGAATCAGGACGTACGGGTCTCACTGGCTTTACTGGAGCCACCGGCTTTGCAGGTGCAACAGGTGCATCAGGTAACACTGGGTCATCTGGTGTCACAGGTGCCACAGGCCCAGTCGGTACAATGGGTCCACAAGGTGCTGCTGGGGCAACTGGTTTTACAGGCCGAACTGGTCCGACAGGAGCAACTGGAGGAACTGGAGCAGTGGGCAACACAGGACAGACAGGAGTTCTAGGAGCAACGGGTCTGCAGGGATTGCCTGGTGCCAATGGGGCCACTGGAGCTGTGGGCTTAACAGGAGATACAGGATATACAGGGGCAACAGGTGTTACAGGAAATACTGGATTTACTGGCTCCACAGGAAATACTGGAAGCACCGGAGTGACTGGAGCAACAGGTGCAATAGGTGTAACTGGTATCACTGGGAGCACTGGTTACACAGGTGGCACAGGTGCCACTGGGTTTACTGGCGCTACAGGTCAAACTGGTACAACTGGTTGGACTGGTGCTACTGGTTTTCCTGGAACAGCTGGAAGATCAGGTGCCACTGGGTCTACAGGATTTACAGGAGCAATAGGACCCAAGGGCGATACTGGGCCAATTGGAACAGCTGGAAGAACTGGAGCTACTGGTGCCACTGGGGTCAGTGGACCTATAGGTGAGGTAGGCTTAACAGGTACAACAGGGCCTCGCGGTAAAACAGGTGCGACTGGTCCTTCTGGTCTGGCTGGAAAAACTGGAGTAACTGGTGTAATAGGATTAAGTGGCAAGACAGGAGCCACTGGGGTAACCGGTCCAATGGGTGACACTGGATTGACTGGAGGCAAAGGTCCTACTGGACCACAGGGAGATGCTGGTGCTGCAGGAGGATCTGGAAACCCTGTGTTTGGGGATGATGCAGGTAATCTTTTTGGTATTTTTATCTAGCTTGACTGACTGGTGCAGTTATGTGTAGTCATGATTAGAACTCAGAGTAAATTGTGTCCATCATAAATGACCATAACTAATAACTTAAATAATGAAGAAGTCTCTTCAGTCTGCTCCGAGATTTGGTAATGTGTATAATGCTGGTGACTTGGTTTTCTTGTGATTGAAGACTGGTTTCATTTAAATCATATAAAATCAGTCTTCTCTTGCTATAAATGAAGTGTAGAGTTAAGTTATAACTTACAGTGCATAATGTTATTGTATGTAATGTGAGAAATTCAGCTACTCATATTAAAGTAACCCTGCCATCGGATAGTTTCTAAAATGGATTTGTCCGGTTGGATAGCTGTTTCATCTGGACATATCTGAGAAAGGCTGGTAAATCTGTACTACTGATGTTATTTATGTGATTTCTACAGCAATATCGACCCAGTGTGCCAGGCTGAACTGTGACGACGACTGTGAAGTGGTGGCAGTCAAGGGTAGTGGAAGTTCACTTACCCAAGCATTCTGCCTTTGTACTATTGGATACATGAGGGTTCGTGTTGCAGAGAACTTCAAATGTTCCAGTAAGTTCACAAGGTCTCTCTGGGGCACTTTATGGGTTGTGGAAGAAAATTGCTTATTATTTAGTTGTTTTGTAGAAATTTCCTTGTACCCAGCTGGATGCTGCTGATACTACAGCGTTTCATTTGTACCATCAAATATTTCCACAAGGTCTGATGATGATTCCCTGTTTGTCTGTCTGTCTGTTCATGTCTGTCTGTCCGTGCATCTGTCTTTGTCTGTGTATGACCCTTCATGTTGCAAAGTGGTGTGACTCTAAACAGGTTTTGGTTTTAAAGAAAGATGAAACTGAATTAGTTTTCTTTTGACATCATTCACCCAATATTCACTCTGTTCAATATTCAGGCTATAGCCATATCTATATAGGTATACTTTATCTATATACAAAACATAATCAGTTACAGAGTTTAACAAAATCCATGCTTTACCTGTATTTATGTCCATGATATACCCTTATGTCACGTCACGATATGCCAGTGCTATAAACCAAGTAAATAATGTAACCAAATACATAAATCGTAACCTAATGCATGATATGACAGAATCATTGTATGCAGTGTAATGCGCTTTAACGTTCCGCCTGCTGTGCATCTGGTGACCAACAACACATTTTATGGTCAATTTAGATAAACTTATACAAACAGGCCATCCTAAGTTGTTGCCTGAAAAATTATTTTAATGTTTGTTAATCTTTGCTATGGCAAGATATCTATTTTATTTATCTATTTATTCATTTAGACCGTATATTTATGCACACACTGTCAGTGAATCTGAATCTGAGACACAAATGAATATCACTAGGGGCTAGGGTGGAGTCAAATTTGAAGAACATTGTGAAGAACAGTTTTGGTTGAACGTTTTTGCACCTTTATGTTATGGAGTTTTGCTTTTCTTTTCTAGCACTGAATGAATGCAACTACAACAATGGCGGCTGTGAACAAAACTGCACAGATTTACCAAATGGTTACACGTGCAGCTGCTATTCTGGCTACAATTTAGAAGCCAACAACCGCAGCTGTTCAGCTGTCAATGGTAAGAAGTTTAAACACAATAAAGATGTGGTCGTATAAGTAAGTAAGAAAGAAAGCGAATTCTGTAATTCTTTGAAAATCAACCATTGAATTAACCATTCTGTAGTTCTCTTGACCAAGGCAAAAGCCATAGTATCCAAACATCCATGTAAAATTGTTTTTATGTAGCAAAAGTATCTAATGAAAAGCATTAACAGTGGTGCTACGTAGTTATGTGTGAAGGACTTGCTCAAGATCCTTACATGGTGAACGGCCTAGGGAAGGCTTGAACCTGCACACTCCATGCTACAAGGTTAGTGCTCCTCCATTCAGCTACCATGTCAAACACCAGTTGGCTGTCATGTCTTACTGGTTGTTGGAAGAAAACTCTTCTGTCTGAATGAATTTTATCCCTGCCCATTTTTTTTAAATTTTGACTTTTGTTCAGAGCTGGTGAACAAGCCAGTTTTCTGATGCAGATATGCTGTTCCCTTGAGAACCATGTTGTTAAATCAAAGTAGCCATTTAGAGATTGTCATGTCATGTCACAACGCCATCGTCGCTTCGCGACGGTTGACTACATGTACGGACTATCCTCTCCCAACGCCATCTGTCGCGCGTAGCGTTCACCATCATCGTGCCCGACAGGCCAGTCCATGCCATGACATTGTCAATCCAACTTATTCTTGGTCTTCCACGTCTTCTATTTTAGAGATTTCAAAAGATATAAATTCATTCTGTTACCATATCCATGCTTTGACCTCAACCATCCTATAATGAAAATCACCCTATTCCAAATTACCATGATCATTGACGAATTCAGCACAGTGGCATATCGAATCTCCTGCGCTTGGGAGTAGGCACAAACTCTGCAACCCTTCTGTCCAAATTCTAAACTAAATTATTAAAATTAAAGGCATTTAATAATTACTATTTTACGCCCTTGATTTGTGCTCCTCTCAGCCCTGCACCTGGGTTCAACTGTCCCTCTCTGTACCGTATTTGCTATGTCCCAGATTCTGTAACTAAAATCCACACCAAAATCATATGCAACATGATGGTATGAGCTGACAATGTAACGTGTTTGCGCTCATGTGCCTCTGTCATCAGGCAGTAGACGTCAGTACCAGTTTAAGTTTGGGAGTAAAATTACAAGTTTTGTGATGCACTGGCCTCGTGTGCAGTACACTGGGATTCGTCCATTACTGGCTCAAGGACCAGAGAGTGGGAAATGAGTGCCTTCCCTATGTACCACTGTCTGCTAGGAGCTTTGCTTACTCCATAACCATATTCTTGCTGTAACCAGATCAGTGCTATAACCAGTTCTTCAACCACTTCATGCTGCATCCAAATCCAAAACATAACTAAATCCATGGTCTGATAATAAATCTGCATTGTATTAATCTTATATTGTTATAGAGCTTTTGAACGCTGGAACGAACCCAAACAATCCGGGCTCCTACAATCGATCCTACATCGACTGCAACATACGGAATGGAGGGTGTGACTTCTTCTGCTATCACCCATCAAATGGCTCTTCTGACTATTGTGCTTGCCCCGCAGGCTATGAACTCTCTCTCAACAAACGAGAGTGCAATGGTGGGTAACTACCCAAAACCATTTACCTATAGGTGAAATGTAACAATGGGTGATGGATGATGTGGCCTGATTTGAAAAGGGGCAAGACGAAGTGTATATGTTTTTTAAGGTAGAATGAGGACACATTCTTAGATTTAGAATAAGAATGCATTATTTGAGTTAGAATAAAATCTAAGTTAGAATAAGAACACATTCTTCGAGTTAGAATGAGCGCATGTTCTTTGAGTTGGAATAGACACAGATTGCCAACAAGAGAAGGCTAACAACAGTGATGACAATGATGACAACAATGACTTGGTTATATTATGAATATGATTTTAGCAATAATAATCCTTTGCACTCATTTTAAAGCTTACCTGTGGCCATTAGCCATATCAGCAATCCAGTCTGATGCAATTCAAACTAATGTAATCTAGTGTAAGCAAATTTGATCTTGTATAACGTGATCAAACAACTGATTTGCTCAAATATCAAAACATCCAATTTTATGAAATGACTGATAACTGGAGCTCTCTCTTTTAAACAGATATCGATGAATGTGGACGTAATGTCTCTCGCTGCAATCGTTCTGCTGTTTGCCTCAATACTGTTGGCAGTTACAACTGCATTACATTAACATTTGGAGCACAGTACAGCAGTAAGTGTTTTTGGATGTAAAGATTGGCCTTGGCAACTATAGGATTAACAAACTTTTTTTAGTGGAGATGCATAGTAATAATGCTGCAAAGTCTGAATGTCTCACTGAGTACATATCTGTGATGCTGGAGTTTTTGTATATATTTGTAAATATATGGTACACAAAAATCTCTGAAATTTATCAGCACCACACATAAGCCGTGTCAGGGAGACCAGCTTATTCACTGGCGCTAGATCAGATCAAGTCCGCAAGAGCCAGGCTGGTTGGTCAGTTTCAGTGCCAGGTCAGAATCAGGAGGTCAAGCCAGGGAGACGGCATGGTGCAATGGTGGAAATCATTGGTGATGGTGATCATGGGATGGTACAGGAGCAGAAGCAGGTTAAGAAAGCTTGAAAAGTTTGGTTCCAGTCTTGAGGGGAAGCTGCAAAAGAGAGTGCAAGCAGAGGTATATGCTCAGCTTGACGGACAAGAAAGGGGGGACAAGCGAACTGGCATCGGTGATGTGACACCTGCTAATGGAATTCAGTGATTAGGTAACAGCTTCAAACCAGGATAGCATTATGAATCTGAGTTTTTATGCTGTCAGAATTAATTTAAAAATCAATTAAGATTCAGTTGAACTGATTCCTGCCACAGGGATATAGATATACTTACACTAACAGTAATTACAGTTCCTGGCTGGAATTTTATGAAGGATTTTATTATTCATATTGTGCATTGCTAGTTATTTTATTTTAGTTCACCAAAATTACAAGTTTCTGGTCTTGATTACATGACCTTGGAGAAATTTTGATAGATTGGAATAGACATCGGTGCTGAACAAGAACTATACACACACAATACTGTATTGTGTTTCTGACACAGAATTTAGAATTCTGATACAAGTCTTAATGGCTTACCTCCCTTTAATGCGCAAGATTTTGGAAGGCAAAGAAGAATGATTGATTAGCAAAAATCATGGTGGCTCCAAAATATTCAGAAGACTGTCCATTGTAAAGTAATTTAACTTGGCATATAGTGGCCTCCTTATCCTCTTGGGGTGCACGATAGGGTTATTCTAATGGTTAGCATGCTGGATTGTCAACCCAGATATGTGGGTTAAAACTCCTGCCAGGATTTCTGTTTCACTTGCCCCTAGTGAATTTGATTGCATACTGTCAGTGGGAAGGTCATGTGGTAAGGAAGAGGACTGGCCAACCACCCTCGCATACTAAGGCTCAGAAAAGGATGTTGCTAAGACTTTGTACCCATGGATGCTTCTTGTGGTTAGCTCAACGGACTGCTCGTCTTCTAATGCCATCAGGATCATTGTATCTTACTAGTCAAACCTAACTGTTGCTGCTGTTTGATTTCTGTAGATCCAGTTGCTTTGCAAGATAGTAACAACTTAATTGATAACCTTGATGATGATACCAACAGTCTACAACACAGTGTTGAAGGCGTCAATGAGAGCGCCAGCCATCTGCAGATCTCATTCTATGCTCTTGTTGTGTGGATTCTTATTGTAACGGCAGTGCTTGCAGTCATGGCCTTTGTCACATATCGTCGTTGGCGAAACAGAGGCACTGGTAATGATGGCCTTGAGTCAAGTTCACGTTCCAGCGTTTACAGTACAGTCAGTGGGTACCTCTCGGGCCAGGCCTTTAACGAATTCGATACCGACAAAGATGCCATGGACATTGTCGACTTCAGCGATGAGCCTGATTTTGCAGTTGCAGTGTGTGCTAATGATGTAGCTTCAGGTGAAATGAGGCCTAGTGATGGCGGACCATCGCAGTGTACCTCAGTCAATGAAACGTCCACATCATGAGCTCCTAACTCTTGTATTATCTAGTGTTTTTTGTGCGATGGTCCATGTGACGTTGGTGTGAAAATGGTGCTTGAAGTTTAACATATGCACCGTTGAGTGGCATTTCCTCATTTGGAGGTGCAGTCAGACATTGTGGCAAGATAGAATCTGAGTTCTCAACTATAACATGATTTCATTGTTTCCTTTTCTGGTGATGTCTGTATTGTAGTTTAATCAGGAGTGTCTTGAGTGACCTTTTCCATACGGTCATTGCTGAACTCGTCCTCTTATTTACCAGGGAATATAAAGTCAGGATATAGGCAGTTAATGTGAACCTGATTGCTACAGTGGTTGATGATTGAGCATTCTAGATTTCATTTACTATTATGATAAATATTACTTGAAGGTGTTAAGAACTTTTGGAAGGAACATTTTGTTGTTCAAAAGTTAAAATCGTGTTAATCATTAATTTCGGTTCTGTTTTGACCAGAACATAGCTCTGCAACGTTTTAAAAATGAGTGTACTTTTTATTACACCATGTAAAATTTGATTGTTTTTTTGTTTGATTCAACTTTGTAATGTGCTGACTGGTTATCAGCAAGACCAGCTGATCACATTACCAGATCTCAGCAAGATGGAATTTGGTAGAGAAAAGGCGGCAACCTTCATCCTAAATATTAGTTCTTATGCTCAAACATAAACTGGCAAGATATTTCCTCCTGGTATTTATCTTGGCATAGTTTGTTGCAAGTTAGCTGCACTATTGTTGGTCCAACTGTGCCAACTTCTAATAACGTGCACTTTGAGACAAATTGTTAACAAAGAATTAATGAGACTTGGCTAGCTACAACCTTTGGTGATCAGTGCAGCACAACTTCAATTTGTGTTGAAGTAATATGTAAGATGTTGAGTGCATGCTTTATTTGATTTGTACTTTCTGACTTTCTTGCCTTTCTTGAAAGGCAAGTTCGTAATTGCTTACCATAATAAAATACTAGTAAGTTGAGTTTTGTATTCTGAATAAAAATTTTGATCACAATATATACATTCCAGTGAATTGGTTATTAACAGCATCTACACTCATCTTAGTAAATTTTAATTTCATTTTGGTCTGTTAAACATAAATGGGTTTTATATAGCGACCATATGGCCTTGACCCTGCTCATTTTGCAATGAATTTATCAGATGACATCCTTCACTACTGCTTCCAGGGCTACATTTCCTTCTGGAATCAATAAACCACTTTTTAGAAGTCTTAGGTATAACGGAATCTAAAACTTCAAGAAAGCAGATTTCTTATGTTTTACGTATAAAATGCTCACATACTTGGTTCATCAATTTGGTGCTTGAAAGTCTAGTTCATATATTGAGCTGGTGGGTTATTTTTGGAACTGGGTATGTTCAGACTGACACAGATGAATCAACTTTTCCTGAGGGTTTTTTTAAATTCGCAAAGAAATGCATTAACAGTAAACAAATACATAAATACTCATTTGTGAACCTGGATGATGTTCAAACCAGTTTTAGTGATTGTCAGCAAGATTTTCACAGTTTGTACTGAACACACAGAATCATGTGCCCGTGAGTGCTAATTTTTTGTTGGGAGCACACAGGTGTATGAATGTAAACGTGTGGTATGCGTAACTGCAACTGTGTTTATTGTGTGCATTTTTGACTAGACATTTCAAATTACTGTCTTATCAGACATGTACAAGTTGTAAGTTTTGGATAGGTTTCAAATGATCCTAATTCTAGAAGCATTCTTTGCAGTGAAAAGAATATTCAATTACGTCTCATCCTACTGATCTTTTGAGGTTTGAGTCTGTGTGAGGATCAAAATCAGAATTTTTGTGCTTCAGTTGAATGACCATTTACCCTTATGATCATGCTGCTAATGACTGTTCTTGATGGAAGCATAAATGTGACAAATTTAGTTACCTTATTTTACACATCACTATCTGTTGCTTTGCTCCATCTAACACAGTGTAACGTGAGTCGTAGTTCATTTTGGAGTATAGTTTCTAGGCAAGGGATGCTAAAGATTTCACCAGTTTCCAGTTTACCACTACTCTGGTATTAGTTAGTTTCATTACTGTACAGACATTGGAAGAAAATAACAGCATAAACAATAACGTATTAGGTTTATTAATAATGTGATATCTGTAATGCCAAGCATACATTGGCTTATTAATTAGTATTAACAGTTACTGTGTATTTGTGCATGTTTTGCTAATTATTTTTAACGACTGTCAAGTTTCTGCTGATTTCCATTTCTCTCAAGTTCTATCTTTACTCTGCATATATATGAAGTTGGTTAATAACTAAATGAACAAGTATTTAATGTTATTTCAAGTTGCTTATGAAACTTGGCAGTCTGTCAGGTTGTGTTTTTCTCAGATAATACCTTAAGTCTTTCTTCCAACCGGATTGGATTCATTTGTTTTCAGTTTCTCTTGAACTGAGATGTTAGTCTCATTATGTATAGTACTACATGTATTTATCTGCTATCTAGCTTTCATGTATGTAGGTGTTTGATCGTTGTAGCTTACAAAGTGCCTCTTGATAGCCTAACTGAATTTATATTTCTAAATTTCATCGGTAAATTTGTCTGTATACGAACCATTTATAATTCATTCATTCATTTGGTAAATTTAAAAACATACGCATGAGATTTTTGAGATCCAGCTGGATCTAATAAGGTTAAATTGGATTTCAAAATCGTGCATCAGGCTTCAAAAACTGTCTCAGGCTTGGAATAAACTATCTGGCAGTTGAACACTAATATAAATTTCAAGTTTGGTAAACCTACCAACACAAATGACAACTGAAACAACACCAATGATGGTCACATTTTCTCCACTTTACGATGATTCCACACTTTGCCAAGCAAGCTCTTCCTCAACACAGACAACACTCCTAGTACATGTGACTGGTACCAGCATCAGTAGTTTAATGTTTATTGTATCTTCTCAGAAACACAAGACAGTCAATGTTGAATATATATTATAGAAAACGTAACTTTAATCGTTTGCTAAAGTTCCTCTTTATCTTCTTTAGCACTCAGTTCATTCAGTTTGATACAAATGCATTAGGAATCCAACTGATCCAATGCCTTTGAAAAAATTGAAATCAATGCAAAACCTAAAGGCAAGACCCAGCATAAGACTTAGGCCTTTTCAGCATTCACACTACCGCACAGAAAACTTAAAATTCATATTTTGCACATACCTTTCAAAGATATATCTACGGATACAAAGTGAATGCAGCTACTGGGATTCTAAGCTGAGAACCTAAAAAAATGCAAAACAGATTTTGTGCTGGAGCAAACAGTAATGAAAAAATGTATTTGAGCAATTTCCTTTCTAGAATTCAAGTGATGGTGTCAGTTATGCTATACACCAGACGACCCATATCCCGGTCTTAGGGCAAGGCGAACGAGGCAACCGTCTTGGGTCCCGCGCTTCCAGGGCCCCGCGTTTCTGACTTAAACATTTTTTTACTACTTTTTAGTACTATTACGTAACGCTTGTTTTTTAACCAACAGTATTAAGAAAACTTTATAATAAATTATTTATTTTCTTTGGGACTTTGTTTATATTGCAGGATAAAAATAGAGTAATAATAAATTACCTGCCAATGCCATTGATTTAAAACTATTATAAAGAATACGCTATATAAATTTACACTGTCATAGAGCAGCAGGAAGACAGCGTTGTCTTAATACGTCATTTTCATCGTGTGCTGTCTGCACCCAGGCCCCCGAATGACGTCATATGGCTGACGCTAAAGGGCTGCCATCTTGCAAGTGGACGGAGTCAAAGCGTTCTTGTATTACTTCGTTGGTATTAGTGTAGAAAAAACGTGCGAAGTGGCTGAAATAGAAAGTAAATCTAAATCTAAACGTTGTTCGAAAAATTGTTTCATTTGGATGCAGTAACGTTGCCGCTCTGGAATCAAGAACGGCAGGAATAACTTTCCATGTGTGAGTATTAGCACGTTTACACTTAGCCTTGAGCAGTGATCGTAATCGTAATCCTGATATTTCTACAGCGCCCAACGAAAGCCGCGTCACGGGGACCATCTTATTCACAGGCGCTCAGTCAAAATAAAATCGATAGGCAAAATTGATCGGATGAATAGCATAACTTCACGTCGTGATATGAAGCAGTTTCGCATCCCATCGCCTACAGAGGAAGCAAGGGGTAACTCATGCCCATTTTTAGGCCTAATTATGGTCCCCAAGTTACTAGTTTACTCCATTTTGATGGGTCCCCAAAATTTAAATCAGGTAGCCTTGCAAAAAGTTATGGTTTACTCAAACAAGGCAAGAGTCTGAGCCCAAGACTCATGCCAAGTTTAACTTATGTTTATCTACGAACATCAAAACAGTTCTTTAATTTCAATTAGGTTATGGTTCAACAAAAGTTTATGATAAGCTGCTGATAGTTTGAATATTTTTTTCAAATTTCCAATGTCGAAGCCAGATCGTGTCAAAGTCTGGGAACATGCAATGCGTAGAGTAAACTTCAAAGCCTCTAAATGGTCATGTGTATGTTCTGTACACTTTACACCAGATTGCTTTGACTGCAGTGGTCAGACAGTTCAACTGAGGGAAGGCGAATGTTACAAATGTTTAGTTACTATATAAGCTGTATGTTGACAGCCATGCCAGCCAGCTTCATCATTTTGTTACCCTATGCTTCAGTGTCCACATGATAAATGTTAACTGTTTTCATTATTTTGTATAGCGACCATCTTAGCCTTGACCCTGCTCACCTGGTGAAGACATTTTATTGGGTGAGGTTCTTCATCAGCACTGCAAGCCATTTTAAGTCTCCATGTACAGACTGGTCTGTCCTGAGAAATAAATAGATCTTTAAAACAAATGTAGCCATGAGTAAAAACCCTTTCCAGAAATCTGGTCAATTCCAGTCTCTAAAGTATCTGTCAAATGAAATATTCAGAGCTTATACTGTGATATTTACAGATGCTGTTCCAACCATCTTCAATCTACTGTCACATCTGTAGAAGAACTGTAAGCCACGCAGAGCTCCAAAAGACAGATCTGTGCCAATGCCTGCTGTTTCTGGATTACTACATCTCCCTTCAACAAAACCAGTGGCAACAGTTACAACTAGCACATCTCGAGATAACGCAGATCACCCATATTCTATGCCAAGCCCTCGGACACTGAAGCGACGCGTGGATGAAGCTCATCAGAAACTGGAAATCATGCAAAAGCGTCTAAAAACAAGCCATCAAAAAAGCCGGAGGTTAGTTGTATGGGTTCATTCTATGAAAACTTTGATTTCTGATCTGAAAAATAAACAAATGTTTTCACAGCAGGGAGCTGACAACCTTTGTGCGTCGTTTTCTGGTCCTGCTTTAGATTTGGTAATTAGCTGTTTGAAGAAAAGTTCTGGTGAACTAGTGAGGTCATATCCACCAGAACTACGTGCATTTGCTCATACTTTACAATTGTACTCTTCTAAAGCTTATGATTATGTCCGACGAACATTTAACAAATGCTTGCTGCACCCGCAGCAAGCATTTGTACAAATGCATTAACGGGAACCCAGGATTTCACGATGAAGTATTTTTGTCTCTGGACGGTAGAGCAAGATGGTGTGTTGGTGGCAGAATGTTGTGTTCCTTCATGATGGGTGAAACTGCTATTCAGAAGCAGCTAGGCTTTGACTCTGCATCAGACAAATTTGTAGGATATGTGGAAATGGGAATTGAAATTGATGCTATGGCTGGTCTGCTTGTAGCTAATGAGGCACTTGTATTTTTGACTGTTTCTCTAACCGAAAGCAGGAAAGTGCCAGTGGTCTATTTTCTTGTAGCTGCTCTAAATGGTGCTGAACGTGCAAACATAGTGAAGTTGTTTAAAAAAACATTTAGCTGTTGGTGTAGACGTTATGTCACTTGCTTTTGATGGTTGCCGTGGAAATATTACCATGGCTAAGTTACTGAGAGCATCGTCAGATACAGATACAAATTTAAAAACTCCTGCTACAGTTAAATTTATAAGGATTATTGACAGACTTTTTGACATTTTGAACAGTAGGAATCCTTTGACAAAGGGGTATGAAGCGCCGGTGCGCTTAGAAAATGAAGGGGTTTGGTGGCCTTTTCTGCTAAGTGCTCTCCAGTATTTCATGGGACTAAAACTTGCCAATGGCCAGTTAATTAGCAACAGTTTGCGAAAGACAGCAGTGATAGGTTTTGTGGCATCTGCTTAAAGTGCTATTCGACTCTTTGATAGTTTAGTTAAACAGGAGTCACTGATGAAATATCTGTTAACATATAAATTCTCTCAAGATCACTTGGAGCTCTCTCTTCTTTGCAGTTGTACGTAGTTGTGGGGCAGCAATAATAACCCATCTCCTCTTCAGTTGCATGCTACTGGTAACTGAGGTAATGAATACTTGCAAATTGTTGACAATTAATGACTCCATTGAGAAAATACAGAGCAGATTGAATGTGGACATTGATAGCATTTCTCATTCCAGGCTAATGATGTTAAGGAATCTGATTCAGTTTGTTTTGACCATGACCATCTGCCAAATATAGGATCTTTGTAAAAATTTGTTGATAATGTTGTTGTTTATATTTCTGGTTTTGTTGTGAGATCATTAGAATCTGACCTGTCTTGTGAGTTATGCCTTGGTTCACTACGATCTGTGAGACAAGAGGATGTTAGCCAAAATGATTTTGGCTCGATTGAAATTAAGGATAGAGGTGGTCTAATTTCTCCATCACCTCATGTTATACCTGTGTGTAAATAGCTGAACTCTCTATCCGTAAAATTATAGGACCAAGTCAGAAATCTATTCTTAATAATAATGTAATTATGCATATAAAGAATGATATTTTGTCGACTTTTATTGGCAGTGAGAGTTTTGTGTCTCTTGCTGAGTATGGGATGGAAAGCACGCCAATCCCACCAGGTTAATCTGATAAGGTCCATTGCCTCACCGTACATAAAAATTAGACTGCATCACCAATACAAAACTTACTCTGGACTTGTACAAAACTTGTAAAAACTGTCGTTTTTAAAGGGCAGTGAACTATTGGCTGCCTCTATGTGTTTTGTAATTGAGAAAGTTTTATGCATCTTATTATTATTGCTACTGTTTTTATTGACTAGGTTTAGTGGAGATTGCTTTAATAAAGGCAACTTGAAGTTACTTTGTGTTTATTAATTTCAGTTACTGTGATGATGGCTATGACGATGTTGATGATGATATTGATGATGATGTTAACAAATTGTGCCAAAGTAATCAATTTAAGTGGATTTCAAGTAATGTGATAACTTACTTTTCCCAGCTACTATGAAAGCCTACTTACCACAATTGACCCTATTCAAAGACCTATAGAGTTATGCAATCAAAGTACTCTGGGTGAAGACGTGCATTGTCAGGGACTCGTGAAAAGTAAATGTACACCTTTTTCTATAGCGACCGTATGGCCTCGACCCCGATCATTTTTCAATGAATTTATCGGGTGAGATGCTTCATCACCGCTGCCCGTTTAAAAGGGTACCACGCTATTTAAGGTCCCTGTGTAGGGACCGTGCTAGCCCGAGATTAAAATCTGTGAAAAAGCCACGATCGGTCCATGAACCGGCATCCTCACGCACAGAGGCGCCTGAGAACATGTTAACGTAGGCTCATTTATTCCACCTGCGTAACGAAAACACAAAATTAGCGTCCCATACGTGAGTTAGAAATAACAAATAAAATTCAGTGGGGCTGGAGACAAAGATATTTTTGTTATAAATTTGGCTAAATTTCACATCCTAATTGCTTTGACAGATGCGTTGTTGACAGCTGACCCGTCTAACAGCTGTCCTAGTGATACGTCACTTCCGCTGCCGTAAGCCCAGTACACGGCCGCACTTCATCTAGTTCTTCTATTACCTCGTTGAGGACTCCGAATATCAGAAAATTCGATTTCCACGGCGAAACTGGTAAGAATTTATTATTTTATCTGTTAGGCCTTATGCCTTAGTGACATAAACACGAACTAGAAGATGGTAAAGATAATAGATAAAAAGTAGAAGATGGTAAAGGTAGAAGATAAAACATTTTTAATACAATTACTTCAATGAGACGGTGACTGATGGTTTGAAAGTAGTATGTGGGCCTTACGTAAGAAGCAAATGTCAAATGTCCTTTACATAATGGATGTTGTTACGCATTTCAAGTTTTATTTCCTAGATGTTAGTAGAATTATTTAGTTATCCATCGTTTAGTTTGTATTCATGCATTTATTTATATTGTATTAGCTAAATAACAGCAGAACTATCAGTAAGAAGATCAGCCGGCGAGGGAGAGCACTGGTCACCTGGCCTAATATGCTCAAGATACCACGAAGGCGAACTTTAGGCTGTATCATAAGGATGCCCGTGTATGCTTAGGGTAATTTTAATAGTATTTGTCCCATTTTTGGCTTTATCATGGCAGATTAGTTTAAGCGCTCCTTCTCATTCCACACCTGTTAAACGCGGTCACGGTTTACTGATCACACTCAACTTCAAGGCCCGTCTGTCATATGCAAATCGTTTTAAAACCGTCTTGTGGCACGCTGGTCGATTGGACTGAGCACTCCTTCTTTTCGCTCCACATCTTTTACACACCGTGACGGTTCGCTGACCACGCATGACCCATTTACAGTATGCAAATCGTTTGAAAACGCTGGCGGATTGGTTTGAATGCCCTTTTGTTTCACTTCACACTTGTTAAAAATGGTCGCGGTTTGCTGACTACACTCAATCAAGACTCGTCTACGATATGCAAATCGTTTGAAAACAGACATGGGGTGCGCTGGCCGTTGGTTTGAGCGCTCCTCCTCGTTCCAGAGCTCTTGATTTATGCAAGGTAAGACTGTTGACACGCGTAGACACTTGTACGCCGAGCTGTAGTTTGGGCGCAAGGAGGCAGCACGGTGCCTTTGGATTTGTATTGATTTTGAGTTCTTATTGAGAGACGCGTTTTATTCGAATAACTAAAAGGAAATAGTTTTCAGTTTTGAGTGAAAGACCAGCGCAGCTATTTGCAAGAGTTCACCAAGAGTTGGTGAGTTCGTAAGATAAGTCGGACAGTTGGTGCAACTCGCAACGAGACCATCCTTTGCTCTAAACTGAAGAGGCAAGTTTTCATTTTAAAGCTGTAGGGTCCTTGAGCAAGTACTTCACTCGCATTTGCTCAACCCATTCAATTGATTTTAGTCATTAGATGGCGCTGCTCAATAAATGCATAAATAATAAAAACTAAACTGAATCCTTCCCATTATACCGACTTCAGGGGATGGTGGTTGATTGGCTTAGGTGGTTTGTTCTGCAATGGATCTTCTCCCATCCAAGTGCTAACCATGCTTGACATTGTTTAACGTAACTGTGCTCGCCACGCTGTATCCTCAGAACGAAGAATCTATCCTTAATCATGTAAAACTGGTGCTGTTATCTCTAGGCTGCTTAATTCATCTGGGATTACAATTTCTTGAGATATTTGGTGTTTTTTTATAGATCCATCTTCAGCAGCGCGAGCGTCGCATGCAACATCTTCAGCATGAAATGGATGAGAAGTAGAAACGGTGACAAGAAGAAACGCTGAATGAGGAGCTGAGATCAATAGAGGAAGAACCTGGAAGATGCTAGTGAGTCTAAGCAATCCATTATCTGATTTTAAAATAGTCAGAAAAGGAGGAGGAGGGGGAGGAAGAGGAAGAGGAGGAAGAAGTTTAAGTGAAGGAGATGGAAAAGGAGAAGAAAAAAGATGAGAATGAAGAGATGTAATCTAATAAAGAGAGAAAGAAGAGGACGAGATGAGAATAGGAAGAAAAAAGAAGAAACGAAGAGTTGAAAATATTGAGGATCGAATTAGAGAGACAAAAGAAAGAGGAAGAAAATGAAGAAAAGCGTAAGGGAAATGGAGAGGGAGTGAGAGACAAGAACAGGAACAATTAACAGAAGAATCGTTGCCCTGTTAGGAGCAAAGTTAGATAGATGGCATTACGTGTAAACGAGGTCAGGCGTGACGTAGCTTTGTATCACATGGATTCCTAGACCAAGCAGAGCCACATGCAAACCACCCGAGCGAAACCTGCGGACCGTGACCGACGTCGGAACCTGGCATCGGTTTGATAAGTGGGCAGTGATGCCAGTATAAGACTTTGGCGTTAAGGGTTCGAGGCACTCACTCTGCTGTTTATACAAGTCTCAATAATTGAGTAATTGATGAGTGCATGAGTCAGTCAGTCACTGAGTTAGTGAGTGAGTCAGTGAAATCTGTCTGTCTTGTCTCTCTGTCTGCCTGTCTGCCTGTCTTTTTGCCTGTCTATCTATCTAATTACGTTCAATTCGTTCCTACAGAGTCATGCTCGTGGAGCTCCAGTTCGCTTGATGACGTCATCAACTCTCCGGTAACGTACACTTCTTCCTGTCTGAAGGCAAGACGAAGCAACTGACTTTGTCACTGCTGCGGTGAAGTCGGGTGATGATCTTCAGCTGGAGTTTCCATTTGTTGAGGCTACTGTTCCTCATCCTCTTCTGACAGGAGAGTCACTCAGGTACGGTAAGCGTCACTTACTATAGTAGATCTTCATTTCTCCCCAAATCTGCTTAATCGTCATCTTCTTTTTCTTCTCCTTCTGCTTCTAGTTCTTCTTGTTTTTCTTCCTGTTCTAATTGTTGTTGTTTTTCTTGTAATTGTTAATTCTTCTTTATTCCTTGTTTGTGTTCTTCTTCTGCTGCTTGTTTTTTCTTCATAGGCATCAATGCAGTTCGCTCGCTCTCTCCCGATACCTCAATATATTCGCACAAAATGGCGAGCGATGAAAGAATCATAATTATATATATATATAATATATATATATATATATATATATATACGAAGCTAGATTGATAAATGATGTGCGATCTAGCGAATACAATAACACTTCTAGTTAAATTGCATTCGTTGGATGGCAGGTGGTTTTTTAACAGTCCAGTTTCTAATGTATTATGGATTTTTTCATCGCTCGCTATTTTGTACGAAGGAATGAAATTATCAGGAAATTCCATTTGCACGGCCACACTAGAAACAGTTTATTATTTTCTTGGCCCAGTGACAAAAAACTTTTAATTCAAAAATTACTTTAAAGTGACTGTGGGCGATTGGTTTTCGCGTAGTGTTTGAGCCGATGTGAAATATCCTTCATTCAGTGTATCCTTTAACGCATGTTAAATTATATTCGCTAAATGTCATTAGATTTTTTAGAAATTGAGCATCTCGTTTGCAAAATTATGGAGGACTCTGAATATCAGAAAATTAGATTTCCACGGTGAAATGATTTCATTACTAGCCTGCATGTTGCTTGCATTGCTACTGATTTAATTCCTAGCCAGCATGCTTGCTTGCATTGCTACTGATTTCATTGCTACCCTGCGTGCTTGCTTGCTTGCATTGCTACTGATTTCATTGCTAGCCTGTGTACTTGCTTGCGTTGCCACTGATTTCACTGCTAGCCTGGGTGCTTACATTTCTTCTGATTTCATTGCTAAGCTGCGTGCTTGCTTGCATTTCTACTGATTTCATTGCTAGCCTGTGTACTTGCTTGCGTTGCCACTGATTTCACTGCTAGCCTGGGTGCTTACATTTCTTCTGATTTCATTGCTAGGCTGCATGGTTGCTTGCATTGCTACTGATTTCGCTGCTAGCCAGCGTGCTTCATTGCTTTTGATCTGCTACTGATTTCATTGCTAGCCTGTGCGTGCTTGCTTGCATTGCTACTGATTTCGCTGCTAGCCAGCGTGCTTCCTTGCTTTTGATCTGCTACTGATTTCATTGCTAGCCTGTGCGTGCTTGCTTGCATTGCTACTGATATCGCTGCTAGCCAGCGTGCTTCCTTGCTTTTGATCTGCTACTGATTTCACTGCTAGCCTGGGTGCTTACATTTCTTCTGATTTCATTGCTAGGCTGCATGGTTGCTTGCATTGCTACTGATTTTGCTGCTAGCCAGCGTGCTTCCTTGCTTTTGATCTGCTACTGATTTCATTGCTAGCCTGTGCGTGCTTGCTTGCATTGCTACTGATTTCGCTGCTAGCCAGCGTGCTTCCTTGCTTTTGATCTGCTACTGATTTCATTGCTAGCCTGTGCGTGCTTGCTTGCATTGCTACTGTAGAAATCTTGGAAGTACGATTACGATTTCATTGCTATTGATTTCGTTGCTACCCTGAATTAGAATTACTGTACTTCAATGAGACGGTGGTTGATCGTTTTAGACGTAGTATTTGAGCCAGTCACTCGTGTCTCTCTCTCTCGCTCTGAAATCAATTTTCCTGAAATTTCGATACATTAATAAATTCGTACAAAATGGCGTGCGATGAATATGTGTACATTAATATGTGTACGCGAAGCTGGATAGATAAATGTTCTTCTGCCGTCTAGCTAATACATTAATTCTTCTAGTTAAATTGCATTCGCCAGATGGCAGTTGATTTTAGCAGTCCAACTTCTAATGTTTTATAGATTTTTTCATCGCTCGCCATTTTGTACGAAGGAATGAAATTTTCAGGAAATTCCATTTGCACGGTCACACTACAAACAGTTTATTGGTTTTCGCGTAGTTTTTGAGCCGATGTGAAATATCCTTCATTCAGTGGATCCTTTTACGCATGTTAAATTGTATTCGTTAAATGTTAGTAATTTTTTTAGAAATTGAGGATCTTGTTTGTAAAATTATTTATGACTCTGAATATCAGAAAATTTGATTTCCACGGAGAAACTCTTTGTCAGCCTTATTATGAGCTGTACATATGGTGAGGCAAACATTACTCATAATTATGTCTTTGTGCTGTTTGTCATTGAAAAGGGCTATATGAATGTGTAGTAACTTGCTTTGTGTTGATGTCTATCTAGATTGGTTTGCAGTCGGAGAAGTCAGGTGATGATCTTCAGCTGGAGTTTCCACTGTTCCTAGTAGCCACTGTTCCTCATCCTCTTCTCACAGGACAGTCGCCAGAACGCAGCTACGGTAAGCGTAGATTTTTCCTCCCCAACTCTTCTTCTTCCAGATCTTCTTCATAGGCATCAATGCAGCTCTCTCTCCTCAGAAAATTCGCACAAAATGGCGAGTGGTGAAAGAATCATGATAAATGATCTTAATGATTCTAGTTAAATTGCATTCGCCAGATGGCATATGGTTTTTAGCAATCCAGCTTCTAGTTTTGTCTGAATTCTTTCATCGCTCGCCATTTTGTACGGAGGAATCAGATTTTCAGGAAATTCCATATGCAACACCACACTCGAAACAATTTTCTGGCCCATGTGACATATCATTCAGTGGATCCTTTTACGCATGTTGAATTGTATTCGCTTAATGTCAGAGTAGATTTTTTAGAAATTCAGCGTGTTATTTCCACGGCGAAATGTGTAATTGTTTGCGTTATGTTGATGTCTACCTAGATTGGTGCTCCTGTAAGGTATCGTTTAGTTTAGATCTTCATTCTTTCCCAAGCTTGCTTGCCTGTGCCTAAGTGTCTTGCTCTCACCATCAGTCCAAGAGTCAGAAAGAGAGCGAGCCAAGCCTTGTAAGTCATTGGTTTGGAAGTGTCTATCTCCGTGTCTCTCTTTCTTGCGTATGTATGCCGTGTGCTGTTTTTCACATATGTGAGAGATAACAAGCGTGCTTGCTTGCATTGCTACTGATTTAATTGCTAGCTGTGTCTGTCTTCCTTCCTTCCTTTCGTTTTTTCCTTTAAGAGCCGAGCTGTTTGTCATATGTGTAATCGTTTGCGTTATGTTGATGTCTGTCTACCTAGATTGGTTTGGATATGGAGACGAGTGACGATCTTCAGCTGGAGTGAGAGAGACCTAACAGGATAAAGCACCATAAACTAAGTAAGTTCCAAGGCCGGAGAGGCTCTTTCTCTCTGTCTAAGTCTTCAAAGCCATCGACTGCGACGCAGTCGATGACCTTGAAAGACTTAGTTTATTGCGGCTCCCTCTCTCTTTCTCCCTCTCTCTTTCTCCCTCTCTCTTTCTCCCTCTCTCTTTCTCCCTCTCTCTTTCTCCCTCTCTCTTTCTCCCTCTCTCTTTCTCCCTCTCTCTCTCTCCTTGGAACTTAGAAGTTCCAAGGCGGAGAGAGAGGGAGAAAGAGAGAGGGAGAAAGAGAGAGGGAGAAAGAGAGAGAGAGGGAGCCGCAATAAACTAAGTCTTTCAAGGTCATCGACTGCGTCGCAGTCGATGGCTTTGAAGACTTAGACAGAGAGAGATAGAGCCTCTCCGGCCTTGGAACTTACTTAGTTTATGCTGCTTTATCCTGTTAGGCCCTTCTTGATCCGTTCAGTTGACGAATCCCAAGGTCCTGGACACGGGGACAGCCATTGCAGGACTTGCCCGATACCAAATTCTGCTGCTTGGCAGGGTCGTTACACGCAGTCAGCACACCCGAACCAGAAACCCATCAAAGAAGAAATTTATTAGAAGAAATGTTTCTTTTATTATTCTTCTTCAAGCTGTTTAGTTCGTGTCCGCTTCAAGGGTGTTTTAAATCCTAATGACAGCGGTCGTCAAATACGGCAGCTCTTCCTAAAAAATGAAGAATACCAACAAACGTGTGAGGTACGTAACATGTCGTAGGTACCGTACCTGTTTTAAGCACACAATCCTTACTCATTTAGTGCAAGAGTCTGAGTGCACCCCTTCTGCATTAGACAAATATTTACTACATTAATTTGCGATATTTCAGGCTGACGACTGATCGGAAAATAAATAAAATAAAAAACCTGCGAAGCAAGTAAAAAGGTTAAATACGGCAAGGCTACACTTGTAAGTCAAAATAAACCCTTTTGTAACAGACTGCCTGCAGCATATTAGTCAACCGTCTTTATACAGAAACCTTCCCAACTGCTAATAATAAAATAAACCCTTTTATAACAGACTGCCTGCAACAAATTAGTCAACCGTTCAACTGTCTTTATACAGAAACCTTCCCAACTGCTAATAGTATATCTATGGCATGGACAGCGAAAGCGAATATATACTCTGTAAATACACATACCCTTTAAACACGCGGGATATATATAATCAATTTATTTAGCACCCCTTTGCCTTTATACACTTCAGTTAAGCACACAAAAACACAAGCGCATATATACTCTACACTCAGTTTATATAGCACCCTTTTGCCTAAGTTGCTTCAATTATGCACACACAAGTGCATATAAACTCTAAATACACATGAACAAGCTTTAAATTAACACTAGGCCTCTACTAATCACCCCTTAAATTATGCACACCTATATTCCAAACTTAGATGCTTCAGTTAATCACACACAAGCATATATACTCGATAAAAGGACATAAACAAGCTTTAACAAGCTTAAACGCCGTTATATGCTTCATTCAGTTAAGCACACAAAAACACAAGCGCATATATACTCCAACTACACTCAGTTTATATAGCACCCCTTTGCCTAAGATGCTTCAATTAAATACACATTAATCAAGCTTTAAATTAACACTAGGCCTCTATTAATCGATTTATGTAGCACCCACCCCTTTGCCTTAGACTTAAATTATGCACACCTATATTATAAACTTAGATACTTCAGTTAAGCACACACAAGTACAACATATATACTCTGTAAATACACAAACAAGCTTTAACAAGCTTAAACGTGCTTGAAATTAACACTGGGCTTATCAATTTATATAGCACCCCATTGCCTTAGAATCTTCAACTAAGCACACAAACACACAAGCGCATATGTACTCGAAATACACATACCCTATAAACAAGTTTGAAATTAACACTAGGATTACATTTTAATCAATTTATGTAGCACCCCTTGCTTAGACTTCAGTTAAGCACGCACAAACATACAAGCGCATATATACTCTAAATACACATACCCTTTACACAAGATGGAAATTAACACTAGGCCTCTATACACAGTCAATTTTGTATAGCACCCCTTTGCCTTGGACGCTTCAATTAAGCACAAGCGCATATATAATCATTTATATAGGGGGAAATATTGTAAAATTATGAGTTCACTTACTACTGCTGTCTTTTTGGTGAGTCATGGGCCTCATTCCAATGCGAGGAGGAGCTACTGCGACTCTTGCATGGTGTCCATCTTCTCTGATCTGTTCGAAGGAATCAAGAAAATACTTTTAGAAAGTAGAATTAACCGAGAATGGAAAATAAAAAAGCTGTGAAGCAAGTAAACATGGAAAGACATTGAAAATTGACTGAGTGAACAAGTGAATGAAAAACCATTCTGCAAAGATTATTTTTGGATGCAGTTCAACCAGCCATTATTCTTCAGTTATTGTGTAGAACTGTAAAAACTGTTTGATGCAAGTGATCAAGTTTTTATTTAACTGAATTATTGACCGAATCAACTAGGCACGGCTACGCTGTTTTTTTTAAATAGACTCATAAGTTTAGGTCTAGTAGATCTAGATGTGGCGCTTTCCTGATGTCCCGCTTCTGAGTAGATAACCTGATGATGTGCTAAATAATTAACCGCTCAATGTCAACGGTAGGCCTATTTACATGACATTCAAGCGCTTGAAACCGTGTGTAAAAGTAAGGCACAGACTCTTCAATTAAGCACACACAAGCGCATATATACTCAATTTATGTGGGAACCCTTTGCCTTAGACTCTTCAATTAATATTTTCAATAGTTTTACAATATATCTTGGGCGGATAAACAATTTCACTGTATCTACACAACATATATGTGCATGGCATACACTCTTCAATTAAGCACACACACACACAAGCGCATATACACTCTAAATACTTGATAGTGATATTAATTAATGCCTGAATAAACAATTTGCTTTCTTGGCCTTGCAAAAACCGAGATTGCAAAATAAAATTAAAAAGCTGTGAAGCAAGTAAACATGGAAAGACATTGAAAATTGACTGAGTGAACAAGTGAATGAAAAACCATTCTGCAAAGATTATTTTTGGATGCAGTTCAACCAGCCATTATTCTTCAGTTATTGTGTAGAACTGTGAAAACTGTTTGATGCAAGTGATCAAGTTTTTATTTAACTGAATTATTGACCGAATCAACTAGGCACGGCTACGCTGTTTTTTTTAAATAGACTCATAAGTTTAGGTCTAGTAGATCTAGATGTGGCGCTTTCCTGATGTCCCGCTTCTGAGTAGATAACCTGATGATGCGCTAAATAATTAACCGCTCAATGTCAACGGTAGGCCTATTTACATGACATTCAAGCGCTTGAAACCGTGTGTAAAAGTAAGGCACAGACTCTTCAATTAAGCACACACAAGCGCATATATACTCAATTTATGTGGGAACCCTTTGCCTTAGACTCTTCAATTAATATTTTCAATAGTTTTACAATATATCTTGGGCGGATAAACAATTTCACTGTATCTACACAACATATATGTGCATGGCATACACTCTTCAATTAAGCACACACACACACAAGCGCATATACACTCTAAATACTTGATAGTGATATTAATTAATGCCTGAATAAACAATTTGCTTTCTTGGCCTTGCAAAAACCGAGATTGCAAAATAAAATTAAAAAGCTGTGAAGCAAGTAAAAATTTGAAGTCATTGAAACTGAGTGAATGAATAAGTACAGTAAACGAAAAACTATTTTGCAACGACTATTTTCGGATGCGTTTATAACATACGATAGGTCTAGGGGTGCCTCTTGCAACAGGTCCCCCTTTTGAGTAGATACCTGAAGAGGGGCTAAATAAGACACCTTCCTCCAGCATATCCGTCAAGCATTCAACTCTCTTGATACAGAAACCTTCCCACTGTTAATGGTATATCTACGTAATTATCTCGTCAATGTCAACGGTATCTACATAACATCTACGTGTATTACTTACGACAGGAATTCAAGCGCTTGAAACCGTGTACAGCTAAAGCATGGACTCTTCAATTTCAGTTAAGCACACGCAAGCGCGTATATTCTAAATACATATACTCTTTAAACGGGCTTGAAATTAACACTAGGCCTATAAATATATATAATCAATTTATATAGCATCCCTTTGATATGTGTATACATATATATCGACACTTACGAAGACGAAGGTCTTGGAATGTTAAGCGCTTTTTCACTTCTCAGGCTTTCTGTCACTTCAGTCACGGCCTCGCTTCTCCAGTCGACCAAAACTCCTCCGAATAGCCCGAGTTCTTCTTCAACTCGCTGCAAACCGTCCGAGCGAAGACTCTATCAATTCGCCCATTAAGTAGTAAGCCGCAGACGTCTTCCTTCTCCTTCGTTCAAGCTTCGGGCTGATGTTACCCACATCAAGTTCAAGACCCATCTACAGTATGCAAATCGCCTGAAATCAGACAGGTGTGTCTTGTGGCTTGTTGGACCATTGGAGGGTCACGGTTCACTGACCACACACAAGTTCAAGGGATGAAGACAGCAAAACGTTCTGCCTCAACTATCACACAACACCACTTGAGTTCGTATTTTCCCACCTTAGTGACCACACTCTCATCTATACCGGGTATATATATATACATATATGGTATATATACTGGGTATATATAGGTCACATGCAACACATCATTTATTCAGCGCCGAAATATAATGACAGCGCATCAACCGATGGCGCTGAGCAATTTCGCGTTCAAGCCAATCGAATACCATGCTACACAATGTAGGCCTATTGGAGAGCAGTTCAAACAAACCTCAACAACTCCTCTCATTTTGACTATAACATTCTCATTCACTTTCCATCAATACTGGTATTGATTTTGGTTTCGCTAAAATGATCTGTTTTATTCATTAAACCGTTGCTACTAGAAGCCACTACATAACCGTTCGATTATATTACCTTACTTTAATTCACCCATTGAAACGATAAAACAATTATAACAACTCTATTAGGCAATGAAATTATATAAAATTGTATCTTAGTCTTCAGCTATTTAGAAAGCCATCCACTGACCGTCTATAAACTTTGAGACAAGATGGTTCTCATAAATGCATAACAGTTAGTGCTGTTGTTGGACATTGCAAAAGATCTCTAATGTCAAGACATCGATCTGAAACTGACCCTTGCACCTTGTCTCTTACTGAGTCGAGCTGATTCATCCCGGCCAGGCAGCACGTTTCACTTATGCAGCTCATGCGTGGCTTTAAGAAGCTAAGAAGCCCTACATTATGGTAGACCTAATAATAACAATAATGATAATATTAGGTCTAATATTAATAAGCGTAATAATAACAAAAGCTTCATAATTGTAATAGGCCTAATAGTGGTCATGGTCATAGTCGTCGTCGTAGTAGTAGTTGTTATACTGGCATATAGTAGTAGTAGGCCTAATTGCTGAATGTACGTAAGCATTATAATATTTGAGTAGACATGTATTTCCATTCAAGGACCTCTCGGAACTGTTATAATTTATACATCTAACGAATCTTAAATGATGCGAATTAATATGTATTGAGAATCGGTTTCCTTCGACGTTGATTCCTATCATCTCCCACTGAAGCTGCATTTCCCAATACATCGCCCTCCCGTCCAAAGGTCTTTCTCCCCACTGGTCCAAACTAAATATTTCCCATTGAAAACACATCTTCCCGTACATTTCGCACCTCCTAATAGGTTTTTTAGCGCCGATGTTTAAGTTGGTCTTCCTGGCGCGGGTTTTGTGTAGCCTAGGCGGTTCGTCACCTCCCCTCTTGGTGTAAACGTAATAAATTTAGAAATATCGCCCAAGACTCTATTCGCACCTGCATGCAGCACACGTGCCAACTGCCTAATGTGAACCAATTCCAGACAGACACACACACACACACATACATACAGATTGTAAAGGAATGGTTAACAACTAGCCACCTAGCTGGGAAGTAAACGACAAGTCCGGCGATGCACTGGCCCCGTGTCCAGGACACTGGGATTCATCCATTGTCGGCTAAAGAATTGGTCTAAAGAAAATTAAATGAGCGCCTCCCCTACATCTCACTTGTGGCATATGCGAAAATTTACTTTACTGCGGACACTATCCCACATAGTAGACATCTTCCTCATACATAGTTTCGCTTCTCCCAATGGGTCTTTTAGCGCCACTTTGTAATTTGGTCTCCCTGAGGCGCCTTTTGTGTGACGCTAAGAAATTTCCGAGGTTTACATTTACATATATCCCAGTGGCGGATTTAGCTACAGGCGCCCCCTTTTGGTTATATGCCTGCGCCCCTCAGACCAGACCTGTGCATAGAGGACTGCGAGAATGTGGCGCCCCTTGGAAATGCTCTTGCCCCACGCAAACAATCCTGGAGCCGCCACTGATACATCCCTTTGGTTCTGGCACTATTCCATTAAAAAGGTATCGGCGGGCATCCAGATCTGCGACAGCGCGACAAAACTATTTTAAGTTAGCAGGTCCTTAACGTAACCGAAATCTGAGAGCAGCTGCGATGTGGGATGGGCAGCCTAGAACAGATATAATTATATGCAAACAGAAAACTAAAACGTAATAAATTTCGAAATGGCGCCAACAAGTCTATTCGCACCTGCATTCAGCACACGTGCCACCTGCCAAATCCGACCCATCGACAGCCGAACAAACACAGAGACAAACAGACATGCAGATTGTTAATTAGTGGTCAACACTTGTTTGCGATTCGTGTAACCAGCGCGCGATTTAATCTAATGGACGTTTTCAAAACTGTGCTGCCACCTAGGTGGAAAGTAAACGTCGAAGTCCTGCGATGCCCTGCCTCTGTGTCCAGGATTTTGGGATTCGTTCACTGTCAGCTCAAGGGCCTAAGGAAAAGGAATGAGCGCCTCCTCTACGTCTCACACTGTGGGATATGTTACTTTATTGCTGAGACTATCCCCATAAAATAAACATCTTCCTCATATATTTCGCTTCTTCCATTGGGTCTTTTTTGGTCTCCCTGACTCGGTTTTTGTGTGGCGCTGAAAAATTTCGGAGGTTTACATTTACATTTTTCCCACTGCTTCAGACTACCACCCCAATCCCCTCAATTAAAAACGGATCGGCGGTCATCCAGCTGAGACAGAGCGGTAAATTAATGTATGTAGGCAGGTACAAAACGCAGCTGGCTTTGGCGGAATCGCGCCGAAATCTGAGACCCGGTGCGCTGTAGGATGGGCAGGAAACGATATTAATTACAAGCAAACCGAGAAACTAAGCTTACTAAATTAGAAATGGCGCCAACAAGTCTATTCGCACCTGCATGCAGCACAAGTGCGACCTGCCTAATCCGAACCTACTCCAGATGACAGACGGATAAAGGAGGAATGTAAAGGAGTGGTCAGCACGTGTATGGAAGTCGTGTTACCAGCGTTTATCTAATGGTCTTTTTTCGAAACTGTGCTGCCACCTACCTGGAAGGTAAACGGCAAGTCCTGCGATGCGCTGGTCCTGTGTCCAGAATATTGGGAAGTTGGAAGTCATCCACTGTCGCCTCCTCTACTTCTCACGCGTGGGATATGAGAAACTACTTTACTTCTGAGACTATCCCCATAAAATACACATCTTTCTCATACATTTCGCTTCTCCCGATGGGTCTTTTAAGCCATTGTATAAGTTGGTCTCCCTTACGGGGTTTTCGAGTGGCGGTGAGAAATTTCGGAAGTTACATTTACATATATCCCAGTGGGCGGATTCAGCTAGAGCCGCCCACTCTTGGTTATGTGCCTGCGCCCCTCAGTCCAGATCCGTGCACGGTGGACTGTCAGAATGTGGCGCGAAAAATGCTCTTGCCCCCACACAAACAATCCTGGAGCCGCCACTGATATATCCTTCTAGTTCAGGCTATTTCCTACTTACAAGAGATCGGAGGGCATACAGGTCTGAGAATTCATCGGGCAGCTGAAGATCACGAATACAAATGTAACATGCCTAAAAGGATCCCACTGAATGAAGGTTTTCACATCGGCAAATTTGTTTGTCACAGGGACCAGAAAATTTCTACTGTTGCGGCGCATAAGGAATTTCCTGAAAATCTGATTCCTGTGTACAAACTGGCGAGCGTTGAATAAATCTATAAACATTTAAGACGGCAGAAGACCATTTATCAATCCAGCTTCGCATACACATATTAATGGTTCTTTCATCGCACGCCATTTTGTGCGAATTTATTCATGTATCAAAATTCCAGGAAAATTGATTTCAGAGAGAGAGAGAGAGAGAGAGAGAGAGACAGAGAGAGACAGAGACAGAGACAGAGAGAGAGAGAGAGAGAGAGAGATACAACGTTCAAATCGATCAGCCACCGTCTCACTGAAGCAATTCTAATTCGGGCTAGCAACGAAATCAATAGCAATGAAATCAGTAGCATTGCAAGCAAGCAAGCACGCAGAGGCTAGCAATGAAATCAGTAGCAAAGCAAGCAAGCACGCTGGCTAGCAGTGAAATCAGTAGCAGTGCAAGCAAGCATACACAGGCTAGCAATGAAATCAGTAGCAATGCAAGCAAGCACACAGGCTAGCAATGAAATCAGTAGCATTGCAAGCAAGCATGCAAGCAATGAAATCTGTAGCAATGCAAGCAACATGCAGACTAGCAATGAGATCAGTAGCAATGCAAGCAACATGCAGGCTAGCAATGAAATCATTAGCAATGCAAGCAAGCATGCAGGCTAGCAGTGAAATCAGTACCAATGCAAGCAAGCACACAGGCTATCAATGAAATCAGTAGCAATGCAAGCAAGCAAGAAAGCACACAGGCTAGCAATGAAATCAGTAGCAATGCAAGCAAGCACACAGGCTAGCAATGAAATCAGTAGCAATGCAAGCAAGTACGCGGGCCACCAATGAAATCAGTAGCAATGCAAGCAAGCACTCAGGCTAGCAATGAAATCATTAGCAATGCAAGCAAGCACACAGGCTAGAAATGAAATCAGTAGCAATGTAAGCAGGCAGGCTAGCAATGAAATCAGTAGCAAGCAAGACATTATCAGCAGTGCTTGCTCTCAGCATATAGCTCATCATAAGACAGAGAAAGGAAGAAAGAGAGACAAAGATCAGTTTCGCCGTGGAATTTTCTGATATTCAGATTCTTCCATAATTTTACAAACGAGTTGACGAATTTATAAAAAAATCTACTGACATTTATGGAATACAATTTAATATGCGTAAAAAGATCCACTGAATGAAGGAGAATTGACATCGATCGGTTATTCAGTACTTAAGGCTCAAACAGGCGAAAACCAATCGCCCACAGTCATTTTGAGGTAATTTTTGTATTAAAATGTTTTATATCACTGGGGCCAAACAGACAAAATAATATATTGTTACTAGTGTGGCCGTGGAAATCGAATTTCCTGAAAATTTTATTTCTCTGTACAAAATAATCAGCAATGAAAGAATTCATAAATGCACTAAAACTGGAATGCTAAAAAAATCATCTGCCATCTGGCGAATGCAATATAACTAGCAGCATTAATATATGCGCTAGATGACAGATGATTTATCAATCCAGCTTTTTATAAATGTTAATAAGTTTTCATCGCTCGCCATTTGGTAATAATTTATTGAGGTGTCAGAATTCAGAAGACAGCTAACAATGAAGAAGACTATGAAGAAGAAGCAGATGAAAAACATGTGATTGAAACTTTATTGATTCCAAAAACACAATGAAAAGAACAAATACACTGACCATTGCATAGATTGTTGGGATACAAATGGTAGACCCAAAAGAGACTTAAGTCCCGCTAAATTAGGGCCAGCTATTACGGAACGATGCATATGGCGATAAAAATGTTTAACCGATATTAGGCACAATTGAACTATACAGAAAGTCTTAACTAAACCTTAACTAAAAAAGAAACTAAGAAAGTAGATCACCATTGTCATCTCTATGAAACTGAAAATGAGTCATGAACTGTGACTTCCAGAAACATAAATAAAAAACTTATAGACTAAACAGATATGAGCGTTATAATCAACAGTCTAGTGACATTATTAGGAAATTATGCAGATGATTTTTAAACAAATAAGACTAGGTAGGTTACGGATTTCTAAATGTAATTTATTCCAAATTGAGGGACCAATACATTTAATGTTTAAGTATCTACAACATTTATTTACACATGAACAAGGATTAAAGAAAAATTAAGAACAAGAAGAAGAAAAACAACAAGAAGTAGAAATAGAAGATGAAGAAGAAGAAGAGTTCTGAAGATCTACGGTAACTGATGCTTACCGTAGCCGAGTTCTGGCGACTGTCCTGTGAGAAGAGGATGAGGAACAGTGGCCACAACAAATGGAAACCAGCTGAAGATCATCAACCGACTTCACCGCAGCAGTGACAACGTCAGTTGCTTCGTCTTGCATTCAGACAGGCAGAAGTGTACGTGACCGGAAATGAGTTAATGACGTCATCAAGCGAACTGGGGCTCCACGAACATGACTCTGCAGGAACGAATCGAATTAGGTAGATAGACAGACAAACAGACAGGCAAACAGACAGGCAGACAGACAGACAAGAGAGACAGATTTCACTGACTCACTCACTAACTCAGTGACCGACTGACTCATGCACTCATCACTTAATCATTGAGACTTGTATAAACAGCAGAGTGAGTGCCTCGAACCCTTAACGCCAAAGTCTTATATTGGCATCAGTGCCCACTTATCAAACCGATGCCAGGTTCCGACGTCGGTCACGGTCCGCAGGTTTCGCTCGGGTGGTTTGCATGTGGCTCTGCTTGGTCTGGGAATCCAAGGGATACAAAGCTACGTCACGCCTGACCTCGTTTACACGTAATGCCATCTATCTTACTTTGCTCCTAACAGGGCAACGATTCTTCTGTTAATTGTTCCTGTTCTTGTCTCTCACTCCCATTCCATTTCCCTTAATTCCCATCATTTCTTCTTTTCTTTGCTTTTCTTCATGTTCTTCCTCTTTCTTTTTTTTGCTCCCTAATTCGATCTTCAATATTTTCAACTCTTCTTTTCTTCTTTTTTCTTCCTATTCACATCTCTTCCACTTCTTTCTTTGTTTATTAGATTACATCTCTTCATTCTCATCATTTTTGTTTTATCCGTTTTCCATATCATTTTTCTTAAACTTCTTCCTCCTCTTCCTCTTCCTCCTCCTCCTTTTCTGACTATTTTAAAATCAGATAATGGATTGCTTAGACTCACTAGCATCTTCCAGGTTCTTCCTCTATTGATGTCAGCTCCTCATTCAGCGTTTCTTCTTGTCACCGTTTCTACTTCTCATCCATTTCATGCTGAAGATGTTGCATGTGATGCTCGCGCTGCTGAAGCTGGATCTATAAAATACAACAAACATCTCAAGAAAATTGTAATCCCATGTGAATTAAGCAGCCTAGAGATAATAGCACTAGTTTTACATGATTAAGGATAGAGGATAGAGCATGGCAAGCACAGCGAAGTTAAGCAATGTCAAGCATGGTTAGTGCTTGGATGGGAGATCAATTGCAGAATAAGCCACCTATGCCAATCAACCACCATCCCCTGGATTCGGTATACGAGAAAGGATTCAGTTTAGTTTTTATTACTTATGCATTTATTGAGCACGCTATCTAATGACTAAAATCAATTGATTGGGCTGAGCAATTGAGTGAAAGACTTGCTCAAGGACCCTACAGCTTTTAAATGAAAACTTGCCTCTTCAGTTTAGAGCAAAGGATGGTCTCGGTGTGAGTTTCACCAACTGTACGAATTCTCCAACTCTTGGTGAATTGTTGCAATATCTGCGCTGGTCTTTCACTCAAAACTGAAAACTATTTCCTTTTAGTTATTCGAATAAAACGCGTCTCTCAATATGAACTCAAAATCAATACAAATCCAAAGGCACTGTGCTGTCCCCTTGTGCCCAAACCACAGATCGACGTACAAGTGTATACGCGTGTCAACAGTCGTAACTTGCATAACTCAAGCGGTCTGGAACGAGCAGGAGCGCTCAAACCAAACGGCCAGCGCACCACATGTCTTTCTTCAAACGATCTGCATATCGTAGACGAGTCTTGATTGAGTGTAGTCATCAAACCGTGACCGTTTTTAACAAGTGTGAAGTGAAACGAAAGAGCGTTCAGACCAGCCAGCTTACTGCATGCCTGTTTTCAAACGATTTGTATACTGTAGATGGGTCATGCGTGGTCAGCGAACCGTCACGGTGTGTAAAAGATGTGGAGCGAAAAGAAGGAGTGCTCAGTCCAATCGGCCAGCGTGCCACAAGACTGTTTTCAAACGACTTGCATATGACAGACGGGCCTTGAACTTCGGTAGTCAGTAAACCGTGACCGCGTTTAACAGGTGAGGAGTGAGGAGCGCTTAAACTAATCGGCCATGATAAAGCCAAAAAATGGGACAAATATCATTAAAATAACCCTAAGCATACACGCGCATCCTTATGATATAGCCTAAAGTTCGCATTCGTTCTATCTTGAGCATATTAGGGTTGGTGCCCAGTGCTCTCCCTCGCCGGCTGATCTTCTTACTGATAGTTCTGCTGTTATTTAGCTAATATAATATAAATAAATGCATGAACACAAACTAAAAGATGGATAACTAAATAATTCTACCAACATCTAGGAAATAAAATTTAAAATTGGTAACAACATCCATTATGTAAAGGACATTTGACAGTTGCTTCTTACGTAAGGCCCACATACTACTTTCAAACCATCAGTCACCGTCTCATTGAAGTAATTGTATTAAAAATGTTTTATCTTCTATCTTTTCCATCTTGTACTTTTCATCTATTATCTTTACCATCTTCTAGTTCGTGTTTATGCCACTAAGACATAAGGCCTAACAGATGAAATAATAAATTCTTACCAGTTTCGCCGTGGAAATCGAATTTTCTGATATTCAGAGTCCTCAACGAGGTAATAGAAGAACTAGATGAAGTGCGGCCGTGTACTGGGCTTACGACAGCGGAAGTGACGTATCACTAGGGCAGCTGTTAGACGGGTCAACTGTCAACAACGCATCTGCCAAAGCAATTAGGATGTGGAATTTAGCCAAATTTATAACAAAAATATCTTTGTCTCCAGCCCCACTGAATTTTGTTTGTTATTTCTAACTCACGTATGGGACTCTAATTTTGTGTTTTCGTTACGTAGGTGGAATAATTGAACCTACGTTAACATGTTCTCAGGCGCCTCTGTGCGTGAGGATGCCGGTTCATGGACCGATCGTGGCTTTTTCAGAGATTTTAATCTCGGGCTAGCACGGTCCCTACACGGGTACCTTAAATGGCGTGGTACCTTTTTAAACGGGCAGCGGTGATGAAGAATCTCATCCGATAAATTCATTGAAAAATGATCGGGGTCGAGGCCATATGGTCTTTATAGAAAAAGGTGTACATTTACTTTTCACGAGTCCCTGACATCGCACGTCATCAACTAGAGTAGGCCTTCTTTGATTGCATAACTCTATAGGTCTTTGAATAGGGTCAATTGTGGTAAGTAGGCTTTTATAGTAGCTGGGCAAAGTAAGTTATCACATTACTTGAGATCCACTTAAACTGATTACTTTGGCACAATTTGTTAACATCATCATCAATATAATCATCAACATCGTCATAGCCATCATCACAGTAACTGAAATTAATAAACACAAAGTAACTTCAAGTTGCCTTTATTAAAGCAATCTCCACTAAACCTAGTCAATAAAAACAGTGGCAATAATAATAAGATGCATAAAACGTTCTCAATTACTAAAAACATAAAGGCAGCTAACAATTCACTGCCCTTTAAAAACAACTGTCTTATTGCATGACAGTTTTCACCCTGTACAAGTCTAGAGTAAGTTTTGCATTGGTGACGCAGTCTAATAATTGTGAGACAATGGACATGATCAGATTAACCTGTTGATTATTCATTGGTGTGGTTTTCAGCCCATGCTCAGCAAGAGACACAAAAATCTCACTGCGAAAAAAAGTCGACAAAATATCATTCTTTATATGCATAATTACATTATTATTAAGAATAGATTTCTGACATGGTCCTAAATTTTTACGGATAGAGAGTTCAGCTGATTTACACACATGTATAAATAACATCAGGTGATGGAGAAACTAGACCACCTCTGTCCTCAAGTTCAATCAAACCAAAATCATTTTGGCTAACATCCTCTTGTCTCACAGATCATTGTGAACATTGCATAACTAACAAGACAAGTCAGATTCTAATGATCTCACAACAAAACCAGAAATATAAACAACATAATCAACAAATTTTTATAAAGATCCTATATTTGGCAGATAGTCATGGTCAAAACAAACTGAATCGGATTCCTTAACAACATCACTAGCCTGGAATGAGAAATGCTATCAATGTCCACATTCAATCTGCTCTGCATTTTCTCAGTGGAGTCATTAATTGTCAACAATTTGCAAGTATTCATTGCCTCAGTTACCAGTAGCATGCAACTGAAGAGGAGATGGGTTATTATTGCTGCCCCACGACTATGTACAACTGCAAAGAAGAGTTCCAAGTGATCTTGAGAGAATTTATATGTTAACAAATACTTCCTCAGTGACTCCTGTTTAACTAAACTGTCAAAGAGTCGAATAGCACCTTGAGCAGAAGCCACAAAACTTATCACTCCTGTCTTTCGCAAACTGTTGCTAATTAACTGCCTATCGGCAAGTTTTAGTCCTATGAAATACTAGAGAGCACTTAGCAGAAAAGGCCACCAAACCCCTTCATTTTCTAAGCTCACCGGCGCTTTATACCCCTTTGTCAAAGATTCCTACTGTTCAAAATGTCAAAAAGTCTATCAATAATCCTTATAAATTTAACTGTAGCAGAAGAGTTTTTAAATTTTTATCTGTACCAGACGATGCTCCCAGTAACTTGGCCATGGTAAAATTTGCACGGCAACCATCAAAAGTAAGTGACATAACATCTACACCAACAGAAAAAAGTTTTTCTAAACAACATCACTACGTTTGCACGTTCAGCACCATTTAGAGCAGCTACAAGAAAGCACTTTCCAGCATCGGTTAGAGAAACAATCATAAATACAACTGCCTCATTAGCCACATGCAGACCAGCCATAGCATCAATTTCAATTCCCATTTCCACATATCCTACAAATTTGTCTGATGCAGAGTCAAAGTCTAGCTGCTTCTGAATAGCAGTTTCACCCATCATGAAAGAACACAACATTCTGCCACCAACACACCATCTTGCTCTACCTTTCAGAGACAAAAATACTTCATTGTGAAATCCTCGGTTCCCGTTAATGCATTTGTACCAAGAACTGATGGTCTGTGGGTGCAGCAAGCATTTGTTAAACGTTTGTCCGACATAATCATAAGCTTTAGAAGAGTAAAATTGTAAAGAGCAAATGCATGTAGTTCTGGTGGATATGGCCTCACTAGTTCACCAGAACTTTTCTTCAAACAGCTAATTACCAAATCTAAAGCAGGACCAGAAAACGACGCACAAAGGTTGTCAGCTCCCTGCTGTGAAAACATTTGTTTATTTTTCAGATCAGAAATCAAAGTTTTCATAGAATGAACCCATACAACTAACCTCCGGCTTTTTTGATGGCTTGTTTTTAGACGCTTTTGCATGATTTCCAGTTTCTGATGAGCTTCATCCACGCGTCGCTTCAGTGTCCGAGGGCTTGGCATAGAATATGGGTGATCTGCGTTATCTCGAGATGTGCTAGTTGTAACTGTTGCCACTGGTTTTGTTGAAGGGAGATGTAGTAATCCAGAAACAGCAGGCATTGGCACAGATCTGTCTTTTGGAGCTCTGCGTGGCTTACAGTTCTTCTACAGATGTGACAGTAGATTGAAGATGGTTGGAACAGCATCTGTAAATATCACAGTATAAGCTCTGAATATTTCATTTGACAGATACTTTAGAGACTGGAATTGACCAGATTTCTGGAAAGGGTTTTTACTCATGGCTACATTTGTTTTAAAGATCTATTTATTTCTCAGGACAGACCAGTCTGTACATGGAGACTTAAAATGGCTTGCAGTGCTGATGAAGAACCTCACCCAATAAAATGTCTTCACCAGGTGAGCAGGGTCAAGGCTAAGATGGTCGCTATACAAAATAATGAAAACAGTTAACATTTATCATGTGGACACTGAAGCATAGGGTAACAAAATGATGAAGCTGGCTGGCATGGCTGTCAACATACAGCTCTTATATAGTAACTAAATATTTGTAACATTCGCCTTCCCCCAGTTGAACCGTCTGACCACTGCGGTCAAAGCAATCTGGTGTAAAGGTAAAGAACATACACATACCATTTAGAGGCTTTGAAGTTTACTCTATGCCTTGCACGTTCCCAGACTTTGACACGATCTGGCTTCGACATTGGAAATCTGAAAAAAAAATTATTCAAACTATCAGCAGCTTATCAAAAACGTTTGTTGAACCATAACCTAATTGGAATTAAGGAACTGTTTTGATGTTCATCGATAAATATAAGTTAAACTTGGCATGAGTCTTGGGCTCAGACTCTTGCCTTGTTTGAGTAAACCATAACTTTTTTGCAAGGCTACCTGATTTAAATTTTGGGAACCCATCAAAATGGAGTAATCTTGTGACTTGGGGACCATAATTAGGCCTAAAAAATGGACACGAGTAACCCCTTGCTTCCTCTGTAGGCGATGGGATGCAAAACTGCTCCATATCACGACGTGAAGTTATGCTATCCTTCCGATCAATTTTGCCTATCGATTTTGTTTTGACTGAGCGCCTGTGAATAAGATGGTCCCCGTAACGCGGCTTTCGTTGGGCGCTGTAGAAATATCAGGATTACGATTACGATCACTGAGGCTGTTATTCCTGCCGTTCTTGATTCCAGAGTGGCAAGGTTACTGCATCCAAATGCAACACAATTTTTCGTACAACGTTTAGATTTAGATTTACTTTCTATTTCAGCCACTTCGCACGTTTTTTCTACACTAGTACCAACGAAGTAATACAAGAACTCTTTGACTCCGTCTACTTGCAAGATGGCAGCCCTTTAGCGTCAGCCATATGACGTCATTCGGGAGCCTGGTTTCACCTGTCGTTCAGAAGTTTCCATTCCGCGGGCTGTCTAACAAAACTTTTTGCGTCATTTCCGAGTCTACAAGAGCGCGTCTTCGCAGTCTCGTTAAATGCAAGTTTGAATATGAGATTTTATCTTTGCATCCACGTTCGAAAAGTTGCAGTATTTGGCCAGTGAGCGAAGCTTTGCATAAGCGCCCATGATTTCATCAGTTTTGTCTGACTAAGCGAGAGTTATATATTTTGAACTCGACGTTTTTCTTTGGACTGTAGTGTTCGCAAGCGCACGTTTCGTCGTAATGTGTGGGTTATTCTCAACGATATAAGTATAACCTCTTTTGTTATTCTCAACTGGGTCAGCGTCATGCGGTACTGTTGCCACGACCAATCCTTCAAAGATGTCATACACTGTTTCCCCAGCTAGGTGGAGAAGTGCAGTGTTGCAAAATCTTGTTATCGGTTATGTTGAGCGCGGTCATAGATTTTCGAATCTGTTGGTCCATTTCTTCCACCGAAATGCCGTTGAAGCTGGGTCCACGTCAGGCAGAAACGGTGCAAATTGGGGTAATGCCCCGAGGTCCGACATTATACTAGTTTTTGTAAACTATCCTCGCCGCCAGATATTGTATTTGTTAGCCCTTATTGTGCCCATTAATGGCTCCTGTTCTTTCCTAATCTAACTCTCCTCGTTTCCTGCTTTTGTAGTCTGTTCCTCTAATCCTGAATGTCACAATGTTATACTTAAAAAGATCAGGTTTTCTAGTAGAGGTGTAACAAGAGCAGTTTTAAAAGCAGAGGGAAAACGGCATTTGCAAAAGGAGAGATTAACCAGGTGAGCAATGAGGATAGAAAAAGCATCTGAACAGAAAAGAAGTCCAGTTGTGATGATTTAGATGGAACATTTCCGATGAGTCTAGCAACTTTCTGTACTGTAATGGGAGGTAAGGCACAAAATTCATTACCAGTATGTCTAACATCAGGAAACAGTTTTGCCGTGTACAACCCAGACCTACGCTTTGATATTTTAAGTTCGATATTTTAGCAGTAGAAAAATTTGAAAAACCTAGTTTTGTCCTCAGGGCCACTAGATAAATTGGAAGAACTGTTCGAGTATTGCAGCAGCTTCTCTATGATGCTTCACCGGTCTTTAGAAGTTTTGACAACGTCCCACTGGTTACCGTAGAACTGTTGTCAAGATGTTGCGATTAGTTTGTTGGACATACCGCATGCTCTTCAGTAGGCAATTCGATCACTTTCCTGCAGGTTTTTCTTCTACCGACATTCCAGACGTAGATAAAACAGTTACTAAGTGTTGTAGCCTCAACTTATAGGTTTTGTGCTATGTAAAAATATCATGTAAACTTGCCGAGTTATTAAGCGTACAGACACATCTGACTAGTGGAGGAAGTATAGCCTAGATTAACGTTTTAACTCATGACCAATAACTAATTAACGCCATGGTTTGAAAAGGTTTGGAGCTTTTCGTGTAAAAATGAATTACTTTGAATTGCTTGATCAAGGCATATCAAAAGAAGTTAAGAGAAATTCCGATGCGAAAAATTGAGTTATTCTTAGTACTGTATTGTCTTATTGGGCTAACAAATAACAAAACGTAATTGTGCTGTAGCTCCATCGATTCACCTGTACCTTAATCACACACGTCTCTTTTGAGTTCATCCATGTGGTGCATTTATTAGGAGTATTTCTCATCTGGGCCAAGTTTAGCTAGCAATTCAAAAACTTGTCCATTATACTCAAACCATCTTTAGCATATTCAAGTACTGCTAGAAATCAGTTATTGATCTCTTCGTTTAGTATAACTTCTTTATTTTTGAAATAACAATGTTCAGTAAGGTTTAAAAGGTGCAATATTAATGGTTTGTTCCTTTACATTATACTGTAACTGATTGATTGGGTTTTGTTAGATAACAGGACAATAACCCCTGGACAATTACCCCCATGCAAAAACCCCCCGGACAATAACCCCCGGACAAAAACCCCTATAATGATAGTGTACATACAGTAAAGAGTAGACATGAAAGAATGACCAAACATCCAAGAACTAAATATTGGACAATTATTAGACAATTTGGCACAGAGTACACATGAAAAACTTACCATGTACATCAAAAAGAAATTATTAGACAATTGTTAGACCACTGGGCACAGAGTAGACATAAAAGAATTACCATACAACATGGAAGAGGTCAACTACTATACAATAGAAATGGTTAATGGAAAATACAAAGTTTAAAAACTTGATCTATTTCTATCCATGATGGAATTAATAAAATCTGATCAAGGAAAAGATAAACTTAGTTTTGAAGGTTATGTATACATAAAGCAGAAAAATTTAGCAAATGGTGTAGTGTTACTTGAGTTCGAAAAGAGGCATATATGTGTAATAAATTAACATATAAATTGTATGATTAATATTACATTATTTGTATATTTATATAATTAATATATCAGTATAGGGGTTACTGTCTGGTTTTTTTTGCCATGGGGGTTCTTGTCCCGGGGTTATTATTGGGGGGTTATTGTTGGGGGGGTTATTGTCCTATAACCTTTTGTTAGTGGTTAGGGTGCCAGACATTTTCACATCATACCCAAGACTTCATAATACTTATGATAGCATATTGGATAGAACGCTCGGCTTGTAAGGCGGAAAGTACAGGTTCGAGCCTCCTCCGAGACGGTCACTGTGTAGGGACCTTGAGCAAGTCCTTCACTCACAATTGCTCGGCACCATCGATTGATGCTAAGTCATTAGATAGTGGCGCCTAATAAATGCAGAAATTATTAAATTTAATTAAATTCTCCACAGGCTTCCTGTTGAGGAAAGAGTAAAGTTTCAGGTACCCCTCCTGGGTGGGCCTCATTGGTTGACTCTGCCTAGGCATAAGTAAACGAGCTGTAGTCTTAACCACATGATTGCACTGTTTGACATCTCAGGGTTGAGCCATCGTCTTCTCAGATCACGGTCTCCTACTCCAAGTGCGCCTTATTTAAGCTTGCAGCAAGTCTTCAATGTTCCTTACTTCCACCCATCAGTAAGAGCTAATTGGGCCGTCTCGTGTTTGGCCTTCCTCTTTGCACAATCCTCCATTAATGAACATACTATTTCACTTGATTCAGTTCAACACACTTCCTGGGTAGTGTAAGGAGTGCTTTAAAGAGGTTCTTAAAAGATGCAATATTAATGGTTTGTACCTTTATATTATACCGTAACTGATTGATTGGGTTTTGTTTGTGGATAGGATGCCAGACATTTTCATATCCTGTCCAAGACTTCACAAAACTTATGCTGACACTCTAAGCCTAAGGATAGCGCTTGAAAGAAATGGCTTGACAGTATGGATGGATAAACACAGCATCAGCACTTAACTACCTGCCACTGGTGACTTTTCTAGTTATCTGAGCACTTCTTGCTTACTGAAAAACTTTTTGTTCTTAATAAACTTTTAACTTGATTTAGGCAAGTGTAGAGATTGCCTCTAATTAGTTTCTTTTTGAAGCAACACAATACAACTTAACATAAAAGAGCTGTTTGTGCCATTTTCAAGGCAGCTTTAGCATCAGTTTCTTTGACTGGCTGCCCTTGGAGATCTTGTGGTCCTACATTTCTGTACATCAACATGCTTCAGAGCCAATGTATGACCTGGGAGGCTGGCTTGACACACCTGTAACCAGATATGATTGCACTGTTCAAGATATCAGGGGCGAGCCATCATATACTCTGCACACAGTCTCTGCTCCTTAATTATGCTTGCAGCAAGTCTATGCGCTCAGTTGCAGGTAGGGATGGGAAAACTTGGATGATAAGGTCTTACAAACTGGCTAGTTGAATGGTCTGCTCTGTAAAGACCTGTGGAACATGAAAGGCCATGGAAACCCAGTTCATCAGGCATGGTAACCATGGACAGTTCTTGAAACTCAGTGTGCCCGTCTCCAGCATTGTGTTACTGGCGTCTCTTTCCCTACTATTGTGGGTGATCTGGTTGTGACCTTTGAATAGAAACTGACCTTTTTGGACAATGTGATGAATGTTTGTCAAAGTGCCTTTACAGTCCATGTCAGGTACAGACAGTACACTGTTTGCTAGAACTGAAGCTGCTGCAACCTTGCCATCACTATCACTGCCATCTACCAAACCGGTTCTCTGCCATCAAGTGCAACATTTATCAGAATTTGCTGTTCCTTTTGAAACACTGGCAACATACAATAGTGAGCTAGTTGTGATAGACGATCTCAATATCCATATGGAGGATCCAAGAGGTACCTGGGCAGAGCAACCGAAACACCTGATTAACAGTTTTGATCTGCAATGTGCCCACTCACGCGCAGAGTGGATGGCTTGTCTTAGTCGTTACACAAGATGACTGCAAGCCTGTTACAAGTTCCAAGTTACGTGAAAGCCGTGGCTTAGGGCCTTGCATTGCCAGAGGTCTCACTTTTGGCAAAAGTACAGGTAAATGTACACAAACGGCAGATTGTATCGTGTAAGACTACAATCACCATGAATACAAAGGCAATCGTTACTGACTTATTTATGTAGCAGTCTAGCAGACAACCCCCATATAGGCGCAAATACAAGAAGTTGGTGTCATAATAAGCAGCATAGTTCATTTGGATTCTGCCATCATGCCATGATCTTGGGGGTCTGTTTATTTTGTGATACAAGTTTTTATAAAAATAGTTTTGATCATAAATGGAGATTATAAATTACCATGCTATTATTACTGCTACGTAATTATTATACAATTATCCGTGTAGATATTGACCCAAAATGAAGATAAGTTTCAAAAGTGGTTATCAAAAAAGGAAAGAGCTTATATTTCAGACACAGTTAAAGCAGTTACTGAAACTTGACAGTTATGTTCGTCAGAGTCAGAATAAAAAAGGTGACAGTGACCCACAAGTTCAAGAGAGTATTCCGATGGTGAGTTTGTGCTCTCTTCTAATACAAATGATGACATTAACAATAATGAAATAATGGCTTTGGCTGGTGAGCAGGTGGAACAGCAAAAAGACAGTGCACGCAGACTGTGTAGTCAGTGAAAACCTGAATGCGGAGAACTGTAACATGCAGCTCAATGTTGGTATGTGGAACATTTAAACAATGAAGATGTTGAGTGCATTGCAGGGACGTCGACAGAATGCAATTCTTTCTACGATCTACTCAACCTCAGTCAAGTTGAATTCTTCCCTAATAGTTTTTGGTGAAAGATTACCTTTAGTGTGAGTTGTAGAAACAATATTTCACGTGGTCAGAAAATTTAATTATTCATCTCTCCATGCCTACAAGAAAGAGCAAGAACGACTGTGCTAGCTCAAGTGGGGGTAGTATATCTATAATAAAAACTTCTAGGTTAATATCAATGCGGGTTTAAGACTGATAAGTAAGATACAAATTTGGTTAGATAAATCCTTATTTATCTTATTTCACACACACTGACTTGTTTACTAATAAACATATTGTAATTTTAACTGAACAAGCCAAAATTTTATGTGGACTGCATCATGTAGCTACTATCATGAGTGTCTATCTTTCCTGTAGGTTTAAATATAATAACTAGTCAGCAAGAACCAACTGGCTGATTACTCTGGATAGAGTAGCGTTACAGTAACAAACTAATGCAGGGCAAGATCAGCAACACTGAACCAGTGCTGGAGATGATACAAAAGAAGAGAATACTACATAGTACCAAAAGCAGCAGACTAGTTAAGAAGAACAAGTGCTATCATCTTACCGTTACCCAATGGAGCACATGATGTCGTTATGAACAGCAACAAGGGCAGATTCTATTGAATGAAAGTTCCATTATGCAGACTGAAATGGGGACATAGTGAGTTTGAAGATAGGTAAATTTGCATATATGGTTCAAAACTACTCATTCAAGAATATTGCATACAAAATTCATAGTTGAGAGGTCTGCAATTAGACAGGTCAGCCTGGTTCAGAGATTTTTTAACCTATGTTTGGGCATATATCCAGTTTCATATCGGAGAAATTGCACTGGTTACCTATGCAAAATTATCTTGCAAGTTTTGCTCTATCTTATCGTACTCAACCATGTATCTCGGTCTCTTTCATCCCTGGCCGCAGATTTCTTCACTTTGCTGTGCAAGGTAACCTAGTTGTCCTCCTGACACAAACTTCCATGGCCCAGCATAGAAGTTTATTCTGTTGGCCCATCTTTCAATAATATGCTATAATAACTTTTGACTTGAACGCCTTGACCTTCTTTGCCTCGTTTCTGTAAACGCTTGAAAACCATTCCGTTCGAGCGTGATTGTATGTTGTCTAGTTGGGAGTGGCATTATGTAAATTTGTGATTACAATTACACCTGGTGTGACTTATATAGTTTTGATATCTTCCATGACTGCTGTTACTTCAGCTGTTCAGGTTACTCAGCAATTACTTCAGCTGTTCAGGTTACTCAGCACTTACATTCACTCTTGTGAAATGCTACCAGTAGTCTCAAAATGTGGACCTTATAATACATAGATAACAGAGAGGAAGTGTGATACCTTCTATAGCTATCACATCATCACTAGCTAACTTACCTAACATCATGTTGTGCTTCTAATTATGATGTGCTGTCAGACTTTTGGTCAATCAAAAACGTCATTACCTAGTGCAGATTACCTTCAGGTTTTCCAAAAAAAATCAAGTAGGACGTTTTCATATAGGTCTTTCAGAATACTCCACAACTGTTCGTTTCAGATGGAAACTTGTTGGCTAGTAAGTACATCACTGGGTTCACATCTAAAGGCACGATTATATGCATCATCAATTACACTGCAGTGCTTATGCAAGCATATGAGTTTAGTATTGGACAGCAGCTATTTCTGCATTTCCTATGCCAAAATGCCCAGTCTTTCTTTAGCATATTTTCAACACCATGACCTTCACATCACAAGGTCACTTTAATGCTTCCTGGGACTTCCCATAGCTTCATGTACCCCTTTATACCTTCTATCCTTAAGATTATTAAATAATATAATGTTTAAATAAACTGTTTAAAAACCCTTAGTTTGAAGAAACATCTGGGCGGCAACCTCGAGTTTTGTGTATTGTGTATGTGTGTAAGAGGGAAATATGCCAAGATAAAATGTCTAGGGGAAATGACCAGCAGGAATTGCACTAAGGGAAATGTCTGGGAAGGAAATGTCCCTGGGGGAGATGCTCAGATGCCCTTCCGAGTTCAACATCAGTAATCTTTGAACAGCAAAACATTAAGTTAATGAATGCTGTTGTGTTGTGGTTCAAACTCCCAGAATGCTGCCGAGATCACCTGATGTGTGAGAATGTGTAATGTCAGATTTATTACTGAGAAGACATTTGTGCTGCATATCATGGTTTTGCAATGTATCTTCAATTTGAACAAAATGTCTTGCCGCACATGAGGCTGGATGCAAGTTTGTGACTGTATAGTTGGAAAAACTGTAACTCTCCACAAGAGGTTGAATTCACCTTCAAGGGTGCTTTACGCCATGACTGCTGGACACCTGACTTACTTAGGGAAACAATGGCTAAGGTTGTTTCAGCAGCCTTGGAGATCATCAATGGTAAACTGTTTCATGTATCAATACGAGTGTAATAATTGTGCCATGTTTGTAGGTTTGTAAGCGATATTCAAGATGTTTTAAGTTTTACTTGAGAATATCATAAAAGCTTTTCCAAAAGCCTGGGTTTGAAACAAAAGTGGGATTTTACAAGACATGAAAGCAAGCTTTTCCAAATCTGTGTTTCGGTTTTTCTCTAGCTGTGCGTCGTGACAGTGGTGTGGACCAAGGATCTGATGGATATGGAGGTGGTGGAGGTCCTGTTGGAGGCTGTGATGGAAACAAACGTTTTGCAAAAGGAATACCGGTAAGAACACAGAATAATGAAGCAGTCTTTGGGGTGTGTCAACCGTCAATCACACCCAGGTTCTGATAAGTTAGCTCACTGCTGACATATGCCACTTGTGCACAGACCTGGTCACCTCAAGGATCATAATCTTGAAATTTCTAAAGCATTAGTAAAAGCCAGGCACAGGGCACCAGCTTATTCAAGAGCTATGTCAAGTCAGTGGAGTTATACAAGTTCGTCAACGGTAGCATTCCATCTCCTTTCTAGGTGTCTACGAGTCATTTTGCATCTAAAGCTTTCTGGAGACAACCCGATAAAAGCTAATTGGGAGTAGCAGCACGCTAAGTTCATGGGCAATGTGTTGTGGTTCCCACTTCCAGAATGCTGTCACTGTTGTTTGATGTGTGAGGATGTTAAAATATAAGAAATGTTATTCAGAAATTATTTTGTGTATAACATTTCTAATTAATTAAGATTAAGCCATGTTTGTCCAGCAGTTCCCAAACCATTGTCCAGACAAGTTTGAGACGTATAGCTGGTAAGCTAGTACTGGTATTAGTCTGAGTGTGAAAACTGTGGCATTTGTAGGTTTGTAAGCGATATTCAAGAGTTTTGAAGTGTTACTTAGGAATATCATGAAAGCTTCTCCATAAGCATACACTATAGAAAGTCAGCTTTCGGAAACAATACCAACTTTGAAAATGCTTGGTCATATGTGTGAAAATGCACAGATAACATAGGGCTAAAATAGTTGATCACTTATTGCAAACTTTTGTGAAAAGCCGTAGTCCTTGATATACACACCGAGGCAATTGCTACACATGAAGAAAGAAAGATGTCACAATCTTGGCGATGGAAGATAGCTACAAGCCAGAAAGTGAATTGCAGCATGCATTCAAAGGCATAAGGGGAACAGACTCTACAGACGATGCAATGTTCATGATGCAGTTATCAAAGCTTGTGGAGACGATTTTGGGCCATTTAACACATAAACCAGTACAGATATCAACATGAGCGTGAAACTGTGGCATTTATAGGTTTGTAAGCGATATTCGAGTTTCAAAGTGTTACTTAGGAATATCATGACAGCTTTTCCATAAGCATACACTATAGAAAGTCAGCGTACAGAAACAGTACCAACTTTGAAAATGCTTGGTCAACCGTGTGAATATGCAACGATATTAAGGCCTAAGATATTCAATCATTTGTGAACAGCTGTAGTCCTTAAATTTGTCCATAGACTACCAAGTCAGATAGATTATACTTCAGAGTAGCAACACACATACTTGCCTCAGAGGAAAGCACAACAGTTGTTCAATAGTCATTTTGGAATCAAGATTCTGATGTAGTTGTTCTGTTGATGTCCTTGTTAAGAACAGCACCAGATTAGTACTTCTATGGGTTTGCAAAAAAGTGGGATTTTACATGACAAATAATCAAACTAAATCAGACCTGTGATTCTTTTTTTGCTGCTCGTGCGCAACAGTGGTGAACCCATGGTCAGAAGTGGAGGATCAGATGGAAGTGGAAACAAACATGCAGATGAAAGAACAGTAAGAACACATACTTCAATACATTAACTGGCCTAAATCTCAGAAATGTACTTCTTATCCAATCCAAACAAATATGTTCGAAAGGGTTCTACAGTGGTGAAATATTTAGACACAGAATCACTTACGCAAATTGTAAATTTGATGTTCAGTCATAGGATGGCAGACAGAGGTGTGCAACCTTTATGCGGGAAAAGACGACCTCTAGTAGCATAGAGTGAGAGTTAGGCAGAAATTTTGCTGTCTTTGGTCTGTTAAGACTGTTTTCTAGGGTTTGGTTCATAGGAACCATATTCGTTTTTGGTCTGTGTGACCATTTGATGCTTTGGTGTTGCACGTCTCATTGGTTCAAATCTTGCTGTGGTTACGACTTCGTTTTTGATACCTTATGGAAACAAAAATTTGTGTTTATTGTATTATAGCATCTGTAAATATTGTATATAGGAAATAAATACTTTAAACTGATATTTGATGCTAATGTTTATTTATAAGTGCCCTAAGCTACTAAATGTAACAATATGCACACACACACATACATGAACATTTTATGCATGTCCACAGCCAAGATAGTCAGTGTTTTGCCCATTTCATTTAAGTTCGTCATTCGCAGAATTTGCTCAATTATTCTAGCATTTTTAGACTTCTGTTTCATTGTGTGTTTCACAGTTTTTTTGGGGCAACGCTTGGGATTTCTCGCGTTTGTTGATGGTATTTCATTGCACATCATTGCACCTCATTAGAAGCTAGCCAACATTTTGGGTGGATCGACTGTTAATTGGTAGGCTGGTTGCTGTCTGGACAATGTCAGACCCAGACTTGCGGGGAAACCTTGGATTCAATGACGGAATAATGAGGCAGAGCCTTTGTAGTGCCTCAAATGTCAATCACACGCAGGTTCTATGACGAGTCAGTCCCCTGCTGACACAAGTCTCTTGTGCAAAGACCTGGTTGCCTCAAGGATATCCTGATTCTGCATCTGATTCTGTGATGATTGGGCCCAAGACTTCAAAAGCATTCTTTTAGATGGGCAGTAGGGATAACATCCAAGGTATATTCGTTCCCTGGTTTGATGTGGAGTGCAGAGCAATGTGCTGAATGATCAGTGATGTCAAGTAAAGTTGACTAGAATAAGATTGCTGTGAATGGATCACTCTTCATAGAAAGGAGCATGAATTTTTTTACGAATAAGGATCAATAGTACTGGGAGAGCATGATCTCTTGTGAATCTGAGGTTTGTTGGCAGCTTTAGAATGATCTGTCAACCATCTTTGACAGATTTTATGGAATGATCTGTCAATCATTTTGGGCAGATTTTGTGGATTGATCTGTCAACCATCTTGGGCAGATTTTGTGGAATAATCTGCCAACCATCTTGGGCAGATTTTGTTGCTCTCTGGGGCCATCCTTTTTATCAGAGTGTTACCTTTGTCACTTAACATAGAAAGTTTGGGATGCGTGCCGAGATACAGAGGATTCACCACAAAACTGCACATCACTAAGCCATTTTGACCAATTTTGAAGATTGACAGACATCGTGTTAAGACTGCTTCTTTTGTCTTCACCATCGAAAGTATACATGCTTGACTATCCCTGTTATTGGGCCCCTGGAAGCGCAACCACTCATTCAAATGGTGGCACCCATTCATGGCCATGAATTCATATATCTAAATCCAAGCCACAGAAGCATGATAAATTTAAATAGATTGCTGTGTAAGTCACAAGCTTGTGGCTTAATAATGTGCAGTTATCTGTTGTCTGTGAAATTAAAAGGGGCCAGAAAGCATTTTTATAAGAAATTTTATAAGAAAATTGGAGTTATTGTGGCAGAAAGCAAGATATGCAGGTGACTTGTTTTGATTCTGACTCCACAAAATTTAAAAGCTAAGCATGTTCTGCTGCTGTAACCTTGGATAGTTGAATCTGCCAATGACAGTGGCCACAATCCAGGCTCATCTATGGCTATGTCATTATGGGTATCTTAACATTCACATGAAGAAGCCCGGAATTACTATACAGAAATGATTTTATGTTGCAATTACTGTATTATATTGTTTCTTAAATTTGAACAGAACTAATAATGGCTCACAATCGAGGCGAGACGTTCGTGGTTCTCTTGATGGCGCCTGGATATGCGCCTGGTCCTGACATTGAAATAGCCACGTCAGGACCTCCCCATCATGACTGTAGCACTAATGAGAGGTTTCAACGGAACCTCAATGCAGTTACTGAAGAAACACTGGAAAGTTTCAAGGGTAAACATTTTTTCAGATATCAACATGAGGGTGAAAACTGTGGCATATGTGTAAGCAATATTTGAAAATATCTTAATTTTTTGGGTCCAAATATCTCATTAAAGTGCTTCAAAAGTAAACACTATAGGAAGTCTAGCTGTTGGGAACCATAGCCAACTTTCAAACTTCTTGGTCACGTGTGTGAGTACAAAAAGAAAAGGTAGGCCTAAACTAACCAGTCATTTATTTACATGCCCGTGTTAACAGCTGTAGTTCTTGAATGTGTCCATAGGCTACAAAGCCAGATAGATGTTGCAATTACTGTATTATATTGTTTCTTAAATTTGAACAGAACTAATAATGGCTCACAATCGAGGCGAGACGTTCGTGGTTCTCTTGATGGCGCCTGGATATGCGCCTGGTCCTGACATTGAAATAGCCACGTCAGGACCTCCCCATCATGACTGTAGCACTAATGAGAGGTTTCAACGGAACCTCGATGCAGATCCTGAAGAAACACTGGAAAGTTTCAAGGGTAAACTTTTTTTCAGATATCAGCTATGATTTTTCATGAGTACCTTGAATAACAGTAAGGCTGGGTGTTGCTGACATATTTCTACAGACTTACTTAGGAATGAATTGTCAGGCCTACTATTATTTTTCTCTATGAATTTGTAAAACACTGATTACATTCTTTTAGTTTCATTTTGATAAATATTGATAGATTTTTCCAATCATTCAGTGTTGCGTTATCTACGTTTTGCTGAGTTATTTTCTATATGCTGCTGTTCTGCTTATCCGTGGTCAATTCTAACTCAAAAGTTAGTTTATTTTTCATAAGTCAAGTGATTTTAATTCCAAGCATCTATTCACTAACTAAGAAGTTGAATGAGATCAGGAATGCTGGAAATATGAGAAATTAATTTAACTGGCTCTTCTGCTTATCTAGACTTGGGACTCGCACAATCAAGGCGACTGCGGCAGAGTTGCAAGTTTCTTGTTTTAAATTTTGCTTTTTTGTTTTTTGAGCTTGTATGCAACAAAACACAGAACATATTTACAATCAGTGTATCTAGACGAAAAGTTGAGATTACCATAAGTATTTTTATTGCTAGAATATGTAATGCAGTTCTTAATTTTTGAAATATGCACGTGTATAGCATTTTACACTTTCAGTTTGGAAGTTTCTGTATTTGCATAATTGCATAAATAGGCTTTTGATGGAGGGTTAATTTATGTTCTGGATGCATTCACCATCAAACTGGCACAAGGTAGAACATAAAACACTCTGAAATATTTGCAGTTGCTTGTGCAATCATTTTTGCAGGAACAGTGAAATAGTTCACTACATGTCCAGGTCACTTTTGAGATGGTCATCCATACTGGCACCACCATTTACCCTCCCCAACGATTGTGGTTATATAGTCTTCACATTTGTTCATAAACTACCAACCCAGATAGATTGTAGTTGAAAGTAGCAAAACATATCAATTGCCTTAAGTGTTAGCAAAAACATTAATAGAACAGTTTTTAAGACTCATTTTGGAACCAAGAATCCAATGTTGATGTTCCACTGATGTCCTTGTTAAGGACAGAACAGTTGGATACTTCTTTTGGTTGGCGACAAAAGTGAGATTTAATAATATAATCATAATATCACTCATATCCTTAAATCACCCCTTTGGCTGAAAATCCTCGAACACATTCATTTTAGAGTTCTTTCTCTAAACTATTACTCTCTGCCATACTTTCAACCTACACATCTTCGCAAATTCTTCGCCATCCAATCGCCTCGCTCTACCCATTCATCATTTACCTCACTCTTGCCCATTCCTCTGTAACTAGGCCTACTCATCTTAAGTTTCTAACAGACCCGTATATTGCACTGCATTCAACTCTGGAACGATCTCCCTCCTGAATTTCGCAAATTCTCTGTTCTTTGCCACCTATGTTTTACACCACCGTCATCTGTCTCGACCCCTCTGTTTATTACTCCTCAGGGTCATTCCAATCAAAACTGATCTAGCGATTTAAAGAAATCTTACACTGATCCATCCAGTCTGCCACGTTCCCATTTCTCTCAACCTAAACAAACACAACCCACTGTGACAGGTTCTCTGCCTCGGGCTCTGGTTTCTGGCAACCGGACTTCGTTTTTCTCATGGCATCATTGGATGAACTCTCTGACTTGACACAGCACTCATGAATAAGCTAGTGTCCTGTGATTAGCTTCAAAATAGTGCCTAAGAAATTCTCAAAATTACGCTTGCAATTCAATTTAACAGAAGCAGTCTGCGCACACGAGGAGAACAAAGAATTTGTAGTTTGCGTCGTCGAACAGGGATTTCGTGCAGAGGGCGAATTGCGCTTTCTTATCACTGGACCAAAAAGACACGACTGCTCATCAGATGAGAAAATTGAAACAGAGATAGAAAGGATAATCAAGGAAATTCTGTCCTTGTTGCCAGGTAAACTGTTTCAGGTATTAATAGAGTGAAAATTGTGGTGAGTTTTTAGGTTTGTAAACGATATTAAAGGTTTCTGATGTTTTACTGAGGAATATTAAAGCTTTCCACAAGAATATTCTATAGAAAGTCAGTTTTCAGAAACAACACCAACATTTCAAAATGCATAATCACGTGTGTGAATATGCTAAGATAACGCAGGCCGAAAAGAGTCGGTCATTTAGTACAAACATCTCTGAGTAGTTGTAGTCCTTACATTTGTTCATAAACTACCAACCCAGATAGATTGTAGTTGAAAGTAGCAAAACATATCAATTGCCTTAAGTGTTAGCAAAAACATTAATAGAACAGTTTTTAAGACTCATTTTGGAACCAAGAATCCAATGTTGATGTTCCACTGATGTCCTTGTTAAGGACAGAACAGTTGGATACTTCTTTTGGTTTGCGACAAAAGTGAGATTTACATTACAAGTAATTACACTAAACCGAATCTGTGCTTCGTTTTCTAGGGCCTGACGGCAACAGTGGTGGTGGGGGTGGTGGAGGAGGAGGAGGTGGCAGTTCTGGAAAATCAGACGGAAAGAAACGTTCAGATGGTACAACAGTAAGAACACCTACTTCAACACTTTAACTCAGAAATCTGAATCTCAGAAAAGTACTTATGTCCAATCCAAACAGATGTGATCAAAAGGGCTCTATATAACTGTTAAAATATTTAGATACAGAATCACTTATGCATATACATACATACATACGCACTTACACATTATATGCATGTCCACAGCCAATATGGTCATTGTTTACCACATTTCATTTAAGCTCGTCATTCATAGGATTTGCTTGATTGTTCTAGTATTTTTAGACTTCTTCTGTGTCTGATTGTGTATTTGAGTTATTTTTAGGAAAGGCTTTGGATTTCTTGTGTTTTTGGATGGTATTTCATTGCACATCATTAAAGGCTGACTGCCATTTTGAGTGGGTTGACTTTTAATAGGTAAGCTGGTTGCTGTCTGGACAATGTCGAACTCAGACTTGTAGGGAAACTTTGGGTTTAGTGATAGAATAATGAGGCAGAGTCTTTGGAGTTCATCAACCCTCAATCATACACAGGTTCTGTGACGAGTCAGCCCTCTGCTGACACATGCCTCTTGTGCACAGACCTGGTCACCTAAAGGATGTCCTGATGCTGCATCTTCTACCATCTCGGAGATATGCTGTGGACTTTACCACTAATCGTGACTTATCCAGTTTTGTGAGCACTATTTGCTAACTGATGAAATTTTCTGAAACATCAGTTAGATAGTGTGTACACTAGGATTGTATGTACACAGCACTTTTTGTGATGCAGTTAAAGGTGCTGTTTTGAATGCATACATACATGTTTGTATGTATTTATTTAACAACCAATATATATTAAATCTTGCGGCCCTGTCAATTGAAAGTATATCTAAGCTTGGGCAGTACAGATGCTTCATTGTGGTTGGTTTGCCTTTCTGGAAGAAGCTGCCTTGCAGCATACATGAGCTCCATTGGATTTCTTTTTCTCTGCTCCGTGAGCATTTGGACTCCATTTTGTTCTATCATAGGTTTATGCTGTCAGGTTGAGAGTGCCCCGATGAGTCTGTCTGCAAGGCACCAGTTTCCTCTTATGGACAGTATGGTGCGTGATAGGCTGGTGGGAGTCAAAAGGTCGAGGGTTCAAATCCCCACCAGGCAGAAATGGCTTTCAAGATTTCTGCTTCACTTGCACCCCTTAGAGAACGTAGCTATAAATTGAATACAGTGAATGCCTTTCGATTTTGTTTTGACTGAGCGCCTGTGAATAAGCTATTACCCGCCGCGCAGCTTTCGTTGGGTGCTGTAGAAATCTTGGAATTACAATTACACTGATTGCACACTGTTGGTGGGAAAGTCAGGCAGCAGGGCAGAGGACTGGCTTTCCATCCTTACATGCCAAGACTAAGAAAGCAAAGTCACTAACAATTCAAACCAATGGCTGACCGTCTCACATCTAGTTTGAGGGATCAAGTATCATTTGTACATTGCTTATTTTATTTTGTTTCTGCTTTCTGACTATGTATAGAATGGTGCTACATTTCATATTTTGATTGTCATCTAATTTTAATCTGTGATAATAGGCTACTCTAATTACGTATGGCTTTGGTCATTTCTGGGTCAGCCTTTTGAATCCTGGTTAATTGTATGCTATCAGTAAAATGTTACATGTTGCATTTTTGATTAATAAAAGAGTTGATGGTAATGACAATGATTACTTCGACGACCTTGATGATGATAATGATGGTGATAAATTTAGCACTGTGATTGGTAATATAATTATCTTTTCTGTGTAATTTTAGTCACCCTCTGATGCTTCTGCCCTTAAGAAACTGAAGCCAAACGAAGGTGATGCGGATAATGCTGGAGAATCCTAAATGTTGAAAATCGAACATTTTGTCTTTATGTTGACATGACGTTTGAAGTTAACATCACGCAAAATTATATGCTATCTTCAAACCTTCATGTGGTGACTTACAAAGACTTAGAGCTAGTACAGTAGTGGTAGCATACAGTCTGGCAGTTATGGTTTGACTGTTTGTGGAAATCATACTAAACATTCTGCTGCACATAGGCCCCCAGTGTTGAAGTAATTTAGTAACGGACACAATTTGTAGGTAGGTATGGGTGTGTGCACATCTCACTGTTTTTGTAAGGGTGTAATAGTATACTGATAAACTCAGAGGAGTTAGATAAGACTTAAAACCTTTGTTTCAGTTGCAAATTCATAAAAGACACCTTTCTGCACTAATTACAATTACAATTACAAGGCCGAATTTAAGTCTACTTTATAGACTGTCTAAACGCATAATTATTCTGTTATGTTGTGGAGGGTTTAAATTACAAGACGCAAGTGTTGCATTGGTCATTTTAGACATCACATTCTGTCGGCTTCCATTCTGCAAAACCAATTTTCAGGTGAGTAATGGAGTGATAATACTTCAGAAGCTTAGGCGCAGTGTTAGTGATTTGAAAATGGGTGCACGCATATGCGTCGGTGTGTAATAAGCCCTGCAGTTTATTGTATTGTATTCTATTTTATTGTATCTGTATATTTATATAGCGCTTCTTAAGAACACCACAAATGCACTAAACATTGCTGTTTAACCACAAGATACAGGCAAGAGTGAGGTAGAAGGATGAACAGGTAGAGTGGGGTAATCGGATGGTAAAGAGTTTCCGATGATCAGTAGGTTGGGAGTATTGCAGAGAGATTTATATTAGAGAGTGAACTTTGAAATGAATGCAATCGTGGATTTTCAGGCAGTGGAGTGATTGCAGGATAGGAGTGATAATTACGGTGATGCTTGGATGTCCTAGTGATAGCTTGGGCAAGTTAATATTTGATGCACTGAGGACGCTTAATTGAGTGAATTCAATTTTAAGGAAGAGAATTACAGAATTTTAATGTTCAAGCTTTGAATGGACAGTAAAAGGTAGCAATGGTAGAGGCAATTTGAAATTGATCATAGATTGAATACCATGTCACGAATATGAATGAAACAGGTGTGTGACAGGTTGGAGATGTGATTTGAAAGCTAGAGATGTAGGGTAAAGGTGATGCCAAGATTCCATATAGGTGAATTAGAGGTAAAACCTTGAGTGGAGGAATTAGTTGATAGATGGATAAGGAAGGCAGGGATATTTTAAATATTATTTGGTAGACCTAGAACAACAAATTCTGTTTTGGTAGGGTTGAAGCAAAGGAGATTAGAGGACATCCATTTTGAGATTTTGATTGACAGCATAGTTTCAGTTAACAAGCTAAGTAAGCTTTAATGGCTTTTAGTGCCTATGTATCTGGATCCAACTGTCAAGTTTTTTTCTAAGTATTCAAACTTGGTGCAGATATTACTTCTTCAGGTAGCTGATTCTATTGCTCTACAATCCTGTGGCTGAAGAAGAATTTTCGAATGTCCAATCACACCGTATTACAATAAACATTAAGCAACTTATTTGCTGCTGAAACTACAGATCCAAGGACTTGGGGAATCACGGTGCTTTGGGTGAATTTCAAGCAAGAAAACCAAGATAAATGCACTCAGTTCTGGCAGTGGTGGATTTAGCTGTAGGGATTCAGAGGCGAACAGCCCTCCACACCCCTATTGGTTATATGCTCGCAAACCTCTGACCAGACCCCATGCATGGAGGACTGCCAGAATGTGGCACTGCTGTGGAAATGCTCTTGCCCTCTTGAAAGCAATCCAGGATCTGTCAGTGTATACTCTGTGTTCTTTCTGACTAAACTGCTCCCTCCAACTACAGCTGTGCACCAGTCATCATGACTGTGTCTTGTGTTTTGGACTCTCTTACAGAGGCCATATCACACCTGCTCTTCAGTCTCTACACTGGCGTCCTTCATGTTTAAAGCTCATGCAAATCATTTGCCATCATACTTGTCGTCCAAAGTTACATCCTGTGGCCCTGTTACAGGCCAATCCTCTCTTTGATCAGCATTTTCTCGAAACTATGTAGTTACTGGTAATTGTCTTGTCTTTGGGGAGCATTCACTCAGTTGCTGGTCTCTCCATCTGGAATGCTCTACTTCCACATGTTTGCAACTCTCTTACTCTCTCTATCTTAAAGATAGACTATCATTCTAAACTGAATGCCTTTTCCAGTCTGTTTATGGTTCTTAATACTTCCTCTTCCCTGGCTTCAATTTGCACTTCTGAACTTTGTGAGGAGGGCATTCAATTTACAGTTGTATTGAGTTATCTCTTTTGATGTACGTTGACCTCTTTGAGACCAGTTAAATGCAGGCAAACTTAACACACTAGGAACACTTTACAACTTCAGACACATGCCACAGTCATTTTGAATTTGTCTGTAACAATGAACGTTTGTGTGACACTGTAGGCCACTGGTTTGAACGTTCATCTGGTTAAGCAAAATGTGTGGGTTTGAGCCTTCTTTGAGATGATAACTGTGTGGGGATTTTGTGCAAGTCCTTCACTCACAATTGCTCAGCATTGATGCCTGGTCATTTCATTGTGGCTCTTAATAAATGCAGAAGTCTAAGGGGCTGTTCCACGTTTGCTCCTAGAATGCTCGGAGTATGTATGTATGTTTGTACATGTATGTATGCATGCATCCATGCAAGTATATACATACATGTGTATGTAAGTATGCATACACAAATATTTATATATATGTACGTACGTATTTATGTATGTAGGTATGCATATAAGTATGTAAATATGTGTCTATATAAAGTAATGTATGGATAATTGTATTTATGTATTACATCTGTCTATACATGTTGGACTGCCTGTCTGCTTGTCTGTCTGTGTATGTTTGATTGCATGCATACACGTATGTATGGGCAGGCATATATGTACCAAGACACTTAATATAGCACCTTTGAAGGAACTCTTTAAAATACTGGGTGAGAATAAACCTGGCTTGTTTAGAGAGAAAACTGGTGGATATGCAGTCTACTATGGCAACTTCTGTAGTGCCTTGTTCATAACGCACATGGCACATGCTACTTAGTCATTAGATAGTAATGTTTAATAAATGCAGAAATAATATTATAAGTGCCAATGAATGATGCAGAGGTTGCCAGTTCCAGCTGACAGAGTAACCAGCAGGCAGGAACTGCTTGCTCTGTTGTTGTGATTATAATGCACGGGGTTTATTGCTATATCAGTCATGGTCATAAAGAATTACCCTCAGGAAATTTCATCTGTGCTTTCTGAAATCTTTAGCAACCTGCCTACAGGGATATTTCCAGATAAATTAAAAACTGCTAAGGTAATTCCAGCCTGTAGATCTGGTGACAAATTGTAGGTCTGCAACTACAATGTGTATGTATCTGGCTATTTGTATACCACCTTTCAGGAACCTCACAACTGTTGCATTTGACTCTGTTCCACATTCGTTTTCAATCTACCTTAACAAGCACTAGATCCAAAAGCAAAAAAGTTAAGAAAAAACCCGTTGAGGGTAACCTTTCCCAGGTGTTAAAGAATGGCAACTGAGTTTGAATCCAGTTTTGCCTATCCAAGAGCTGTTTTGTTATCTGCACTGTGTCTGCCAGCTTCAAATAAAACACCAAGCACCCTTAATTGCAAAGAAGTCAATGCCAGACCTCAGTCGTTTTCACACACCAGTGTAGCAGAACTCAATATACCATGTGTTAGAAGATATGTATATATAGTGTATGTATGTGGGTATGTATAAAAGTATTTGTTATGTGTTCCCACAGGTAGTCTCTTCACAAAGTATTATGAGCCATACTATATTCAAACAACCACGAACGACATATTGCACTCCTTAAGTTCCATAATAAAAAGCATGCCTATACTCTAAATACTCAACAATTCAACTCAGCATAACATTAGGTTTTGCAAAATTCTGAAAACTAATTCAGATGACTTGAAGAGCAGCTGAACAAATGTATTATGTGGAGAAATTTCAAAATTGCAGTAACAATCTTAAAAAATTTGGGAAATTGTTAGGACTGTACTGAAAAATGGTGAAATTAAAATCCAGGTAGAATCATTTAGAATAAAGTGGGTCTATAGATAGTTAAAGAACAATAATAGTTAATAAATTAATGAATATTTCATGATTATCTGTCCAACACTGTCTTCAAACGTTGCTGAATTTCCAGGCTTCTTAAAAGATCCACAGACCTGGTCATTTACCCTAAGTTGTTTGATGTTATTAGAAAAACTAAAGTTTGGGATATCGGTAGCACTGAAACTTCAAAAGTGCATGAAGCAATAGGCCAGATGATATGCACGGATGTACAGCCCATTTCAGTAGTAAAGAATGAGGAATTCAGGGATCTGATTGCTGTGCTTAGACCCTGCCATAGGTACTATCTAAGAAGTATTTTGCTGAAAAATACTTCCAGGTACATACACAAGTGTTTGTGAACAGTTCAGAACTAGTTTGCACGATGCAAAGGGCATATCATTCAGCATGGACACATGGACATCTCAATGCAGTACAGTCGTTTATGAGCTTTTAACTGCACACTGCATTGACGAAAATTTCGGCTGAAATTTTGCCGTACTCCACTGTGAAAATGTAGCTGATAGACATACTGCTGAAATACTAGACAAACCATTTTCTGCAATAACAGAATGATGGCAAAAACAACAATTTCAAATTCACTTGTTTGTCAGAAACCATGCTAGGAGCACGGAGAAGGCTATGCAAGATGCAACCAACAAAGTGAAGGTCGTTTTGCTCACACTTCAACTCTGTATTGTGATTTCCTGTTTCATCAGAATTCTGTCAACAACCTCATTCTCTAGGCAGGAAAACCATAGGCCATTTTACATATCGCACAAGTGCTATGGCCCGACTTCGTGAAATACCAAAAGAATTAAAACTACCTGAACTTGAACCGATATAGGATGTTATAAGATGGAATTCAGCATAGTGCATGTTTGAAAGATTAATAGAACAGAAGCAAGGAATTATTTTCTACATCAGCAAAGACTACCTGGGGAAGAAAATAACATCATTTACCCCATCTCAATGGCAGTTAATGCAAACTTTTGTAACTGTGTTAAATCATTTGAAGAATTAACAACAGATGTATCTAGTAAGACAGCTTCTTGTTCTATAGTGATTCCACCATGTACAGCCCTCACTCAGTTAACTAATACTGATGGAGTAAAAGAAATGGTACAAGAACTTTTAAAGTCGATACATGAAAGGTTTCAGGATGTTGAAGCAAATCCACTTCACAGTGTTTCAACAGCTCTGGACCCGTGTTTCAAACTTAAACGTTTCACCTCACAATCAGCGGAAGCTAAGCAATTTGTCTCACATGCTGTGGAAAACCTTGATAGTGCTGATATATGTGCAGCTATAAATAACAAAGAAGAAAGTGAACAGGAGACAACAGAGCCTGCTTCAAAAAACTGAAAGCCAGTGTGGGAGTATGGTCATACTGAGATTGTTTGGATGACTCAAACACCACCAGCCAAACATTGTTGCCATTATGAGCAACAATATTCTACCTATATTTCAGAAAGCTGCTTGTAGTGAATCAGTGATCCACTGCCTTGGTGGAAAGACAATCACTTCAGATTCTCTTTAGAGCAGCTAGAGTCTATTTGGCAACACCACCTTTGGCAAGTGAAAGATTATTCAGCATTGCAAATAACATCTGTGCAACAAGAACTAATCTTCTTTCAGATTGAGATGAGCAGTTGATATCCCTGAAGGAGAATATGGAGTAGTAACATTTAGCAATTCATTAGAAACATCAGGATTTGCAAACTTCAATTTCATGACTGACTGGTAAGTCATTACAAGTATTTAATATTTTAGCGATAAATGTTTAATGTGTGAGTTTTGACAATGTTTTAAGTTTTCAGTATTTGTATTCGGCCCCCAGATAGCTGAATATTCTAATTGGGCCGAATACTTAAGCAGTACATCTCGAATCTGAATAATTTACATGACTCCAAGCCCAGGACTTGAAAGTTGAGCACATCAATATCAAAATTTAGCTTGTGTAGGGCCTATAGACTATATTTCACTATTGTGTGTACTGTTTGACTTATTAAATATCGCAAAGTTGTTCTGTGTTCCCTAAATAATTTCTGCAACCATCAGCAGCATTCAAAGAACTTAAGAGTTCAGAGCAGCCACACCTGGGCCTTTATTGAATTGATCAAATGGAAAATAATCAATGCAACAACTCACTGTGCAGGCAAAAGCAGTTAAGGAAATGAAAGAAGCAGTTAGAATTAGTCCATGTCATCACGTCAAAGTCAACGAAACTGTCCAAAGGGCCGCCTTACTGAACCCTTCACTAAAATTCCTCGTAGATGCTGATCTTACCATTGATGACATCAACAAACAGCTTATTAAGGGTACAAAGGCTGCTGTTGACAGTTCTATATGGGCACCAGCATCAGTATCATCAAACTGTCCCAGTCCAGTTCATAGTGCCAAAGCAAAGTGAGTACAGAAGCATCTTCAACATTTATCAGTTGTAGTCTAATTAATTTACATGGAAGAGAAACACTGAGATCTGAAACTTAAGAATCACAGCCAGTAACCAAGAAGGTGGAAATGGTGCAGAAGGTCAAGGTATCAGAAGCCAGGCCTGAAGTTCTCTGCACACTGAAACTGAAGACAACATGTAGGAATTGTGCTTTTAAAAAACTTAATGCTCCTATGCCCCACACAAAATGCAGGGGGAGGCACTCACTTCCTGCTCTTCGGCATTTGAATGAATCCAGCAATGGACGAATCCCAAGGTCCTGCACACAAGGCTAGTGCATCGCAGGACTTGCCATTTACTTCCCAGGTTATGCTGGTACCAAATTATTATGCTTGATGACAGGACAAGTGTGTGTGAACACCAAAACTTTCCTTGCTTGAACATCCTGGTCAGGAACTACCTTTCAATTTCAGCATTGGTGTCTGTGCTTAGGCAATGTTTCAAAGTGTGGATCAATATTTTACCGGAGGAGCAGTTCAATGGCACTGTATCAAACTAACATTCTGCATGTAATACATGACAATTATCCTGAATTCTTCTCCACTAGAAGAAGTGCAGCATGAAGATATAGCTTTCTCAAGCTATGATTTTTCATGAGTGCTTTGAATAACAGCTGTTGCTGATATATTTCTACAGACTTACTTAGTAATGAATTGTCAGGCCTACTATTATTTTTCTCTATGAATTTGTAAAACACTGATTACATTCTTTTAGTTTCATTTTGATAAATATTGATAGATTTTTCCAATCACTCAGTGTTGCGTTATCTACGTTTTGCTGAGTTATTTCCTATATGCTGCTGTTCTGCTTATCGGTGGTCAATTCTAACTCAAAAGTTAGTTGATTTTTCATAAGTCAAGTGATTTTAATTCCAAGCATCTATTCACTAACTAAGAAGTTGAATGAGATCAGGAATGCTGGAAATATGAGAAATTAATTTAACTGGCCCTTCTGCTTATCTATGCTTGGGACTAGCACAATCAAGGTGACTGCAGCAGAGTTGCAAGTTTCTTGAGTTTTAAATTTTTGCTTTTTTGTTTTTTGAGCCTGTATGCAACAAAACACAGAACATATTTACAATCAGTGTATCTAGACGAAAAGTTGAGATTACCATAAGTATTTTTATTGCTAGAATATGTAATGCAGTTCTTAATTTTTGAAATATGTATGTGATAACATATCATGAATAGCATTTTACACTTTCAGTTTGGAAGTTTCTGTATTTGCATAATTGCGTAAATAGGCTTTTGATGGAGGGTTAGTTTGTGTTTTGGATGCATTCACCATCAAACTGGCACAAGGTAGCACATAAAACACTTACTCTGAAATATTTGCAGTTGCTTGTGCAATCATTTTTGCAGGAACAGTGAAATAGTTCACTACATGTCCAGGTCACTTTTGAGATGGTCATCCATACTGGCACCAACATTCACCCTCCCCAACGATTGTGGTTATATACAGTCGCTGCTTGTGAAGGTTAAACAAATTAAAAAACAATTTGAAAGTGCAGCTAATGCTAACTGGTGGTCAATACAATACAAAGCACAACAACTGAAATTTGAAAAGTTGAGAGGTGCAAACAATGAAGCCAAGAAACCGGAAACATTAAGAATCATAACAGACAAGAAGGTGTAAGTTTTCAGTTTAAAGCAAAAGGTAGCCTCTGTGACAAAGTTGTGAAAATAAGGTAGAGAGTTAAAGATGGATAGTCCAGCAACTGTGAATGAGTGCTGACCAATGACAAGACAAGTACCAGGAAAAACACACTTGCCAGAAAATGCTGATCAAAGGGAGGATAGCCCAATAAGAGTTAAAGGGTATAATAAAGGATGATGGTAAGAAGGCAGGTGATTACACATATTTTGTACATGTGGAGTTACCATAGGGGAAGACATGTGCCAAAATTTTCAACAGTGTATGTAAATTACAGTAGTTGAGTCTTGTCAGAATAAGGCTGTGTATCATACTGAACACTAATGGATCATAAGCTGTGCTGCATTTATCAAATCATACTCTGAAGTAGAAATGCATTCTGTTCTAGTCAGACATTGGATGTCATCTTGTTGGGGTGAGTGGAAGTGCAGATGCCAGCATGAGTGGCAGCACTTCAGTATAACTGCTTTTGGTAACGTTGTCTGAAACTGCATTGGATGCAGTTTGTGAAAAACGCCTTTAGTGTGTGCACCTCTCAACTTTTCAATGTGAGGAATAAACAAGAATTTCATCATTTGGCAGACCTCTTGGAAAACTGTAAGAGTGAAGCAGCAGTTCCATAAAATGAAGCCTATGCAAAGGATGAGATGAGATTGTGCTCAATATCAGCACATGCAGTACAGAGAATATGCCTTGGTTAAGCACTCATAAACAAATTATTGTAACCTATATTCCTCACAAACACTGTTAGCAATCGTATTTTTCGTATGCATAATATATGATGTGATACAAGCGACTGTTTTCATGTTTCAGTGGCAATCATGACTGAACATGACACATGGCTTTTATATGGAAGCCTTGCAGACAGTGGTTACATGATGGTTAAATGTTAGAGTCGGGCTTCACCCTAAGAGTCAAATATTCCAGATAATGAAATGTCCACACCTGCATCTGCAACATTGACTGGTTTTATGTTTTCTATTGATTTTATTGATGAGGAAGTGACTTCAAACATCTTTGGATTCAGGCACAGTCCATTAGTTGGGAACCAGCAGCATACTGCTTCTATGTACAGTTGTGTGTCATCAGCATAATGGTGGTGACTGACGTCGTGTGAGGAAATTACACTGACAACTGGAGCCACATACAGTGTGAAGTTGGAAAGAATCAGGTCAAGGACTAGCCCACTAAAGACGCCGTATGTGCCGGTAGATGACTGTGACCTTGATGATCCATTATTATGATCCATTATTATGATACATGATGTGTTGTCAGGTAACTAATAATCCAGTCCGTTGCAGTTCCTCGATGCCAAATGTCTTCTGCGGCCTTGAAATGAGTATTGCTTTGTTGATTGTATTGAAGGCTGCAGAGAGGTCGAGTCCAAGAAGCAGAATGGGCTGGTGTCGTCTGAAAGTGGTGTCTGGAAATGGATCTTTAATAAGGCCGTTTCAGTCAAGTTACGTCCTATTGTGGCTGATTGATAACTGTTGAAATTACAGGAGCTGCTGACTTGAGGCAACAGACGAGCTAGGAAGACATGTGCCAAAATTTTCAACGGTGTATGTAAATTTGAAATTGGCCTATACTTAGGATTATTCAGGTCAAGGCCCTCCTCTTTCAGTAGGAGTGTAACTGAGACAAATCTATAGCAAGCTGGAAATTCTCCACTGCTAAAAGACAAATTGCATGTACAAACAATGATTGGAGTATCCGTGCATGACTCTAACGGGGACGATGGGAAAGCATCAACTGGAGATGATTTTCCCAGTAAAAAAGACAGCAATTTGAAGATTTCTACAGCATCCACAGGTCTGAGATCGTCAAGATGTGTGCTGAAAACTGCTGATGTGGCCTTTATCTGATGCAAGAGGTTCCATGAGTTGTCCATACAGTTGCTTGGCAATCGATACCTTTATTGAATAGATCTTACTGATGAAGAAGTCTGCATTTCTTGCATTCTTTGGTTGATAATACCTTAGATGGTACTGTGGGGTGCAGTGCATCCTTCACTGCCAACCAATGCTGACCAATATGCGTGGCAGACAAGTTCATCGTCAGTAGCCTTCCATCGCTGTCTAGATGTCTACTATGTTGTATTGCATCTGCAGCTTCCAGAGACAGCCATGGACACTTTGTCAGTTTTCTAAATGGAGCCAACTGATCCAGGACATCAGTGACAACATCATCTATGTGAAAAGCAAAGTTGTCAGAGGTGTCATCAGGAGCCAAAAACAGTGACGAATTGATCAAAGTATGTTGGAAGGAGTTGAGAGTGTTTTCAGCTTACGGCAGGTGATCGTAATCAGTTGCCTCCTGTTGAGGCATCGTGCAGCAGCCACGGACTATCTAACCACAGTCCGTGGCTGCTGCATACTTGAAACTTACTTGATTGATGTTGAATTCACTCTGGAAATGACCAGATTGAGCAGACTGTCACCAATTGGTCCAGTACACGTTGGAACCAACACAACCTGCTTTAAACTCAAGATGTCTAGTACAGCGGTTAGATCACTGCAGATGCTAGACAAGTTGTTTCCAGGGCAGTTAAAGTCTCTGCAGATAATGAGATGATAGCTGCTCATAACAGTAGTCATTGCTTCAAGAAGGTTACCATGTGCATGACAAGAGGGAAATATGCCAAGAGGAAATGTTCAGGAAAATTACCAGGAGGAATTGCCCTAAGAGAAATGTCCAGGGAGGAAATGCCCTTGATCCAGATACACTGCAGTTCAATGTTGATCATCTTTTTGTATCACACTGAGCTCATGGTCGATGTGTTGTGTTGCCCACTTTTGGAATGCTGCCACTGTTGTATGCTGTGTGAGAATGTTAAAATATTAGAATTGTCATTAAGAAATTATTTTTTGTAATAATGTATCTTCAATTTAAACAGAGTCCATCGGAGCTCATGAGGCTAAGAAGCCTTTTATTGTGATACATCTGGAACAGAACTACATTCTGTCAGATGATCTTGCATTTGTATTTCTGGGGGCCAAAATACACCAATGCTTCACACCAAGAAAGCTGCACGACCAACTGCCAGACATCATCAAAAATGTAGCTGCTCTTGTATAAACGGTAAACTATTTTTAAAATTTGCACAAATTTACTTGGCTGACGTATGTTCAGTTTAGTGAATTGAATGTTGACCATACTGAACTTGCTCGCAGTTTGGGCATAACTTTTGATTCCACTGTGTCTTTTACTTAACATGTCAAAACCGTTTGCAAATCGGTCCACTTTCACATATGGGATATTTGTAGAATTAGTCTAACATGCCTGAAACTGTCATGATTTCACTAGCAACTGCTCTGGTTTTTTGCCGACTTGCTTCTGCAACTCACTTTTCACTGGTATTGCCAAACGAGATTTGCACAATCTACAGATGGTTCCAAATTCTCTGGCAAGAGCCATAACAAAAACCCCTAAGTATGAGCATATTACTCCAATATTGCATTCATTTCACTGGTTGCCTATTGAATCAAGAATTCAGTTTAAATCTGTCGTATAGTTCACAATTAACATTACAATTAAATTCACTAAAATATCTCTGCTCCTTGCTCACCCCTCGTACTAGCAAATATAGCACTCGATCAATTGTGCATGACAAGAGGGAAATATGCCAAGAGGAAATGTTCAGGAAAATTACCAGGAGGAATTGCCCTAAGAGAAATGTCCAGGGAGGAAAGGCCCTTGATCCAGATACACTGCAGTTCAATGTTGATCATCTTTTTGTATCAGCACACTGAGCTCATGGTCGATGTGTTGTGTTGCCCACTTTTGGAATGCTGCCACTGTTGTATGCTGTGTGAGAATGTTAAAATATTAGAATTGTCATTAAGAAATTATTTTTTGTAATAATGTATCTTCAATTTAAACAGAGTCCATCGGAGCTCATGAGGCTAAGAAGCCTTTTATTGTGATACATCTGGAACAGAACTACATTCCGTCAGATGATCTTGCATTTGTATTTCTGGGGGCCAAAATACACCAATGCTTCACACCAAGAAAGCTGCACGACCAACTGCCAGACATCATCAAAAATGTAGCTGCTCTTGTATAAACGGTAAACTATTTTTAAAATTTGCACAAATTTACTTGGCTGACGTATGTTCAGTTTAGTGAATTGAATGTTGACCATACTGAACGTGCTTGCAGTTTGGGCATAACTTTTGATTCCACTGTCTTTTACTTAACATATCAAAACCGTTTGCAAATCGGTCCACTTTCACATATGGGATATTTGTAGAATTAGTCTAACATGCCTGAAACTGTCATGATTTCACTAGCAACTGCTCTGGTTTTTTGCCGACTTGCTTCTGCAACTCACTTTTCACTGGTATTGCCAAACGAGATTTGCACAATCTACAGATGGTTCCAAATTCTCTGGCAAGAGCCATAACAAAAACCCCTAAGTATGAGCATATTACTCCAATATTGCATTCATTTCACTGGTTGCCTATTGAATCAAGAATTCAGTTTAAATCTGTCGTATAGTTCACAATTAACATTACAATTAAATTCACTAAAATGTCTCTGCTCCTTGCTCACCCCTCGTACTAGCAAATATAGCACTCGATCAATTGTGCATGACAAGAGGGAAATATGCCAAGAGGAAATGTTCAGGAAAATTACCAGGAGGAATTGCCCTAAGAGAAATGTCCAGGGAGGAAAGGCCCTTGATCCAGATACACTGCAGTTCAATGTTGATCATCTTTTTTGTATCAGCACACTGAGCTCATGGTCGATGTGTTGTGGTGCCCACTTTTGGAATGCTGCCACTGTTGTATGCTGTGTGAGAATGTTAAAATATTAGGAATGTCATTAAGAAATTATTTTTTGTAATAATGTATCTTCAATTTAAACAGAGTCCATCGGAGCTCATGAGGCTAAGAAGCCTTTTATTGTGATACATCTGGAACAGAACTACATTCCGTCAGATGATCTTGCATTTGTATTTCTGGGGGCCAAAATACACCAATGCTTCACACCAAGAAAGCTGCACGACCAACTGCCAGACATCATCAAAAATGTAGCTGCTCTTGTATAAACGGTAAACTATTTTTAAAATTTGCACAAATTTACTTGGCTGACGTATGTTCAGTTTAGTGAATTGAATGTTGACCATACTGAACTTGCTCGCAGTTTGGGCATAACTTTTGATTCCACTGTGTCTTTTACTTAACATGTCAAAACCGTTTGCAAATCGGTCCACTTTCACATATGGGATATTTGTAGAATTAGTCTAACATGCCTGAAACTGTCATGATTTCACTAGCAACTGCTCTGGTTTTTTGCCGACTTGCTTCTGCAACTCACTTTTCACTGGTATTGCCAAACGAGATTTGCACAATCTACAGATGGTTCCAAATTCTCTGGCAAGAGCCATAACAAAAACCCCTAAGTATGAGCATATTACTCCAATATTGCATTCATTTCACTGGTTGCCTATTGAATCAAGAATTCAGTTTAAATCTGTCGTATAGTTCACAATTAACATTACAATTAAATTCACTAAAATATCTCTGCTCCTTGCTCACCCCTCGTACTAGCAAATATAGCACTCGATCAATTGTGCATGACAAGAGGGAAATATGCCAAGAGGAAATGTTCAGGAAAATTACCAGGAGGAATTGCCCTAAGAGAAATGTCCAGGGAGGAAAGGCCCTTGATCCAGATACACTGCAGTTCAATGTTGATCATCTTTTTGTATCACACTGAGCTCATGGTCGATGTGTTGTGTTGCCCACTTTTGGAATGCTGCCACTGTTGTATGCTGTGTGAGAATGTTAAAATATTAGAATTGTCATTAAGAAATTATTTTTTGTAATAATGTATCTTCAATTTAAACAGAGTCCATCGGAGCTCATGAGGCTAAGAAGCCTTTTATTGTGATACATCTGGAACAGAACTACATTCCGTCAGATGATCTTGCATTTGTATTTCTGGGGGCCAAAATACACCAATGCTTCACACCAAGAAAGCTGCACGACCAACTGCCAGACATCATCAAAAATGTAGCTGCTCTTGTATAAACGGTAAACTATTTTTAAAATTTGCACAAATTTACTTGGCTGACGTATGTTCAGTTTAGTGAATTGAATGTTGACCATACTGAACGTGCTTGCAGTTTGGGCATAACTTTTCATTCCACTGTCTTTTACTTAACATATCAAAACCGTTTGCAAATCGGTCCACTTTCACATATGGGATATTTGTAGAATTAGTCTAACATGCCTGAAACTGTCATGATTTCACTAGCAACTGCTCTGGTTTTTTGCCGACTTGCTTCTGCAACTCACTTTTCACTGGTATTGCCAAACGAGATTTGCACAATCTACAGATGGTTCCAAATTCTCTGGCAAGAGCCATAACAAAAACCCCTAAGTATGAGCATATTACTCCAATATTGCATTCATTTCACTGGTTGCCTATTGAATCAAGAATTCAGTTTAAATCTGTCGTATAGTTCACAATTAACATTACAATTAAATTCACTAAAATATCTCTGCTCCTTGCTCACCCCTCGTACTAGCAAATATAGCACTCGATCAATTGTGCATGACAAGAGGGAAATATGCCAAGAGGAAATGTTCAGGAAAATTACCAGGAGGAATTGCCCTAAGAGAAATGTCCAGGGAGGAAAGGCCCTTGATCCAGATACACTGCAGTTCAATGTTGATCATCTTTTTGTATCACACTGAGCTCATGGTCGATGTGTTGTGTTGCCCACTTTTGGAATGCTGCCACTGTTGTATGCTGTGTGAGAATGTTAAAATATTAGAATTGTCATTAAGAAATTATTTTTTGTAATAATGTATCTTCAATTTAAACAGAGTCCATCGGAGCTCATGAGGCTAAGAAGCCTTTTATTGTGATACATCTGGAACAGAACTACATTCCGTCAGATGATCTTGCATTTGTATTTCTGGGGGCCAAAATACACCAATGCTTCACACCAAGAAAGTTGCACGACCAACTGCCAGACATCATCAAAAATGTAGCTGCTCTTGTATAAACGGTAAACTATTTTTAAAATTTGCACAAATTTACTTGGCTGACGTATGTTCAGTTTAGTGAATTGAATGTTGACCATACTGAACTTGCTTGCAGTTTGGGCATAACTTTTGATTCCACTGTCTTTTACTTAACATATCAAAACCGTTTGCAAATCGGTCCACTTTCACATATGGGATATTTGTAGAATTAGTCTAACATGCCTGAAACTGTCATGATTTCACTAGCAACTGCTCTGGTTTTTTGCCGACTTGCTTCTGCAACTCACTTTTCACTGGTATTGGCAAACGAGATTTGCACAATCTACAGATGGTTCCAAATTCTCTGGCAAGAGCCATAACAAAAACCCCTAAGTATGAGCATATTACTCCAATATTGCATTCATTTCACTGGTTGCCTATTGAATCAAGAATTCAGTTTAAATCTGTTGTATAGTTCACAATTAACATTACAATTAAATTCACTAAAATATCTCTGCTCCTTGCTCACCCCTCGTACTAGCAAATATAGCACTCGATCAATTGTGCATGACAAGAGGGAAATATGCCAAGAGGAAATGTTCAGGAAAATTACCAGGAGGAATTGCCCTAAGAGAAATGTCCAGGGAGGAAAGGCCCTTGATCCAGATACACTGCAGTTCAATGTTGATCATCTTTTTTGTATCAGCACACTGAGCTCATGGTCGATGTGTTGTGGTGCCCACTTTTGGAATGCTGCCACTGTTGTATGCTGTGTGAGAATGTTAAAATATTAGGAATGTCATTAAGAAATTATTTTTTGTAATAATGTATCTTCAATTTAAACAGAAGCACTTGCGGCCCATGAAGCCAAGAAGCCATTCATTGTCATCGAGCTCGAGGAGAACTACAAAGCATCAGATGATCTCGCATTCATGTTTATGGGTGCAAAGTTCCACAAATGCTTCTCGCCACCAAGGCTACATCACCAGTTACCGGACATTATAGATAATGTCAAGGCTTGCATGAATGGTAAACTATTTTAAAAATTTGCACAAATTTGCTCGGCTGACGTATGTTCAGTTTAGTGAATTGAATGTTGACCATACTGAACGTGCTTGCAGTTTGGGCATAACTTTTGATTCCACTGTGTCTTTTACTCAACATGTCAAAACCGTTTGCAAATCAATCCACTTTCACATATGTGGTATTTGCAGAATTAGTCTAACATGCCTGAAACTATCATGATTTCGCTAGCAACTGCTTTGGTTTTTTGCCGACTTGCTTCTGCAACTCACTTTTCACTGGTATTGCCAAACGAGATTTGCACAATCTACAGATGGTTCCAAATTCTCTGGCAAGAGCCATAACAAAAACCCCTAAGTATGAGCATATTACTCCAATATTGCATTCATTTCACTGGTTGCCTATTGAATCAAGAATTCAGTTTAAATCTGTCGTATAGTTCACAATTAACATTACAATTAAATTCACTAAAATATCTCTGCTCCTTGCTCACCCCTCGTACTAGCAAATATAGCACTCGATCAATTGTGCATGACAAGAGGGAAATATGCCAAGAGGAAATGTTCAGGAAAATTACCAGGAGGAATTGCCCTAAGAGAAATGTCCAGGGAGGAAAGGCCCTTGATCCAGATACACTGCAGTTCAATGTTGATCATCTTTTTTGTATCAGCACACTGAGCTCATGGTCGATGTGTTGTGGTGCCCACTTTTGGAATGCTGCCACTGTTGTACGCTGTGTGAGAATGTTAAAATATTAGGAATGTCATTAAGAAATTATTTTTTGTAATAATGTATCTTCAATTTAAACAGAAGCACTTGCGGCCCATGAAGCCAAGAAGCCATTCATTGTCATCGAGCTCGAGGAGAACTACAAAGCATCAGATGATCTCGCATTCATGTTTATGGGTGCAAAGTTCCACAAATGCTTCTCGCCACCAAGGCTACATCACCAGTTACCGGACATTATAGATAATGTCAAGGCTTGCATGAATGGTAAACTATTTTAAAAATTTGCACAAATTTGCTCGGCTGACGTATGTTCAGTTTAGTGAATTGAATGTTGACCATACTGAACGTGCTTGCAGTTTGGGCATAACTTTTGATTCCACTGTGTCTTTTACTCAACATGTCAAAACCGTTTGCAAATCAATCCACTTTCACATATGTGGTATTTGCAGAATTAGTCTAACATGCCTGAAACTATCATGATTTCGCTAGCAACTGCTTTGGTTTTTTGCCGACTTGCTTCTGCAACTCACTTTTCACTGGTATTGCCAAACGAGATTTGCACAATCTACAGATGGTTCCAAATTCTCTGGCAAGAGCCATAACAAAAACCCCTAAGTATGAGCATATTACTCCAATATTGCATTCATTTCACTGGTTGCCTATTGAATCAAGAATTCAGTTTAAATCTGTCGTATAGTTCACAATTAACATTACAATTAAATTCACTAAAATATCTCTGCTCCTTGCTCACCCCTCGTACTAGCAAATATAGCACTCGATCAATTGTGCATGACAAGAGGGAAATATGCCAAGAGGAAATGTTCAGGAAAATTACCAGGAGGAATTGCCCTAAGAGAAATGTCCAGGGAGGAAAGGCCCTTGATCCAGATACACTGCAGTTCAATGTTGATCATCTTTTTTGTATCAGCACACTGAGCTCATGGTCGATGTGTTGTGGTGCCCACTTTTGGAATGCTGCCACTGTTGTACGCTGTGTGAGAATGTTAAAATATTAGGAATGTCATTAAGAAATTATTTTTTGTAATAATGTATCTTCAATTTAAACAGAAGCACTTGCGGCCCATGAAGCCAAGAAGCCATTCATTGTCATCGAGCTCGAGGAGAACTACAAAGCATCAGATGATCTCGCATTCATGTTTATGGGTGCAAAGTTCCACAAATGCTTCTCGCCACCAAGGCTACATCACCAGTTACCGGACATTATAGATAATGTCAAGGCTTGCATGAATGGTAAACTATTTTAAAAATTTGCACAAATTTGCTCGGCTGACGTATGTTCAGTTTAGTGAATTGAATGTTGACCATACTGAACTTGCTTGCAGTTTGGGCATAACTTTTGATTCCACTGTGTCTTTTACTCAACATGTCAAAACCGTTTGCAAATCAATCCACTTTCACATATGTGGTATTTGCAGAATTAGTCTAACATGCCTGAAACTATCATGATTTCGCTAGCAACTGCTTTGGTTTTTTGCCGACTTGCTTCTGCAACTCACTTTTCACTGGTATTGCCAAACGAGATTTGCACAATCTACAGATGGTTCCAAATTCTCTGGCAAGAGCCATAACAAAAACCCCTAAGTATGAGCATATTACTCCAATATTGCATTCATTTCACTGGTTGCCTATTGAATCAAGAATTCAGTTTAAATCTGTCGTATAGTTCACAATTAACATTACAATTAAATTCACTAAAATATCTCTGCTCCTTGCTCACCCCTCGTACTAGCAAATATAGCACTCGATCAATTGTGCATGACAAGAGGGAAATATGCCAAGAGGAAATGTTCAGGAAAATTACCAGGAGGAATTGCCCTAAGAGAAATGTCCAGGGAGGAAAGGCCCTTGATCCAGATACACTGCAGTTCAATGTTGATCATCTTTTTTGTATCAGCACACTGAGCTCATGGTCGATGTGTTGTGGTGCCCACTTTTGGAATGCTGCCACTGTTGTATGCTGTGTGAGAATGTTAAAATATTAGGAATGTCATTAAGAAATTATTTTTTGTAATAATGTATCTTCAATTTAAACAGAAGCACTTGCGGCCCATGAAGCCAAGAAGCCATTCATTGTCATCGAGCTCGAGGAGAACTACAAAGCATCAGATGATCTCGCATTCATGTTTATGGGTGCAAAGTTCCACAAATGCTTCTCGCCACCAAGGCTACATCACCAGTTACCGGACATTATAGATAATGTCAAGGCTTGCATGAATGGTAAACTAATTTAAAAATTTGCACAAATTTGCTCGGCTGACGTATGTTCAGTTTAGTGAATTGAATGTTGACCATACTGAACGTGCTTGCAGTTTGGGCATAACTTTTGATTCCACTGTGTCTTTTACTCAACATGTCAAAACCGTTTGCAAATCAATCCACTTTCACATATGTGGTATTTGCAGAATTAGTCTAACATGCCTGAAACTATCATGATTTCGCTAGCAACTGCTTTGGTTTTTTGCCGACTTGCTTCTGCAACTCACTTTTCACTGGTATTGCCAAACGAGATTTGCACAATCTACAGATGGTTCCAAATTCTCTGGCAAGAGCCATAACAAAAACCCCTAAGTATGAGCATATTACTCCAATATTGCATTCATTTCACTGGTTGCCTATTGAATCAAGAATTCAGTTTAAATCTGTCGTATAGTTCACAATTAACATTACAATTAAATTCACTAAAATATCTCTGCTCCTTGCTCACCCCTCGTACTAGCAAATATAGCACTCGATCAATTGTGCATGACAAGAGGGAAATATGCCAAGAGGAAATGTTCAGGAAAATTACCAGGAGGAATTGCCCTAAGGGAAATGTCCAGGGAGGAAAGGCCCTTGATCCAGATACACTGCAGTTCAATGTTGATCATCTTTTTTGTATCAGCACACTGAGCTCATGGTCGATGTGTTGTGGTGCCCACTTTTGGAATGCTGCCACTGTTGTATGCTGTGTGAGAATGTTAAAATATTAGGAATGTCATTAAGAAATTATTTTTTGTAATAATGTATCTTCAATTTAAACAGAAACACTTGCGGCCCATGAAGCCAAGAAGCCATTCATTGTCATCAAGCTCGAGGAGAACTACAAAGCATCAGATGATCTCGCATTCATGTTTATGGGTGCAAAGTTCCACAAATGCTTCTCGCCACCAAGGCTACATCACCAACTGCCGTACATTGTGGATAATGTAGAAGCTTGTATAAATGGTAACTATTTTTAAAATTTGCACAAATTTACTTGGCTGACGTATGTTCAGTTTAGTGAATTGAATGTTGACCATACTGAACGTGCTTGCAGTTTGGGCATAACTTTTGATTCCACTGTGTCTTTTACTCAACATGTCAAAACCGTTTGCAAATCAATCCACTTTGGGGCTTCTTATGTTTTGGATCTTCCTTCATTGAACAGTCCTCTATTAAATATGCTTACTGTTTTTTTATTCAACGCAGCACACTGTCTGAATTTAAGTCACACTTATTTTGATCAGTTAGATAGCCATATGAAGAACACATTTGAAAGGTGCTTAAAAGGTGCTATGTTTTGTTGCATTTCAGTACACTGTAACTGATTGGTTTTTGTTTGTAGATGGCACAGATTTTTCTTAGCTTCAAGAGTGAAAACAGAACAACAGCAAGAAAGGTAAAGGCGGCCATCGAAGCTAATGGGATGTCCGTGTTCATTGATGAAAAGAACATAAGTGCGTACCAATGTTGCTGGTTGCTTTTTTAGTTATCTGAGTACTGCTTATTTACTGATTAGCTTTGTGTTGTTAATGAAGTTTAACATCATTTTGGCCAGTGTATAGAGCACCTCTAAATAGTCTCTTTTGAAGCAGAACTGTACAAATTTATTATTACAAATACAATTACAACTGAGAGATATCATCTCAACAGGCACCCTTTTGGGGAAAGAATAAACTTCAAGATTCTCCTTTTTGGAGGGTCCTCATTTGTGATTAAGCTATTTATGCCAATTTTGAGCCAAGCATCCATTGCTGCTTTTGGAGATCTCTTCCCTCTCTTCGACTGATGCTTAGTCATTAGATAGTGATGCTTAGTCATTAGATAGTGGCACTTAGTAAATGCAGAAATAAGAATAAGCTTCCATAAGTCAACATGTTTCAGAACCAACACATGACTGGAGAGGCTGGCTCAGTGTAGTCATAACCAGAGATTACTGCATCATTCAATATCTCAAGGTAGAGCCACCATCTCTCTCAGATTATGGTCTCCTACTCTTCACCACTTCTTATCTACATGCACAGCCAGTCTGTGTGGATACGTCTGTGCAGCGTTGGAAAATCCTGGATTGAAAGGCCATTCAAGTTGGCCTGTCAAACAGTCCGCATTGTAAAGACCTGTCAACTATAGAATTCTGTTCCTCAGATGAACTTTTTGCCATCGACAAGTCTTAAATGTGACTGTGCACTAATGGTCTCCTGCTCCTTAAGACTGTGAAGCCTTCCCGAGGCCTCTCAGTGGTTCGATGGAGCATATCATGATCTGTGGCAAGAAGTCAGACAACTTGAGCAACACTTTGGGTAAACACACACCACTGAGAACTATGCAACACATATGACCCAATGTATGGCATGTTAAGAAAAGGAGATGTATACTGGGTAACGTTGATCAAACAAGACAAAGACAGCCCTTGATGACTGGTCATCATTCTCAAGCGCTCTAGACAAATTTCCAAGCAACTGTCATTCATGGCCACAGACTAATTGTTTTTACCTCAAAAGGTTGACTCAGTTTTGTCACTTGACTGAAGACTTTCCGCTGCTTACCTTCCCTCCAGCAGATGATAGATGTTACAGATAGAACCAATTTCCATCAAAGACTTGTGCCAGTTGCTGCTGTCACCAACATTGGTGTTGTGTGAGATCGACCCTCTGCCACCATTTCTAATTAAGAACTTTGTGGATGATTTTTACCGTTTTAATGTGTTACATAACAATTTTCTTAAAGGGTTGCTTCTGCTTCTCAGAAATGAGCTTGGTATTATTTTGCCATCTCATAAGGGTCATGTTCTTCGTGAGAGAAAGTTTAATTCCACCTAGTCTGTTCTGACCTGCGTTCATCTGCGGGCAGATCCAGTTCTTGTTGATGGTTTTGAGGCTGTTACCTGGGGACATGTTACCCTCATCACCATTTGATGTGAATGAGGCCTACAACACTGTTGACCATGGCATTCATTTGGTGTCTTGAGCCATTGTTGGTGTTCTGTCATGTTTCTGTTAATTTCTCTTAGGGCTTGCCCAGGTGGTTGTTTTTGGTATTACATGGCTCTCTCCTTAGTGGTGAAAATGCTTCAGATGTTAGAGGTGCTTGGTCCCCAGATGTCGTCCAACCATCTCTGTCTGAACCCAGGAAACCCAGTTCATCTGGCTTGGTCCCCAAGGACAGATCTTTAAAATTGAGGAGTCTTGTCTCTACAGCACTATTTTTCAGGTATCTCTGCACTACTGTGCATGATGTGGGTGTGACCTTGGACCAAGAATTGACCTTCCCTGAGCATGTGAAGCATGAGTGTTGCTTTACCACCTACATCAGATCCAGCCAGTATGCTGTTTGCTTACAATCCAGCTGCTACAAACCTGATGTATGCATTTATATGTACCAAGGTTGACTTTCTCTGAACATATGAAAGGTGTTTTTCAATGTGTACTGTCCATTTCAGGTCTGGTAGTATGCTGTCTGCTTACAACTCAAGCTGCCACAATCCTTCCATCTCTGGTTATCATTGCCATCTGCTAATCTGGTTTCAGCTGCCGTCATCAACATTTATCACAGTTCGTAGTCCTTCATGAGAAACTGGCTACATAGACAACCAGCTAGTCCTGATGGGCAACATCAGCATTCAAATGAAGGTTCCAGTACTGCCCCCTGCTGCAGCACAGCTGAAACACGTGATCACCAGTGCAACAACATGTTAGTTAGTTTGTCTACTCATTCCCATATGTTGGCTGGCTGACTTAGTCATTAAACGAGATGCCTGCAAGCCTGTTACAGTTGCCATCGAGCTTCCACTAGTTTCTGATCACCGACTGCTGACATGCATAATTCCATCCTCCACTCCTGCACACTTATCAGAGAAGTCACACTCAGGAATTGGAAGTCTCTGGACTGAGATGCCTTTTGACAGCACCTGTTGGAAAACCACCTTTGCCAGCTACCATGGATGCTTACATCTTCTGCATGATTCAACACTTTCATCCATCATCAGCGATCTTCTACCATCACATACTGCTCGTTGTAATCAGGTAACTCGATGGTTCAGTTTGGAGTGGATAGCGATGCATTGGACAGAGTGAGGCTAGCTCAGAAGATCAAAATTGGCTGGCAACTGTACTGAATGGATTAGGCCTCTTCAGGAAAGGCATTCCTGATTACAAAGGAATGCTGCTATAGGGAGAGTTATTACCTGCCATTCTAATGACAGCAGGCAGCTGTGGAATGAGTTCTATTCACAGGTGCTTGCAGGACTCGTAGCTGGCAGAGTCCACTGTTTTTTCCACTTATGAGCTATATGACCAAGAAAGTGTCTGCAGTCTACCCTGTTCCGACATTCCTTCACAACTTTATTGACAAGATACCTTTTCTTTTATGACTCTGCAGTGCATTGCAGACTGGTGGATATCTTCCAGTGTGTCAAATACATGCCATAATAAATGCTGTCATTGAAAAGGCCAGGACTAGACGTAGATGATATTAACTACTATCAACCAATATCGATATCAACTGATATCACACCTTGCTTACCATTTGAAGGTTATTGAGAGAATTGTGGCTCAACAGCCAACATGCTACTTAGAAGCATTGATTTTGTGCCAAAGTTCCGTGTGGCTTCATACAAGACCACTTCTAGAAATGGTCAGTACTACTGAGGCTGATTTCTGACATATGTTTTGGATGTGAGCATAGCATTTAACACCAGGGACCACACAGCCTACTTCGCCTTGCATTGGCTCTGCTTTCTGGATGGGCAGACCACAACAGTGGCCACGGGCTCAGATCACCTGGACTGGGCGCATGTTCCATTTGACATTCCACAAGGCTCATTAGGTGGTACCCTTCAGTATATACTTTACACGGCTGATATGACCTAGCTCATCACTGCCTTTGGAGTGCAATGTCGCTAGTATGCTGAGAATTTTCGAAGACCAACAATAATATGCTAGTGTTAGGATTCTCTGACAAGTATGCAGCTCATTGTCCATGACGTGGGTGTGCTAATGGGTGGTGAATTATCAATGGTGGACCATGTCACTTCACTTTGCAGAACCCGCTGCACTGGCTTTCTGTGGAGCAAGGCATTTGATTCAAGGTTCTCCTACTTGGACAACAATGATCGACACTAACCGGACATACATGACAGAGCTTTATGTTTAAGTTTTAAGTCAGTCCGAGTACCAGCCAGTATGCTTTGCTACCCATGGAATATTGCAGGTTTTTGAGCGAGCCTGATTGCTGGTCACTACACTCTGCTATCTGTGGAGATTTGCAGGTTCCTCACTTTCAAACATCATTGTGAGTTTTATCATCAGGATTTCTCGTGAATAGTACCTCTCTGGTGATAATTTACCTTTAAGTAAAAGTACTGTTTCAATTGATTCAGCTCAACAGACATTTTTTGTTTACCTTTAAGTTGCGCTTGTTTAGATCATTTGGCTAGCTGTGTAAGAGCAATTGTGGTAGGTGCTTGAAGGGACTATGTATATGTGTTTTGCCTTGCATCGCATATACATTGCGACTGTGATGCATGACTTTTTTAGGGTCATTGCACACGCCTTTGAGGCTGTTGTTAATTGTGCACATTATAATGTCTGTTTAATAATAATGGTAATAATAATAACAATAATAATAATATTATTATTATTATAAACTAATTTGAAGTCAACCTGCAGAACTATGGTAATAATTATTACATAATCATAATAATAATAATACTGAACTTAACCTACTTAACTTCTTTTTGTATTCTGGTTTCCTCATTGCCTGCCCATGCCTCCCTTCGCTCAGCTACCCGTGGTCTCTTGGTAGTCCCTCTCGTCCAGCTGGAACTGCCTTCCTCTTGAGCTGCGGCTTCAGTTACTTAGTCTCTCTCCTACTCAGTCTCGCAAACACGTGAAATCCTTTTTGTTTGTTCAGGTTGGGAGCGCCATTGTTTCCTAAGTGGCGCTTTATAAATGTTCGTTTACAATTACAATAATAAGAAGAAGAAGAAGAAAAAGAAGAAGAACAACAACAACAATATTTATAATAATAGTGACTTTCTATAGATTGAATATGACAGTGCTATCTATGCAGGCTGTACCAGATTTAGACATGGTGCGGTCCTAAGCCTAGGTAGCTTTAGAGGCATTTGGCAACTGTTAGCAGAGAATAAGGCTGTATAACGATTGAACTTGGCAGGAATGCCACCAAGATGCATAACAAATCCATGCAGGGTGGGGGAAGGGTTGCTCCTTTACAACTTTAAAAATATGCTATTAATTATTCTGTTTCAAGGCATTCTGAGTTTGAAGAGGCCCTTTCAGATTGTGATGCCCTAAGCTGTACTAGTTTAGCTTATGCCTAAATCCGGCCTTGTATGCTGCTTACCATATTAATCAATGACTGTCTGTGTTAAAAGTTGTGGCTCAGTTGAGTGGTGGTATACCCAGGTTTGGGTATAGATGCAACTTCACTTGGGAGGAAATGCACTTGTAAAGTATGCAAACAACATTTTGTTCAAGATCGCAATGCTTATGCGCATTTGTCTTCCAGGCTGTGTGTCATCTGATCTTGGGAGCTGTATGTCTTAGTCTCATCCATACCTGACTCCAGCCCCCTTCACTCTGCTGTGTAAGGCATACTTGTTGCCCCACTGGTTCAAACTTTAATAGTCCAGCTTCAAAGCTTTTCTGTGGTTGGTCCATAATAGGTTGCATAGGAACCTATTACTATAGCTCCTTAGTCTTTCTTTGCCTTTAGTCTTTCTTTGCCTTTTTTTGTAAGTGATTGGAAACCGTTCTGCTTGATACTGTTCTTGCGTTGCCAGGTTTTCTGATCTTCTCAGAGGAGATTCTTTGGAGCGGTGCTATATGAATTTCGTTTCTGCTGTGTTACAATAAACACTCATTCTTACATTGCTGTCTACATTACTTAAAGACAGTCTACTTTTTTGTACTATTCATAAAAGCAAGTAATAAATGTGCAATATAATACACATAAAGATAACCAGGATATTGCTTGTATTTCCAGGAGCAAGACCTTATGGGGAAATCTTTCGAGCCCTCCAGTCGTGCCAAGTATTCTTGTGCTTGGTGTGTTCCAAATATAACAACTCCCACAATTGTATCAAAGGTGAGTACACTAGCCTAATGATCATGCTCATGCCTGGTTGACCACATACCTGTCAGATCGATCATTGTTAAATTTCATGGCCTGTCTTCTCCTGCACCATTCATATGTAGTGTTCCTCAGGGTTCTGTGGTGTTGCATGGCTGAACACATCAATAACAAAACTTAGCTTGTGTAGGGCCTGTGAGCCTATATTTCATATTTTATGTCTACTATTTGGCTTAGTGTTCATTCTATATTCAGTTTCTATGCTTTCTCTTATATCATCGATTAATTACCATAGTTATGCCTTTGCTGACGACATCCAAATATATTCATCCTGTCTAGCTCACTTCGCTGCTGAACTGTCTTCAAATATGCTTAAATGTATACCTGTAGTACTTGATGGATGTCTTAAAACCAACTTTGTCTTAACATGAACAAAACTGAAGTTCTCTGGCATAGCTCTCCTAACTCTAATTTGGCTATCATTCATATTTCTCTACAAGATATACAGATTCTACCAGTGCTCCAAGTTTGTGACCTAGGTAAGACTCTTTATTCCAGGGTGAATCTCTTGTTGCCAATGTCACATGATCCTGTTACTTTTATGTCAGGCAACTTCGACCTGTTTGTCAATCTCTTATTCTTGATGCTGTCCATGCTTTTGTCCGTTCACTTGTCTTATAACACTAAGACCATTGCAGCTCAGTACTCAGTTCTTTTCTTTGTTGTGTTTTAAACTCCTTACAATCAGTTTTGCATGCAGCTGCTAGCCTTGTTCTTCAGCTTCCTCCAGACTTAATGTCTTCAAAATTACTTTGGTTATCTTTTCCAGCTTGGGTCCAGTTTAAAGTTTGCTGTCCTTGTATACAAAGCTCTTCAAAACCTAGCATTACGTACCTTGCTGACCTCTGCATTCCACTCACACTTAATCCCACCAGGCCAAACTTAAGATCGGTCTGCTATGGCCAACTGTTTGTTCCAACTTACCAAAAAGATGTGAAGTTTTTGTGCCTTTTCACATGCTGGTTCACACCTAAGGGATTCACTACAACCAGCTTTGAGGGACCCTTTTGTTTCTCTTATTTCGTTTTGCAAACTATTGACGACCTATCTTTTCCAGCTACCTGTGCTTTTGAGGTGAAGTAATAAATTAGCACGATATAAATTAGTAGTAATAATTAATTCCAAGACCAACAATTGCATGGCTGAACACTTTAGTATTAAAACTTAGCTTGTGTAGGCCCTGTAGGGCTATATTTCACTATTTTGTGTCTACTCTTTGACTTACTGAAGATGACAAAGTTGTTCCGTGCTCCCTAAACAGTTTCTGCAACCATCTGCAGCACTCAAAGAACTTGTGAATTAGGAGCAGCCACACCTGGGATCATCTGGGAAATAATCAATGCCACAACTCACTTTTTGGGTGAATAAGAAGCAGTTTTGGAATTGAAGGAGGAAGTTAGAATTTGTCCATATTATCATGTCAGAGTCACTGAAGCTGTCCAAGGGGCGCCTTACTGGACCCTTCACTAAAATTCCTTGTAGCTGCTGAGCTTACGATTGATGACATCAAGAAACAGCTTGTTAAGGGTACAAAGGCTGCTGTTGACAGCTCTATAAGGGCATCAACATCAGTATCATCAGATCGTCCCAGTCCAGTTCATAGTGCCAGAGCAATGTGAGTATAGAAGCATCTTCAATATCATCTATCAGTTGTAGCCTAATTAATCTACATGGAAGAGAAACGTTGAGATTGGAAACTTAAGAATCACAGCCGGTAACTAAGAAGGTGGAAATGGTGCAGAAGTTCAAGGTATGAGAAGCCAGGCCTGATGTTCTCAGTATGTTGAAACTGAAGTCAACACGTAGGATTCGTGCTTTAAAAAACTTAAAGCTCCCACATTCCGCACGAAATACAGGGGAGGCACTCATTTCCTACACTTTGGCACTTGAATTAATCTTGCAATGGATGAATCCCAAGGTCCTGCACACAGGGCTAGTGCATCACAGTACTTGACATTAACTTCCCAGGTTATGCTGGTACCAAATTATTATGCTTGATGACAGGACAAGTGTGTGTGAACACCAAAACTTCCCTCGCTTGAACATCCTGGTGAGGAACTACCTTTCAATTTCAGCATTGGTGGCTGTGCTTAGGCAATATTTCAAAGTGCGGATCAATTTTTTACCGGAGGAGCAGTTCAATGGCATTGTATCAAACTAACATTCTGCATGTAATACATGACAATTATCCAGAATTCTTCTCCACTAGACGAAGCGCAGCATGAAGATATAGCTTTCTCAAGCTATGATTTTTCATGAGTGCTTTGAATAACAGTAAGGCTGGCTGTTGCTGACGTATTTCTACAGACTTACTTAGTAATGAATTGTCAGGCCTACTATTATTTTTCTCTATGAATTTGTAAAACACTGATTACATTCTTTTAGTTTCATGTTGATAAATATTGATAGATTTTTCCAATCACTCAGTGTTGCGTTATCTACGTTTTGCTGAGTTATTTCCTATATGCTGCTGTTCTGCTTATCCGTGGTCAATTCTAACTCAAAAGTTAGTTGATTTTTCATAAGTCAAGTGATTTTAATTCCAAGCATCTATTCACTAACTAAGAAGTTGAATGAGATCAGGAATGCTGGAAATATGAGAAATTAATTTAACTGGCCCTTCTGCTTATCTATGCTTGGGACTAGCACAATCAAGGTGACTGCGGCAGAGTTGCAAGTTTCTTGAGTTTTAAATTTTTGCTTTTTTGTTTTTTGAGCTTGTATGCAACAAAACACAGAACATATTTAGAATCGGTGTATCTAGACGAAAAGTTGAGATTACCATAAGTATTTTTATTGCTAGAATATGTAATGCAGTTCTTAATTTTTGAAATATGTATGTGATAACATATCATGAATAGCATTTTACACTTTCAGTTTGGAAGTTTCTGTATTTGCATAATTGGGTAAATAGGCTTTTGATGGAGGGTTAATTTATGTTTTGGATGCATTCACCATCAAACTGGCACAAGGTATCGCATAAAACACTTACTCTGAAATATTTGCAGTTGCTTGTGCAATCATTTTTGCAGGAACAGTGAAATAGTTTACTACATGTTCTGGTCACTTTTGAGATGGTCATCCATACTGGCACCACCAATCACCCTCCCCAACGATTGTGGTTATATACAGTCACTGCTTGTGAAGACTGTGGTTAAACAAATTAATAAACAAATCGAAAGTGCAGCTGTTGCTAACTGGTGGTCAATACAATACAAAGCACAACAACTGAAATTTGAAAAGTTGAGAGGTGCAAACAATGAAGCCAAGGAACCGGAAACATTAAGAATCAAAACAGACAAGAGGGTGTAAGTTTTCAGTCTAAAGCAAAAGGTAGCCTCTGTGACAAAGTTGTGAAAATAAGGTAGAGAGTTAAAGATGGATAGTCCAGCAACTGTGAATGAGTGCTGACCAATGACAAGACAAGTACCAGGAACAACACACTTTCCAGAAAATGCTGATCAAAGGGAGGATAGCCCAGTAAGAGTTAAAGGGTATAATAAAGGATGATGGTAAGAAGGCAGGTGATTGCACATATTTTGTACATGTGGAGTTACCATAGGGGAAGACATGTGCCAAAATTTTCAACAGTGTATGTAAATTACAGTAGTTGAGTCTTGTCAGAATAAGGCTGTGTATCATACTGAACACTTCCACTAATGGATCATAAGCTGTGCTGCATTTAACAAATCATACTCTGAAGTAGAAATGCATTCTGTTCTAGTCAGACATTGGATGTCATCTTGTTGGGATGATGAGTAAGTAAGTAAGTAAGTAAGTATATTCTTTATTAACCAATAGCTAATCGCACATTGGTTTACAAGTATTTAAGAACACAAGAAAACTTAATAATCATACAACATCCTAACAATAAAACATTTACGAGTTAAATTGTCAGCAGGAGGAATAATACGATCATGGGTGTGGGGCCGTAGGGAATAACTGAGGGTTTTAATTGGTGGGAGTGGAAGTGCAGATGCCAGCATGAGTGGCAGCACTTCAGTATAACTGCTTTTGGTAACATTGTCTGAAACTGCATTGGATGCAGTTTGTGAAAAACGCCTTTAGTATGTGCACCTCTCAACTTTTCAATGTGAGGAATAAACAAGAATTTCATCATTTGGCAGGCCTCTTGGAAAACTGTAAGAGTGAAGCAGCAGTTCCATAAAATGAAGCCTATGCAGAGGATGAGATGAGATTGTGCTCAATATCGGCACATGCAGTACAGAGAATATGCCTTGGTTAGGCACTCATAAACAAATTATTGTAACCTACCGGTATATTCCTCACAAACACTGTTAGCAATCGTATTTTTCGTATGCGTAATATATGATGTGATACAAGCGACTGTTTTCATGTTTCAGTGGCAATCATGACTGAACATGACACATGGCTTTTATATGGAAGCCTTGCAGACAGTGGTTACATGATGGTTAAATGTTAGAGTCGGGCTTCACCCCAAGAGTCAAATATTCCAGATAATGAAATGTCCACACCTGCATCTGCAACATTGACTGGTTTTATGTTTTCTATTGATTTTATTGATGAGGAAGTGACTTCAAACATCTTTGGATTCAGGCAGTCCATTAGTTGGGAACCAGCAGCATACTGCTTCTATACATCATGTAAGATTGTTGGTGTCTATCAGTGTGATCAAGCATTATGTACAGTTGTGTGTCATCAGCATAATGGTGGTGACTGACGTCGTGTGAGGAAATTACACTGACAATTGGAGCCACATACAGTGTGAAGGTGGAAAGAATCAGGTCAAGGACTAGCCCACTAAAGACGCCGTATGTGCCGGTAGATGACTGTGACCTTGATGATCCATTATTATGATCCATAATTATTATGATACATGATGTGTTGTCAGGTAACTAATAATCCAGTCCATTGCAGTACCTCGATGCCAAATGTCTTCTGCGGCCTTGAAATGAGTATTGCTTTGTTGATTGTATTGAAGGCTGCAGAGAGGTCGAGTCCAATAAGCAGAATGGGCTGGTGTCGTCTGAAAGTGGTGTCTGGAAATGGATCTTTAATAAGGCCGTTTCAGTCAAGTTACGTCCACAATAGGCTGATTGATAACTGTTGAAATTACAGGAGCTGCTGACTTGAGGCGACAGACGAGCTAGGAAGACATGTGCCAAAATTTTCAACGGTGTATGTAAATTTGAAATTGGCCTATACTTAGGATTATTCAGGTCAAGGCCCTCCTCTTTAAGTAGGAGTGTAACTGAGACAAATCTATAGCAGGCTGGAAATTCTCCACTGCTAAAAGACAAATTGCATGTACAAACAATGATTGGAGTATCCGTGCATGACTCTAACAGGGACGATGGGAAAGCATCAACTGGAGATGATTTTCCCAGTAAAGAAGACAGTAATTTGAAGATTTCTACAGCATCCACAGGTCTGAGATCGTCGAGATGTGTGCTGAAAACTGCTGTTGTGTCAAGTCTGCATTTCTGGCATTCTTTGGTTGATAATACCTTAGGTGGTACTGTGAGGTGCAGTGCATCCTTCACTGCCAACCAATGCTGACCAATATGCGTGGCAGACAAGTTCATCGTCAGTAGTCTTCCATCGCTGTCTAGATGTCTACTATGTTGTATTGCATCTGCAGCTTCCAGAGACAGCCATGGACTGTCAGTTTTCTAAATGGAGCCAACTGATCCAGGACATCAGTGACAACATCATATGTCTGAAGAGCAAAGTTGTCAGAGGTGTCATCAGGAGCCAAAAACAGTGACGAATTGATCAAAGTATGTTGGAAGGAGTTGAGAGTGTTTTCAGCTTACGGCAGGTGATCGTAATCAGTTGCCTCCTGTTGAGGCATCGTGCAGCAGCCACGGACTATCTAACCACAGTCCGTGGCTGCTGCATACTTGAAACTTACTTGATTGATGTTGAATTCACTCTGGAAATGACCAGATTGAGCAGACTGTCACCAATTGGTCCAGTACACGTTGGACCCAACACAACCTGCTTTAAACTCAAGATGTCTAGTACAGCGGTTAGATCACTGCAGATGCTAGACAAGTTGTTTCCAGGGTAGTTAAAGTCTCTGCAGATAATGAGGTGATAGCTGCTCATAACAGTAGTCATTGCTTCAAGAAAGTTACCATGTGCATGACAAGAGGGGAATATGCCAAGAGGAAATGTTCAGGAAAATTACCAGGAGGAATTGCCCTAAGAGAAATGTCCAGGGAGGAAATGCCCTTGATCCAGATACACTGCAGTTCAATGTTGATCATCTTTTTGTATCAGCACACTGAGCTCATGGTCGATGGGTTGTGGTGCCCACTTTTGGAATGCTGCCACTGTTGTATGTTGTGTGAGAATGTTAAAATGTTAGAAATGTCATTAAGAAATTATTTTTTGTAATAATGTATCTTCAATTTAAACAGAGGCGATTGGAGCACATCAGTCAAAGAAGCCGTTTGTGGTTGTTGAGATAGAACCAAACTACACACCCACGGACGATCTTGCTTTTGTTTTCTTAGGCGCAAAATTGCACAGATGCCACACACCGAGATGTCTTCATGACCATCTGCCAAATATCATCGATGCCATTAAGGCTTGCATTAACGGTAAACTATTTTTAAAATTTGCACAAATTTACTTGGCTGACGTATGTTCAGTTTAGTGAATTGAATGTTGACCACACTGAACGTGCTTGTAGTTTGGGCATAACTTTTGATTCCACTGTGTCTTTTACTCAACATGTCAAAACCGTTTGCAAATCAATCCACTTTCACATATGGGATATTTGCAGAATTAGTCTAACATGCCTGAAACTATCATGAATTCGCTAGCAACTGCTCTGGTTTTTTGCCGACTTGCTTCTGCAACTCACTTTTCACTGGTATTGCCAAACGAGATTTGCACAATCTACAGATGGTTCCAAATTCTCTGGCAAGAGCCAAAACAAAAACCCCTAAGTATGAGCATATTACTCCAATATTGCATTCATTTAATTGGTTGCCTATTGAGTGAAGAATTCAGTTTAAATCTGTCGTATAGTTCACAATTAACATTACAATTAAATTCACTAATATATCTCTGCTCCTTGCTCACCCCTCGTACTAGCAAATATAGCACTTGTTCAATTGATACTTTGACTCCTGTTGTGCCATGCACCAGAATATGTTGGGCCCTCAGGCATTCAGCATAGTTGGGCCAAGGCTTTGGAATTCACTGATTAGTTGTGTGCATTCTGTTGGTTCTCTAGTCTCGTTCAGATCTAAGCTTAAAACTCATGTGTTTCAGCTAACCTACCAGCCATATCTTGATTTCTGTTTTCTCTGACTTGTTTATATTTCAGCATGTCTTCTCTACTGAACTGTGTGGTTTTGATTGCAATTTCGACTTAAAGCAAACATCAACTGATGTCTTGGGCCTTATGATAACAGCACTGTAGAAGTGTTTAGATTAGATTAGATTAAACACTTACATGCATGGCTTCTGTGCATATTTGTAACCAAGATGGCCATTGTTTTTGCCTCAATTAATTTAAACGGCTTAGTTTGGCTTCACAGAATCATTATTACGGAATGTTTGGATTAATACAGTACTGTGTCTAAGTGTGTGTTTCATTTATTTCTTGGGAATTCTTTGGATTTTGTGCATTTTTGGACAGTATATGATCATTTGTCATCAGAGTCTGACTGCCATTTTGAGTTGGTTAGGCTTTTGATGGAGCGTCAATTTATGTTTTGGATGCATTCACTATCAAACTGGCACAAGGTAGCACATAAAACACTTGTAGTTGCTTGTGCAATCATTTTTGCAGGAACAGTGAAATAGTTCACTACATGTCCAGGTCACTTTTGAGATGGTCATCCATACTGGCACCACCATTCACCCTCCCCGACGATTGTGGTTATATACAGTCGGTGCTTGTGAAGACTGTGGTTAAACAAATTAATAAAAAAATTGAAAGTGCAGCTGTTGCCAAATGGTGGTCAATACAGTACAAAACAAGGCAAATTAAATTTGATGATAACCTCCTTTAAAAGTTGAGAGGTGCAAACAATGAAGCCAAGAAACCGGAAACATTAAGAATCATAACAGACAGGAAGGTGTAAATTTTCAGTTTAAAGCAAAAGGCAGCCTCAGTGACAGAGTTGTGAAAATAAGATAGAGAGTTAAAGGCGGATAGTCCAGCAACTGTGAATGAGTGCCGACCAATGACAAGACAAGTACCAGGAACAACACACTTTCCAGAAAATGCTGATCAAAGGGAGGATAGCCCAATAAGAGTTAAAGGGTATAATAATGGATGATAGTAAGAAGGCAGGTGATTACACATATTTTGTACATGTGGAGGTACAGTAGAGGAAGACATATGCCAACATTTTCAACAGTGTATGTAAATGACAGCAGTTGAGTCTTGTCAGAATAAGGCTGTGTATCATACAAGGGTTACAAAGCTTCGGACGACCTGGCATTTGTCTTCATGGGTGCGAAGTTGCACAAGTGCTTTTCTGCATCGAGGCTCCATCAGGAGTTGCCGAATATTGTGAAGAGTGTCCAGGCTTTTACGAATGGTAAACTATTTTAAAAATTTGATACCTGCATCAACATAGCAGGCTGGAAATCGTCCACTGCTAAAAGACAAATTGCACGTACAAACAATGATTGGAGTAAACATATCCACTCATGACTCTAACAGTGATGATGGGAAGCATCCACTGGAGAGGGAGTTCAGTGTTGATGATCTTTTTATAGCAGCACACTAAGTTCATGGACAATAACCCAAGATATATGCATTTATATGTATCAAGGTTGACCTCTGAACATGTGAAGTGTTTGTGAATGTGAGTATATGGTTCATGTGAGGTCTGGACAGTTGCTGTTTGCTTACAACTCAGGCTGCCACAATCCTGCCATCTCTGGGTTTCATTGCCATCTACCAAACTGGTTTTCAGCTGCCATCAACAACATTTATCAAAGTTTGCAGTACTTACGAGGAACTAGGTAATAATAACAATAATGACTTTCTATGGATTAATTTATGGCAATGCTATCCACGCAGGCTGGGCAGATTTAGACATGGTAAGGCCCAAGCTATGGGAGCCCTAGAGGCTCTATTTGGCAACTGTTGGCAGAGGATAAGGCTATGTGACAATAGAACTTGGCAGGATTGCCACCAAGATGCAAAACAAATCCATGCAGAGTGGGGAAGGGTTGCTCCTTTAAAACTTTAAAAATATGCTTTTAATTATTAGTTTCTAGGCATTCTGAGTTTTTAACCGGCCCCTTCAGACTTCTCAGGGCTGTCAAAGGCTTATGCGGTTTTTGCCATGAGATGCGTGCCACTCATGTCCCAAACTGCACCCTGTTAGCCTTGTCACTTTGGTCCATTATTATTAGATATGTTGTGGTGCCCACTTTCGGAATGCTGCCACTGTTGTATGCTGTGTGAGAATGTTAAAATATTAGAAATGTCATTAAGAAATTATTTTTTTGTAATAATGTATCTTCAATTTAAACAGAGGGAATCGTTGCACATGAGTTCAAGAAGCCATTTGTCGTCGTCGAGCTCGAAGAAGGTTACAAAGCATCGGACGACCTGGCATTTGTCTTCATGGGTGCGAAGTTGCACAAGTGCTTTTCTGCACCGAGGCTCCATCAAGAGTTGCCAAATATTGTGAAGAGTGTCCAGGCTTTTATGAATGGTAAACTATTTTAAAAATTTGATACCTGCATCAATATAGCAGGCTGGAAATCGTCCACTGCTAAAAGACAAATTGCACGTACAAACAATGATTGGAGTAAACATATCCACCCATGACTCTAACAGTGACGATGGGAAGCATCCACTGGAGAGGGAGTTCAGTGTTGATGATCTTTTTATAGCAGCACACTAAGTTCGTGGACAATGTGTTGTGGTGCCAACTTCCGAAATGATGCCACTGCTTTTTGATGTGTGAGGATGTTAAAATATTAGAAATGTCATTAAGAAATTATTTTGTGTAATAAAGTATCTTCAATTTAAACAGAGGCACTATGTGCACATGAGTACCGAAAGCCATTTGTGGTCGTCAAAGTTCAGAATGGTTACCAGGCATCAGACGACCTAGAGTTTGTATTCCTGGAAGCCAAAAGGCACAGGTGCTGGTCACCTGTGAAATTTCATCAGGATCTGCCACATATTGTGGAGAATGTGAAAGAATACCTGTGACAGGTAGATTATTTTAAAAATTTGCACAAATTTGCTTGGCTGACGTTTGTTCAGTTAGGTGCAGATTGTTGACCATTCTGAACAGGCTTGCAGTTTGGGCATAACTTTTGATTCCACTGTGTCTTTTACTCAACATGTCAAAACCGTTTGCAAATCAGTCCACTTTCTCATATGGGATATTTGTAGAATTACTTGCCGGAAACTGTCATGATTTCACTAGCTCTGGTTTTTGCCAGCTTGCTTCTGCAACTCACTTTTCATTGGTATTGCCAAAAGAGATTTGCAGTCTACAGATGGTTCCAACTTCTCTGGCAGGAGCCATAAAAAACAAATAAATTTGAGCATATTACTCCTATATTGCATTTATTACACTGGTTTCCTATCGAGTGAAGAATTCAGTTTAAATCTGTTCTAGTAGTTCACAAAGCATTACAATTAAATTCACTATTATATCTCTGCTCCTTGCTCACCCCTCGTACTAGCAAATATAGCACTTGTTCAATTGATACTTTGACTCCTGTTGTGCCATGCACCAGAATATGTTGGGCCCTCAGGCATTCAGCATAGTTGGGCCAAGGATTTGGAATTCACTGATTAGTTGTGTGCATTCTGTTGGTTCTCTAGTGTCGTTCAGACCTAAGCTTAAAACTCATCTGTTTCAGCTTACCTACCAGCCATATATTGATTTCTGTTTTCTCTGACTTGTTGGATTTCAACATGGCTTCTCTCTGGACTATGGTTTTGATTGCAATTTCCACTTGAAGCAAACATCAACTGATGTCTTGGGCCTTATGATAACAGAGCTGTAGAAGCGTTTAGATTAGATTAGATTAAACACTTACATGCATGGCTTCTGTGCATGTTTGTAACCAAGATGGCTGTTGTTTTTCTCTCAATTCATTTAAATGGCTTAGATTGTCTTCACAGAATCTGCTTGATTATTCTGGAATGTTTGGATTAATACTGTGTGTGTTTCAGTTATTTCTTGGGAACTCTTTGGATTTTGTGCATTTTTGGACAGTATTTGATCATTTGTCATCAGAGTCTGACTGCCATTTTGAGTTGGTTGTCCTTTAACGAGTGGGCTGGTTCTTGTTTGGACAATGCCGAATCCCAGACTTACAGGTGGAATGATGAGGCAGAGTATTTGGTGTAGCATGGACTGTCAATCCCAGACCTGGTTGCCTGAAGGACTTGGTGGCCTGAGACTGCATCTTCTACTATTTGTAGGAGAGTGCCCGTCAGTGAGCATAGCCGTTTGCTTCGGACCTTATTTGGTGAAAGTCCCAGTGATGACTGTCCAGTTATCTCTGCATTATTTGTGTACCAGCGACATAATCTCAGTACTGAGAAGTACCCCTTTCAGATGTACTTCCTTGTCTTTACCTCTTGCTTGTTCCTACTGCTGTACGTTTGTATTAATTCCATTCACCCATTTAATCATATCTGCTTATGCTGAATTCAGTGCTGCAACAGTGGCCTTCATTGTGTACCCAACTTTGATGTGCAAACACTAAATGATATTAATCAGCCTTTCTTACATGATTTTGATGTGGATGACAACTACTACAATGCCCTATCCACTCTTCAGGTTAAATACTTGGAAGGCTCTCGTATTCGTGACATGCTGTCCCCCATTAAGGGATCTGCTGTCTTTTCTGCACATCAATGCTAGAAGTTTGTTGAAGAGTCATAACATCATTAATACTGAACTGAATCAGATTAAAAATAGACTTCCAAATGTTACTGTTGCAGAGACTTGGACAGCTTATCCAAGACCATTCTTCTCCCTTTTCCCATTTTTGTTAGCCTTCTAAGCTCTCATTCTTCTGGTGAAATGCTTCTAAGCTTTCATTCTTCTGAAGAAATGGGTGGTGGAGTTGGTCTTTTCTAGAGCAATGGCTTAAACCTTTCTTATACTATAAAACATGTCCTGTTGATGACAACTTTATGGAATGCTTGTTTATTCAATTTAATTGTTGCCCAGGGACATTACTGTAGGAGCAATTCATAGGCCATCTAATGTGAACCTTCATGTATTAGATGATGCTTTTGATTACCTTTTAGGTATCTAATCTAATCTAATGACTTCTATAGCGCCGTTATCATAATGCACAAGGCATCAATCGATGGTCGCTTCAAGGAAAAATCGCAGGCAAAAGTCGTATACCGCTGGAGATGCCGGATTGAATTCCGATGGGTCAGAGAAACCAAAAGCCAGGCTTCGGTAGGTGAGTCGAAAGAGGCGTGTCTTTAGTTAGACTTTGATAAGGAAAGGAAGCCCTGCTATCTTCTGGTGGACTTCAATGTGAATCTTTTGAATTGCAATAGCCATTATGAAACCAGGGTTTTTCTAAATGTTTAGCAGTCATGGATTCCATTTTTTTTATTAATAAGCTACACGCATAACTCGGACACCTTCAACCTTAATAGATAAAATTATCACTCATGCTCAACCCAGTGAAATTCATGCCCGTTGTATATGGAACACTTGATATATTGGATATATATTGATATTTTTAGTTTAGAAGCTACTGATCCCTAAGCATTATTACAGTGGTGCTCTAGAAGTTCTTAGATTAGATTAGATTTTGAATCCTGGTTAATTGTACACTATTAATAAAAATGTGACGTGTTGCATTTTGAATCAGGAAAGAGTTAGTGGTGGTGATGGCAGTGGTGGTGGAGCATTCATTTCTAGAAAATGAGGGTGCATTATTAATTCAGTGCATAATATAATGTTTATTGTGTATTTTAGGTTAGGAACAACATATTAAGCACCAAAGACTGAAATTGTGTAGGGTTGTAATTGTTTAGAAAGTGAATGCGAACAAAAACTGTTAAAAAAATGCTGGCTTTTCAACCTCCTAATCAACGTCACTTTCAGACTGTGTTGCTCCAACAAATATACTGCAAATGAGAACTTTGAAGACGGAAATGGTAAGGTTATAATTGTTTAGAAAGTAAATGCGAACAAAAACTGTTAAAAAAATGCTGGGTTACCAACCTCCTCATCAACGTCACTTTGACTGTGTTGCTCCAACATATATGCTGCAAATGAGAACTTTGAAGACGGAAATGGTAGGGTGACAATCGTTTAGAAAGTGAATGCGTACTGAAACTGTTGAAAAAATGCTGGCTTATCAACCTCCTCATCAATGTCACTTTCAGACTGTGTTGCTCCAACATATATACTGCAAATGAGAACTTTGAAGACGGAAGTGGTAAGGTTATAATTGTTTAGAAAGTGAATGCAAACAAATACTGTTAAAAAAATGCTGGGTTATCAACCTCCTCATCAACATTTATGCTGGTATCAAATTATTCTGCTTGATGACAGGACAAGTGTGTGTAAACAAAACAACAGCCTCATTTCCCTCATTTGAACATCCTAGTGGGGAACAACCTTTCAATTTCTGCATCGGGTGTCCGTGCTTAGGCAATGTTTCAAAGTGCGGATCAGTACTGTACCAGAGGAGCACAGTTCAATGGCACTGTATCAAGCTAACATTCTCCCTGTATATACACGACAATTATCCAGAATTCTTCTCCGCTAGCCTGCTGATCCTCATTGCAAGAAGTAAGAGCTTTCTCAAGCTATGATTTTTTCACGAGTGCTTTGAATAACAGTAAGGCTGACTATTGCTGACATATTTCTACAGACTTACTTAGTAACTATTTGGTCAGGCCTACTATTATTTTACTCTATGCATTTGTAAAACACTGATTACTTTCTTTTGGTTTCATATTGATAAATATTGATAGATTTTTCCAATCATTCACTGTCACACTATTTATGTTTTGCTGAGTTATTTTCTGTGCTTAGGAAGTAGTTCATTGAAAGACAAGCAGTTTGATATCTGCTAATGCTATCATGTACGCTGCTGTTCTGCTTATCCATGGTCAATTCAAACTTGGAAATTGGTTGATTTTTCATAGGTCAAGTGATTTTAATTCCAAGCCATGGAATTTTTTTATCGCTGCCCATAACAATAGTCATTGTTTCAAGGAGGTTACCACATGCATGACAAGAGGGATATATGCCAAGAGGAAATGACTGCAGAAGGAATGTCCAGGGAGGAAATTTCCTTTATCCATATACACTGCAGAGGGAGTTCAAAGTAGATGAGCTTTCTGCAGCAGCATACTAAGTTCATAGATGATGTGTTGTGGTTCCATCTTCCAGAAATTAATTAATAAGTTAATTGGGGCAACGTAATCCTGCCTGTTTTCATGTGGTCTAGCTACGGTCGTCTTACTGATGGAAGATGGATACAAACTCGAAGGCAACCTGCTGCACATATTTCGGGGTATAAGGAGAATTGAATGCACAGACAAGGCTATGTTTGCGCAGCAGCTGCCAAGCACTGTCGAGACAATTTTAGACTGTTTTGCCACAACCTTATTTTACCTTATTCTAGTAGTCCATAGTCTGATTTGGAGCAACAACTGACTGTGCTGCCTGTATCGTTGCAGCATGTCAAGAAGTTAGTTAACATTCTGCATTTCTGTATCCGGCATTTCCCTATTTTACCCGTGTCCCTTAAGGTATTGCATAGTGACTAGTGTACACCATTGCACTAATTCTTTTTCAGACATTGCACCAGTCTGTCGCACAACAGTTGCAGAATAAAAAAAAGAAAGGAGTAAAACATTCAGCTGACGACAATGCTTCTAGTTGTAGCTGTCTTAAAAGGCAAACTATGCTAAATGATCGTGCCTTTTTCAGTATTACCAGATTTGGCATCAAAATTAAAGTTGACAAGCTGCTAATTCAGTACACTGTGAATGACATGCAACAACTACATACAGTTGAGAGCAAGGCATTCAAGGCTTTAGTTACTGGATTATGTCCATTGGTTGGTCTTCTTTGTCGAAGAACTCTGGCTGGCCAAATTACCAAACAAAGTGAAGAAATGCATGAATACCTACAGAAGGAATTTAATTCAGCCCAGTATGTCTGCACTGTGGCTGACATGTGGAGCTCAGCTAACAGAAGCTTTATCTGAATGACCGCTTACTGGTTTGCTGGAAGTGTTCCAGTTAAGCGAAAGTCTGCAGCAATTGCTTGTGTTCAATTCAAAGGGTTGCATACATATGATCGAATAGCAACTGTCATCAGTCAAACGCATGCTCAGTATGGCATTGAAACCAGTCTTTGTCCAACCCTGTTCTAGTTAAATGGCACTTGGCTCACCTAAACGATGAAGCTTCCAACAGCGCAGAGCTCCACACGGTGGTAAAAAAAGTGGCTGAGATCTTCGAGTTCGTGTATATTGCAGCGAAGAAGCATCATTGTCACTGCCAGCATTGTGTCAAAACAATTTATGCAGGAAGAAATGGAAACTATACAGATAAACATTCAGGAAATGACGTCATACGATAAGGTCCTGGTACTACTGGGAATTCTTTCATGTAGCTTCAACGCTATTGAAAAGACGCTGCAGAAGAAAGTTATCACAAGATGAACCACATTGGTTTCTTCTTCTACCAGCACAGGCAAATTTGTGACGACACAACCTCAAAGAATGGTATGCTAGAATGGATTTGTGCCACGGATGAAGCAGTCAGGTGGGCGGCAGAAGACGGCATTAAACTTGGAAGGCATCCAGGTGGCGACAAGCTTTATTCTTGACTTTGCCGACCAAAACAGTTTGATTCTGCCAGGTGATGTTTCTGGCGTGAATCGCAAAAGTGTCTGTTTGGCAACTGTACAAGTAGTCGGATGGACCTGGTCATAATGTTGTCAAACTCACCACATTTTGGAAGAAAGAGCCAAATAACAGGCTAATAGGTTTATTACAAGTATATGTGGCTAAGGAGTATCTGAGTCAACACTCTGATTGCTTTTTTCTATCAATTTAGTTTCGTTGACTGATAAACTTCAATAGTGCACAGCTTGAGTTAGGAATATCGTAAATTAATAAATAATACGTCACTTGAAAGGTCTCACCGAGCAGAACTTTACAGAAGAATCAAGGAGATTTTGATTTTTGGCAAAAAAGCCTACATTAGACATGGTGACATTTAGAAGCAAATGAAATCATGTCAGTAGAAATAGATATGGTCTCACCAACCTAATAGAAACACTGGAAGAGTGGATGCTGACACTGGCTGAGAGATATGGGATTGATGCAGTCTTTATGGACTACCAGAAGGCTACTGATACACTGAATATCTTTCTGTCCCAACACATGACTAGGGCAGCAAGTCAGACATCAACCCATTACCAGATAGCCTAGAAGTCATATGGATGGATATCCCCTCAATATCTGAAGCCACATTCATTTGCAGTAGAAGTAACTGTAATTTCACTCTCAACACACCAGCAGAGTTTGATGTGTGGAGTCTGGTTGACTAAATCTGCTGCCCAAACTGGCTATCTGCAAGGAGAGCTGGCCATCCATGAGTTCAGATGGGTCGATTTCATCACAGAACTGTCCACTAAGTCTTGGGTAACTCCTAATGTGGAGAATCAGGTCATCTGTGGTTTCCATTCCAGGGCCATATTCATGGCTGAGTTAGCTATTGCTTCTGAGGATGATATAAGATACATGCTGCCCTTCATCTGAGAGGCACAACCTGATCCATTGTTACAAGCAGAACTGGAGGTAACAGATGCACCAGCAATGGTTGGATTGGTATATGTGACAGACTTATTTTCCAAGTGTGCAGCTGGATTAACTTGAAAAATGGATACATCAGCAAGAATCATCAATAGATTAGCAAAGATTACAGGTTGATTATCAAAATTTACAAATTCATAGGGAAGAGTTACAGAAGATTAGCGAGCACGATTTGCATGAAACTTGGTGATTGCATCCATGGCAAAATTTCAAATTCTTCAGCCCTATAGAAACATGCAAATTTGATGCTTAAAGCTGTGTTACAGCAGCATTAGATAATTCAGCAAAACAATAAGTAATGCATGTTAACTAAATATTCTAAATGTAATATTTTAGAATAATTATCATAATAACTTGAATGCCTTGCTTAAACTCTAGAATTTGGAAACAGTGGGTGTAATGCCAAAACTTGGAAGATGCAAATCAAAGAAGTAACATGAGGAAACTCTTCCAAACAACCACAACATTCACAAGAAAATTTAAGCCATGTTTGCCCTACATTAAAGTCAGCAGCTGGAGAAAGTATCACAGAAGCCTCCAACTTGCAGAAAGGTGGTGTGAATACTGTAGAGTTATGTAATAGCGGCAAAGGCAATAAACGACAGCAGAATTATGAACCAGAGCCTCCTCCCATTCAATACTACGTTGCAAGAGCTATCGGACAAACTGCCAGTTCCAGGTCGGTCTACAGGCCCTGATCTATGTCCCAGCATAGCTACTGAAAGAAGGAGGTAAGACTATAGTGGTCAGGAAGCACAGGGTCTGTATAGCATTGTGGGAAACAGGTGAATGGCCAGACAACTGGACACACTCTACATTCAGAATTTTACAGCCTGACTTTCAGCTACTTCAGCAGCTCAACCATTTCAAACAACTTGTCCAGAGTGAGATTGGGGCCGTATAGTGCAGGTTTAATGAATTATGCAAAAAATGGGTTAAAAGGATAACTTTGATATACAATATAAAAATTGTATAATGTTGACATATATGTATTTTGATGTAGTTGTATTTCTTTCTATTATAAAATAATATTAGTTAGGCCTACATTTTCAAAAATGTCATATAATGATTGTGAGCAGAAACATTTTCTTGTAGGTGCAAAATCAACGCAGGATACCAGTATGTGTTATACAGTAAGTAGGCAATTGCACCCCTTACACTGTGATGCCTTCTTGTTTTCAAGTAAGGGAGCATTCCGAGATGTGCCAGATCCACCTTTTTTCTACAGAACATACTTTTGAATATTTGGATTAATAGAACAAAGTTTACTGTTTGTCATACCACTCCACTTCCTTCACCACTGTTTATATGCATAGGTATCTATGTATTGCTTAGCATCTGAATACAGTACTTTGCAGTTAGCCACTGAATCATCAAGGACTACTTTAGCTGCTGCATCTACAGCTTCATCCCCTTTAATGTCAGCATGACTTGGCACCCAGCAAAATATAATATTTTTACCAGAATCTATAATTCTGATGTACTTATCCTCTATTAAAAGTGAGTGGTTTGTATTAGAGTTTGCAAAGATGACAGTGAATCACTTAGCGTAAGGAAATTTTTGCATCTTTTTTTCATTACATTATCAAGAGCTAAAAAAAAGACCTGCAAGCACAGCTGTGAAGACAGAGGCTTTGTCAGGAAGTCACACTAAAACACAACTACATTCGGTGTAGGCAACTGCAGCTACTCTATCTTTTTTTGAACCATCAGTATATATTTTGTATAAGGCACATACTTCTTAGTATCTCAGGGCTAATATCTGACTTCCTACACTTAAGCAAATCAAACAGAGGTTGAGGTTTGGGTGGGATACGACTCATCTGCAATTCTGCAATAAGAATCACATCAAATTATAGCAGTCGAAGATGAGTGGTGGTATGATAGGTCTTTTGCTAAACAACTGTTGGTTCTGCAGTGAAAGACACATCTGTATGGTGGGCTTCTTGGATTCATTTTCAACAACATATACATTGAAGATCAGCCTCTACATCTAGACTATTCACTGGATACAGGGTTTCTCATTGGTGGCTGCTCTCCTATTTACTCTCACCAAAGAGGACAGATTGTTTGCAAGGGAAGACGAATGCCAGGTCACTTTCGAGCATTTGAAGGCAGTACTGAGGACGGCACCAGTGCTTGGATTGCCCGCCGATGATGGAGTTTATGTACTCGACTATGATGCTTTGGACAGTGGGATAGGTACAGTGCTGTCCCAACATATGGACAGCAATGAAGGTACAGTGCTGTCCCAACATATGTACAGCAATGAAAAGTTGATCATCTGTGGCAGTTGTCTTTTGTCTACCACCGAGCAAAATTACTGTGTGACACGAAAAGAGTAACTGGCTGTGGTTTATTTTACGAAGCTTTATCGGCAATATTTTCTGGGCCGATGGTTTATTCTGCAGACAGATCAACCTGCCCTTGAGAAGTTGCAGAAAACCTCCGACCCTACAGGGCAACCTAGCCGGTGGCTCGAGCATCAATCGGCCAGGTAGGAGACATGGAAACACAGATGCGCTCTCCAGGAAACCATGCCATCAAAGTAATAGGGAGAAGCAGACTCCGGCAGCGGCCTTAATAAAGGAAGCCTCCGAGACCACTTGGTGGGGGAATTTGGGAACTCCCAGGCTCGCTGGACCGCACTGCAGAGGCCCAGAAAGGGGATCCCAATTTGGCCATTGTAAGGACCTGGCTGATCTCAAGCTGAGATGCTCCAGCTCTGCAGGACATCCTGTATGAAGTCGAGGCCATGAAGGTCTACTGGTTTCGAAAGGACTACCTATACTTGCATGAAGCAGCCTACTGCCAGCAAACTCGCAGGAAACTGCCAGGAGGTATCGAGCAAATGCGACTGGAGATGCTTCAGAAATGTTCCCTTTACATTGTTGGTAGGTTACCATGGTTTGTCATCGCTAAGCCCTTCTTCAGTGCATACAACATATTGTGACTGGAAATATCAGTTCTTCTGCCCCAAGGTAGGTATGATCCCTCAGGATTAACAAGGATCAAAAGCAAAATTTCTGGAAATTCAGCCTTGGGTAGGATCTATTTCGTTTATTGTCAAAAACTGACTGAAATCCAAAGAAAATGGGCAACTATTGAGAAAGAAGCATATTCTGCTTTGGGACTTTGTCTAAACTGAAAGACTATTTTACGTTCAATTATTGTTGATATACACTGATCATAATCCACTGGCATATTTGACTATGTCTAAATCTGTGAAACTTGTCAGATGCTGTTTGGCTTATTAGCCTTTGATCTCGAAGATATTGCAAGGGCAAATTGAGCATGGTGGCAGATTGCCACTCAAGCTCGTAAATGTTTCTTAGTAAAGGTTGTCTTGTGCGAAAATAATTTTAAGCGTTTAACAGTGGAATGCTTAACATAGTGCTATATTTAATTTACAAATCATCCGAGGCTGATTTATAAACTTCGGAAGGGTATGAAGGTAGTGTGCTGTCATTTCATATGCTTCAGAAGGAGCATCTTCAACATGCCCTAAAACAATACACACAAAGACCTTTCCTAGGACAGACAGTAGTGCATTTCCATGATAGTTTTTGAAGTTCTTCCTGCTCCCCTTGCTTTTGTAGATTCGGAGTCTGCCTAAGCAAACTGGTAAAGGACTTGATAATGGTTGAATTATGCAAATGATGATGGAAAGGAGGAAAAGGAAAGAACAACCCAACAGCAACATTATAATTTAGGTCACATGAAACATAAGACAATATTCTCATATGGGCTTCATATACCCTACATATGATGTTGAGGGAAGAGAAGGCAAGGCTAAAACAGATGGAAAGGGAGAAAAAGATAAGAGCCATGGAGTGGCTGAAAGAATTTTTTTGATCACCAATTCCAAGGACAAAAGATGTGAAGCAGTGAAGAAATTGGAAAGAAAGACAAAGGAAAAAGAGTCTGCAGGTACAAAAAAATGAAGAAATTCTAATGAATAAAGAATAATTTACATAAGATGCCTGCGGAAGAGGTTGAATTACTTTTGTATCTTTGTACTCGGGTATGTTATTCTACTTTTATTACTATTGATAAAGGCAAGCTATCAAGTTTGCATTATATCAGGTTCCAGTTGATCTGAAATGCACTCTCTTAATGCCTTTCTTGCCTGAGCAAGCTAAGAAGTTGGTAAGAAGACCGAGCCGCTCAGATAAGCACATGTGCTAAGTTGATAGAAGCTGTGCTGTGCGAATTTTGTGTAACTCCACAGCAGTACAGAGTACAGTTTGTTAAAGATGAGGAGTATACAAGTCATGGATGCAGTTTACAACTGTAATTGTAATCAAAAACTTACAAAGCACCACTTCAAGATAAAACTCATCAGAGACACTTCCAGCACGATGTCCCAAAACTGGTGGGGCATAATAGTCTTCAAACGCTTGCAGAAGAGAGGGGAGAGAGATAGAAATTCCCGCTGAAGGTCGCCAGACAGGTCGTTTCATGAAGCAGGTATAACAACAGCAAATTTGCGCTGCTGTGCAGTGGTAGTGCAGACCATAGGGACCAGAGTCAACCTGAACAGACAATCACAACAGTTGGCAACCAGGGACTGTATAAACAGGTACATAAATTTCCCTTAGGTATATCAGAGCACAGCCAACAGGGCAGCTGTGCACAAGGACCAGAATTTTAAAGAGAATGCGCTCTCAAATTGGAAGCCAGTGAAGTTTTCCAACATGAATGAGGAGATATAGCCAAACTTACAACCAGGCTCACCACATATCTCAGATTTTACCTTGAGTCCAGGGAGGTTAAGACTTTTAAGAAATTATTAACTCCAGTCATCCTCTACTACTCAGGATCTAGGGGTCATGCTCGACTCAACACTTGAAAATCCTAATAGCTGCAACTTCGAAAGTGCTTGATTCACATTTCATTTAATCTGGATTCAGCATCGCTGAGAACAGTTTCACAGTTTTTTTTGACAAGACTCAACTGCTATGATTCTACACTCTATGGTCTCCCTAACTACATGCTGCTTCCTTAACTACAGTCGTGCACCATGCTTTGCTGCTGTATCTTGGGATGTCATACTAAGCCCATATCACTCCTGCTGTTTGTGCTGTGCATTGGCTTTCTATATTCTGAGTGTCTCCACTTCAAGCTGGAAACCCTCCTTTACAAAGGATGTGCAAATCGTCTGCTATACTACCTGTCATCCCTGGTTATACCCTGTAGTTCTGTTAGAAGCCATTTCTGTCTCTAATCAGCATCTTCTAGAAAGTACATTGTTACTTTCTCACATCTTTTCTTTGGCAATCCATTCACAATTGCTGCACCCTCCAATAATAGGGCCTCCATCTGGAATTCAGTTAGGCCAGACTCAGGTCTAGCCTGTCGGCCAAAACTCGGTCATCAAAGTGGTAGTAGTGTCTTCATTGTTGTGGTTAAATAAAATGTCATTAGCAGTAACAACAACGTGTTATCTCTTCTGTTATTTACAACTGATCATTCAATCCATCCTCCCTCTGGTTATTATTAAAAAGTTATTTTGTGTTTGTAATCACTGTTTTACAATACATTTTCAATTTAAACAGAGGCCTTAGATGCACACGAAGAGAACAAGGAATTCATAGTTGTGACCGTAGAAGAAGGCGTTAAAGTCAGTGAGCAGCTGCGCTTTGTTTTCCTCGGTGCAAAGCATCACATCTGTACAACCCCAGCACTGTTCCAAGCTGAGATTCCTAAAATTGTGGAATCCACAATAAATATTCTGTCAGGTAAACTGTTTCAGGTATGAACACGAGTGTGTTAGTTTAGAGTCTGGCATCATTCAAAGACTCTTAAATGTTCCTGATAATGAAATGTCCATACCCTCAATTTTGACTTTTCTAGGTCCTGGATGAGGAAGTGCCAAAAGCAACAACTTCATACATCTTTAGATTCAGGCAAAGTCCATTTGTTAGGAACTGGCAGAATACTGCTTCAGTACGCCATGTTAGATTGTAGGCGTCAGAGTTGATTTAGTCGAGCACTGTGTACAGTTGTTGTGTAACTGGCGTACTGATGGTGACTGATGCTTTATGGAGAAATGACACCAGCGACTGGATCCACATAAAAGCAGGAAACAAAATTTGACAGGGTGGCCATTACTTATCTTTATCAACTGCAGCCTTGATGATTCAATGCTGACATGTCTTCTGCAGCCTCACAATGAGTGTTGCTTTGATGATTTGTTGAAGGCAGCAGAGAGGTCGAGGCCAATAAGTAGAGCCAGTTGATGTCTTCCAAAAGTGGTGTAGACAATGAGGATGTTCAGTAAGGCTGTTAAATTTACAGGAGCTGCTGACATGAGGCAAGAGACAAGCCAGGAAGATACATTCCAAAATTTTCAACAGTGCATATAAGTTTGAAATTGACCTATAATTAGAAGGATAACCCGGATCAAGACCCTCCTTCTTCAGCAGAGATGTAACAGAGGCAGATCCATAGAAGGCTGGAAACTGTCTGCTGCTGAAAGACAAATTGCTGAGACAAACAATGGTTGGAGTGAACCCGTCTACACACAGCTTTAACAGGGACGATGGGAAGCATCTATTGAAGATGATTTTTCGCATCCACAGATCTCAGTCATTCAGATGTGTGCTGACATGGTCCTTATCTGATGCAAGAGAGTCTATGGATTATCCAGACAGTTGCTTGGCAGTTGATTCCTTTACTGACTTAATGTTGTTAATGAATAAGTCTGAGAACATGAAACAGCGTTTCTGACAATCTTCAGCTGGAAACAATACAGACTTTCAAAATGCTGTTCCACGCATCTGAATGTGCAAAGATAATGCAGGCCTACAATAGCTGATCATTTATTAAAAGCCTTTGTGAACAGCTGTAGTCCTTAAATTTGTCCATAGACTACCAACCAGGTACAGTGCAGACACGCGTTAACGCACTCCTGCTTTACCCGCGATTCCGCATAACTCGAAGTGGTTGTATGTCCCCAGAGCTATTAACTTAACACGCCGTATCAGTTAACGCGTTTTACTACATGGAATAAGGCTAATTAAAACAGTGGAGACGTACTCTGGCAGCTGCGTTCATTCCCTAACTTGGCATTAGTTGTACAAGCGGAAGGGTTTCTTCTAAATAAATTGGCATGTGACTCAAGTGCGGGAGGAAGCTAATTAGGGCAGGAGGGATGAACAAGTAAGTCTGGCTGGAACCGGTTTTAACTGGTTAGGAGGGAAATCGGCAGAACAAGGCAGGCATGGACCCAGAGAGTTGGCTGGCTGGGCGACCAGCTGAGTACAGACCTGCCTACCTTGCAAAGAGGCAAGGAGGAGCTTGGCTGGAGGGAACAGTGTGGGATAGGGAGTGTGGGCGACCGAGTAGCAGAGGCAATATATTTCAACACTGTCTTGTTTAATGCATGAAATGGTTTACACACTGTTTCCAAAGCGTGTACCCCCACAACTTCGCGTTAACGAGTCCGCACCGTATATGGTAGTTGCGCAACACACATTTCACTGGCCTCATCAGCAATAGCACAGTAGTGTACTACTCATTTCTGAACTAAGAATCTGATGTAGATGTTCTACTGCTGTCCTTGTTCAGGACATTATCAGAAAAGTTGGGCACTACTGTGGGATTTTAAATGACAAGTAATCATCCTAAACCAGTCTGTTTTCATTTACTAGCACCACCTTCAGCTGAAGTGCCCTCAGGTGGTGATCTGGGTAGAGAAGGTGGATCCTCTGCTGGTCAGCTTTCATATGCAGCCTTGGTGGAAGCGGAAGAGGCTGGATATTCAGTAAGAACAAAGACTTCAATACTTTAACTGGCTCAGTCTCAAAAGCACTTCCAGTCCAATCCAGGCAAATGACATGTTCACAAGCTCTATATAATTATTCAAACATTTAAGTACAGAACACTTACCCAAATGCATACAAAGTGTACACTCCCATACATGCATATGTTTCTGCCTCATTTCATTTTTAGTTTGTCATTCACAGAATTTGCTCAATTATTCTAGTATGCTGAGACTTATACTGACTCTGAGTGTGTTCAGAGTAATTTTTGGGAAATGCTTTAGATTTCTTGCATTTTTGGATGGTTTTGATTGCATATTATTATAGGCTTGCTGTCATTTTGGGTGGGCAAACTTTTGGGTAGGCTGGCTGGCTGCTGATGAATGCTTGTCGTGCACAGATCTGGTCGCCTCAAGCAAGCCCTGATGCTGCATCAATTACCATCTCCTAGAGTGCCAGTCAGGAAACATAACCATATGTTGTGGGCTTCATTTGGCAAAAGCCCACCAGTGGTGGCTTGACCAGTGTTCTCAGCATTATTTGCTAACAGATGAACTTTTCCTTAACACCAAATTAGTAGCAGCAGGCAACACTTTTGTGAGGTACATAAAATATGTATGTTAAATGCATAGATACACGTATGTGTGTGTATCTATGTCTATATGTATATGTATGTATAATATACATTGTATATATATTGTTATGAGGCTGAATACATATTTCAGCAACAACTCAGTTCACATGGGGTTCAACAGTTATTTCACACATTTCTTATTCAAACTCACTATGAAGCCCCAACTCATAACACACATCAACATAAAACTTCCCATTTATATAGTCTTAAACTCCCTCCAAAACACACCTTCTAACACTCCTTCAACAGACATGTGCATGGGCATGCCATTATCTGACCCAAGCAACCATCTCTCTTAACCTTTTCTCCTTCAACAGACTGGTGCATGGCACTTGCTTCAAAGCAACAGACCCAGATAACCCATCCTCTCGTATGTGTCCATGCAACAATATATATATATATAAATGTGTGTGTGTGTGTGTGTGTGTGTAACCAACTTCAGTCTATATTAAACCATGCAGCCTGGTCAGCTGAAGGCATACCTAGGCTTTGGGTGGTAGAGATGCTTCACTGCGTTGGTTCAACTTTCTGGAATAAATTGCCTTGCAACATACATCAACTCCTTGGTTTTCTTTACTCATTGTATAGCTGGGTGCACTAGAGGGAATAAGTGGATCAGAAATTTTTCATTCTGCAAGCAGTTGAAAACCACTTTGTTCTATCGTAGTTTTTATATTGTCAGGTGGCGACTGCCCCTTATGAAGAGAACTGGCCACCTATACTCATATGCCAAGACTAAAAAGGTGAAGCTGCTACCACTTGATCATTGTGGCTGCCTCTCTCACAGATAGTTTAAGGAACTGCCCTTTTTCATACCTTTTTCATATCATTTGTACATCGCTTATTTCAAACTGTCTGTTGTCTGACTTTGTATAGAATAGTGCGACTTTTTATACTATGATTGACATCTAACTTTCATCTGTGCTAATATGCAACTCTAATTAAGCAAGGCTTTCATCTTTCTGAGTCTGCCTTTTGGATCCCAGTTAATTGTGCACTATTAATAAATATGTGATGCTTTGCACTTTGGGTCAATAAAAGAGTTGATGATGATGATGATGACATTCATTTCTAGAAAACAGTGGTGCATTAGCAATTTGATATATAATGTACACTTGTATGTTTAATGTGCGATTTCAGAATCAGCATGAAGAACTCGAACCACTGCCGCCAAAAAGGCCTAGGTAATGCTTATGATGCTTCTGCTACTGAAGATGATAAAGATGCTTTGCCATAAAGCAGGTGACCCTTAATAGAATCCATATTTGTGAACATTGGAATTGGTGTCTCTGACTTGCTCTATTTTACTTCACCACATCCCCATTCCTCCAAATCTATATCTTGATCCAAAACGTATCAGAAGTAATATGGCTTGTTTGCCTTTGGCTATTTCTTTCTGGTGATATTAAGGTAAACCCTGGTCCTTGCCATCTTGAAATTATCAAATTTTGTTGCATCAGCTGAGTACCAAACTTGTCATTGCCTTTACTGACCTGGTCCGGAGGGAATCACACTTTCGTACTTTCTATCATGGGCTGGACCCCAGAATGCCACCACTATCATCTGATGGGTGAGAATGGGAAATATCAGAATTATCAATAAGTTATGTTGTTTTGTAATGACCGCATCAGTGTATCTTCAATTTAAACAGAAGCATTTAGTGCTCATGAGAAGGACATAATTATATTGGTCAGCCTTCTCACATTTCCAGGCAGTTCTGAAACAAGAACAAAGTCTTAGCAATAGTGTTCTGGACCATTCTGGACATTAATAGTCATGCTATGCAGAAGTATAAAAACTGTAATACTTGATTTTGAAACATTGTGCATGAGTCTGAGCAGCAATCAAGTCTGGCTTATTTGTGAGGTATAGTGCATAAACTGGAGCTGTGAAATTGGATAAAGTACTTTGTGGACAAAAAATAAAATAATAAAATAAGGACTCTTGGAATGCAGCCACTATCTTCTGATTTGTGAGAATGTGAAATAAGAAGTTATTTTGCATTGCAATAACTGTTCTACAATGTATCTTCAATGTAAACAGAGGTAACTGGAGCGCACTAGGAGAAAAAACATATAATCATGTTACTCATGGAAGATGGGTACAAACCTGAAGGCAATCTGCTCCACGTATTTCGGGGCGTGAGAAGAACTGAGTGCACGGATGAGCCCATGTTTATGCAGCAGCTGCCAACCATTGTCCAGACAATCTTGAAACGTATAGCAGGTAAGCTGGTACAGGTATTAATCCCGAGTGTGAAAATTGTTCATTTGTAGTTTTGTAAGCGATATTCAAGAGTTTTGAAGTGTTACTTAGGAATATCATGAAAGCTTTCCATAAGCATACACTACAGAAAGTCAGCTTTCGGAAACAATACAGAATCACTTATGCATATTGTTAAATGTGATGTTTTATCATAGGATGGCAGACAGAGGTGTGCTACCTTTACGCGGGAAAAAGATGACCTCTAGTAGCACAGAGTGAAGAGTTAAGCAGAAATTTTGCTGTCTTTGGTCTGGTAAGACTGTTTTGGGGTTTGGTTCATAGGAACCATTTTCGTGTTTGGTCCGTGTGACCATTTGATGCTTTGGTGTTGCATGGCTCATTGGTTCAAGTCTTGCTGTGGTTATGACTTCGTTTTGATACCTTATGGATGTTTGATTTGTGTTTATTGTATTATAGCATCTGTAAATATTGTATACAGGAAATAAATACTTTGATATTTGATGCTAATGTTTATTTATAAGTGCCCTAAGCTATTAAATGTAACAACATGCACACACACACACACACACACACACACATACATGAACATTTTATGCATGTCCACAGCCAAGATAGTCAGTGTTTTGCCACATTTCATTTAAGTTCGTCATTCGCAGAATTTGCTCAATTATTTTAGCACTTTTAGACTTCTGTGTCTCAGTGTGTGTTTCACAGTTATTTTTGGGCAATGCTTGGGATTTCTTGCGCTTTTTGGATGGTATTTCATTGCACATCATTAGAAGCTGGCGGCCATTTTGGGTGGGTCGACCCTTAATTGGTAGGCTGGTTGCTGTCTGGACAATGTCAAACCAAGACTTGCAGGGAAACCTTGGGTTCACTGATGGAATAATGAGATAGAGCCTTTGTACAGGGTCAAATGTCAATCACACACAGGTTCTATGACGAGTCAGCCCCCTGCTGACACAAGTCTCTTGTGCACAGAGCTGGTTGTCTCAAGGATATCCTGATTCGGCATCTGATTCTGTGATGATTGGGCCCAAGACAACATTCTTTTAGATGGGCAGTACTGATAACATCCAAGGTATACTTATTTCTTGGTTTGATGTGGAGTGCAGAGCAATGCGCTGAATGATCAGCGATGTCAAGTAAAGTTGACTAGAAGAAGATTGCTGTGAATGAATCACTCTTCTTTGAAAGGAGCATGAATTTTTTTTACGAACAAGGAGCAATAGTACTGGGAGAGCATGATCTTTTGTGAATCTGAGGTTTGTTGGCAGCTTTAGAATGACCTGTCAACCATCTTGGACAGACTTTATGGAATGATCTGTCAATCATCTTGGGCACATTTTATGGAATGATCTGTTCAACCATCTTGGGCAGATTTTGTTGCTTGCTGGGGCCATCCTTTTTACCAGAGGGCTACCTCTGCCACTTAACATAGAAAGTTTTGGATGTCTGCCGAGATACGGAGGATCAGCTCCACCAGAGTACTGCATGACACTAAGCCATTTTGATCAATTTTGAAAGATTGACAGACATCGTGTTAAGATTGCTTCTTTTGTCTTCACCATCAAAAGCAAGAAATGCTGCACACGTCAAAACACATAATTCATGACCATGAATACAAAATAGTGAGTTTATTTATGTATCACTTATGCACAGTTTCTTGCAACATAACTTTCCTTGTACAACAGCTTGTCGCTGTACAGTTCGGTGAATTAGGCTATCGCTAGAATTCAACTTTTGAATGATAATTCTCAAAAGTTATTGCTACTACTGCCAGTGCACAGCAAAACTTCGCAGGCTTTACACCAATACACAGTTTTACAGTGTTAGGGTAAGTCCTTTTCCTTGGCCTCTGGATTGCTTCGCTTGGCCACCTTGTATATAATTATCTATGTCGGAAAATCCATGATTTCTATAACTAGATATCAAAAATCTATCATCCAGTAGAAGCGTTGTGTTTTGTTTGTGCAGAGATGTTCCAGGTTTTCATTTCCTACCCTCGAATGCACCGGAAGTTTGCCAAGGCCTTAAAAGGGGCCCTGGAAAAATGTGGCCTCAAAGTGTTTGTTGACTGTGACTCAATTAGTATGTACCAACTTGCCACTGGTAAATTTTCTAGGTATCTGAGCACTGTTTGCTTACTGAAAAAGTTTTGTTCGTAATGAACAAGGAACTTCAACATCATTATTTTAAGTTAGTGTAGAAAGTGCCTCTTTTTGTTTTCTTTTGAAGTGGCACAATATAAATTTATGATTTCAGGTACATTTGCAATTAAAAGATATTCTTTCAACTTGCTTCCAGTTGAGAAAAGAATAAAGTTTCAGATTTTTCTACTGGGTAAGCCTCATTGGTTGGTTTTGCATGAAGGATCTGTCATCTTAACCAGATATGATTGCATAGTTTGAGATCTCAGCATGGAGCCATCATCTTCTCAGATCATAGTTTCCTACTCTTCACTGCTTCTTATTTACGTTTGCAGCTATGCGGTCAGTTGCATGCTGGGGTGGAAAAACCTGGACGATAAGGTCTTTCAAACTGGCCTGTTGAACATTGTGCTCTATAAAGAACTGTGGAGGGAGCATGGAAGGCCGTAAAAACAAAGTACATCTGGCTTGATAACAATGGGCAGTTTTCGAAAATCAGTGTGCTTTGATGGCGGCATTGTATTCTGGTGCCTCTTTCTCCACTACTGTGGGTGATCTGGGTGTGACCCTGGACCATAATTGACTTTCTTGGCACTTGTGAAGAATTTGTGAAACATGCTTGTAACACCTGTGTCAGGGACAGATAGTATACTGTTTGCTTACAACTCAGGCCTCCGCAACTTTGACTTCTTTGGCTGTCAATGCCATCTACTGATCCAGTTCCTTCCCACCATCAGCAACTTTTATCAGAGTCTGCACCCCTTCTTGAAACACTGTCAATTCAACATCTAATAGCACATCATGGTTGAAGGATACTGGCCTTTGAGAGAAAATGCTATAGTTAGAATATGAAAATCAGATGGACGCAAAAGGTGAGCAATGCAGAACTATACAGACATTATTGTTCAGAATGATGGATGGACCAAACAAGAGAGGATGACCCCACAAAGAATGGGTAGACAACATAATTGAATGGTGTGGAACATCACTCCAGGAGCTGAGCCATGTCACACTGGAAAGACAACAGTGGAGGAGCATAGTGAGAATGGCATTGGACACCTATGGGTGTTGAGCTCAGGGTTTATGATGATGATGATGAGTCTGTATTACCTAGGTTTGGGCATATATCCAGCTTCATTTGGGAGGAACTGCAGTGATTTACCTATGCAAAAACACAGTGAGTTTAAGATCTTAATGCATATTTGAATTTGCTTTGCAGGATGTACTCGATCTTTTTATCTTAGGGATCTGTGTGTCTCAGTCTAATCCCAAACTTAAACTCAAGATTTTTACCGTACGCAATGAAAGCTGAATTGCGGGAACCAGCTTAATCATTTGTGCAGTCAAAACAAAATCAATAAACAGGAAGGATCAGATTTGGTTCCAGGTCAAGATCCAAGGGTCAGGCAGGCAGGCAGTCAGACGGATATAGTGGATGGTGTTTTGGACTGGAGTGTAAGATTGATAAGTGGAAGGAGAGGAATAAAGATAGGACATGTGGAAGAAAAGTGTTTTCAGTTTTGAGCGGAAAACCTGTGCAGAGATTGCAAGGGGTGAGGTGTTTGAGTTTGTAGGATGGGTCAGATTGTCTTAATTCTAGTGGGAGTGTATGCCATAGAGGTGGAGCAGCTATAACCATGGAGTGATTTTCCAAATTTTAGGGATGAGGTGACAGGAAGTGGAGAAGTGTTAGGGCAGAAGAAGAGGGGGTTGAGCTTATTGGTTGATTGTAAATAGCTGACAAAGATAGGAGGATTGAAGCATGCTGTTGGTAAACGATAGGACTTTCTACTAGAGCTATTCATCTTGGTATTTTCATTCGAGTGCCATTTAATAAAACCAGACTGGTGTGGGATAAGGAGTGAGTCGGAAGTCAAGCAGTTATTTTTCTGAGATTGGAGAATACAGTCCCTTACTTTGGAGATTAAGGACAGATTAGAAACAGGATTTCTTTATCAAGTGGTGGGATTTTTAGAGGAGGGGTGACCAGAGTGTGCTTGAAAAGGAGGAGAAAATTACCAGTAGACCAGGAGAGGTTAATTATTTTTGTATTTATGGGAACAATGGCAAATACACATTTTAGTAAGGAAGTAGGTGAAGTTCACACTTTTTGTTTGGAAGAGACTTTAGCAGATGTAATATTTCAGTCTGTTATATGGGTTGGAAGACAGGTAATGAGGATCGATGTATGGAGTCGGAAGGGAACATTAGCAGGTGGATTGTTGGTGCTTTGGAAAGGAAAGGTTGAAGAGAAAGACAGAGGTTGTCCCACCAGCACGAACTTCCAGTCCAGCGTCAAAGCTTCGCTATGGTTGGGTCATCTTTCTGGATTAGTTTGCCTAGTAACCTATGACATGAGGTTCTTGGTTTTACTTTGCCTCTTTTTTGTAAGCTCTCAAAAACTATTCTGTTTGATTGTATTGTATTATATATGTCAATTTATTTAGAGCCTCTTACAGAAAAACTACTCAGGAGTTCTACCAGCAGAAGGACCCTGAGGATATAGGATTAAGGCAAATAGTTGCAACAGTCCAACCTTCCACAAACGGCTGAGCTCAAGTAGTAGGTGGAAGACTGTTCCTAAGTGAGGGACCCACTACAGCAAAGCCCTTTGCTGAACCATGGAGGTCTTAGTCCACTAACAAACGGATCAGCCTGTTCAGATGAGTGAAGAAAATGGCAGAAGACAACGGAAGCTGGCAAGGGGAGGAGGTCATAGATGTATCTGGGAGCCTGACCTGAAAGCATTCTAGTCACTAGAGACAAAAGCTTAAGCTGAATACGGGACCAGATATGCTGTCAGTGAAATTGATCAGACATGTACTGAAAGATGTGGGAGAACTGCAGAAAATGATCTGTCAGCCTAGCAGCAGAATTCAAACTGACTAGAGAGCAAACAACCACATCCTCGGCAAGCCAGCAAACACAGTATTACAACAAAAAATAGGACCACGTACAAATGCGTGATCAGTAGCAGTAAAAATAGGTCTAGAGACAGAGCATCTGACAGGCACCTAGTTGTGATAGTAGCAAGAGTGAGTTAGCTAAAAGAAATGGTCAGAGAAAGTGAGATTAGTATCAAAGATCAGAACCAGAGTTTGGACTGCTGAGGAACTGATGAAAAAAGGTAAGATTCTGACAGCAAGGAGTAATCAAGAATGGCAAACTGCTGCATCCAGGTGGTGCAACAAAATATCTTGGTTCATGAAGAGACATCAAAGGATCCCAAAGAAGTAACATGCAATTGATCGATGGCTGTATAGATACTAGGTGTCAGATAAGAGAGACAGAAGAATAGGTTCTGTAGAATGCTGGCACTTCAAACCAGACTGAAAAGGAGGCAGAAGCCCAGATTCGTTAAGGTATGGTAATAGTTCGTAAGAACAGGCCTCTCAAGAATCTTAAAAAGAAAGGAGAGGTTAAAAATTGGACAATAATATGAGGAACATTAGAGTGAAGACCAGACTTTTTCAAGGATGGAAAAACAGCCCTCATTTGTGATTCCAGCAAAAGCCCTTCAGAAAGAGATCTATTAAGCATATACTATAGATATGGTATAATGTCATCTAAAATGTCCATGATAATAAATGGTAGTAAAGGGTTGAGCTCAAACAACTTCATTTTTGATGGTCAAAGCTAACCTGATATAGCTTATTTCTCAGAGACTGGACAAAAGTTGTCAAAATACTTTCTATCTTCTGTCATTACCTTAAGGAAACCACTGGTGATAAATGAAGACACACAAATCAAACAGAAAGATCAGCCCAGCAATAACGAGATGGCACACCATGACGTTTTGGGTTTTCATGTTGGCCATTGACCTTTTCCCAATGTTTGGCTTCTTCTGATACAGTTAATGATGAATGGTGGACAGAATCTTTCATATGGCAAAAGCGTCTCTTAAAGTGATGCCCCTGATGATGAAATTGATGACATTCACTGTCAAATCATCTAGCAAGCAGTCGATGCTTCATCTTAATGGGACATTCAGGGAGTAATTTATCTATTAGTCTAGCAGAGTGCAGTTGCATGTAAATCTTTGCAAAGAGGTGCACAATTTAATGACTTCCAGCCCCTTACCATCTGAGCTACACATATAGGTTGTGAGTGAAAGTGCAGAAGTTTGAACTCAACAAATGTACAATCAGACACCGATGATAGATGTATATTGTACATGCATGTCCTGTACCAAGCAATTGTCACATGTGATGACTGGAGTATCCAAGATGCCACCATGTATGTGTGGGTTCCTGAACCATTCAGTGAAGCATATCTAGAAATGACTTTGTGGTGCAATCAGAAGATTTCTCAATATGAATATTGAAGTCACCTAGTATTACTAGTTTGCTAATTTGAGTTTCAACACTTTTGAAAACAGAAGAAAACTTTTCAAAAAATTTACTGGTAATGGCTGTAGAGACAGGTTAGTAAATGGTTACAACTGAAATAGAACCATGAGCCACTGTAATGCAAAAACACAGCACTTCAAAGTAGTTTTTTCCATGTCAAGCTGTATTTCTGAAGTTTGGAGCATGGAGTCCACGTGTAGAATGCTCAAGTAAACAAGTTCCTTGGCCGATCATGGTTGTGGTTTTACATTGTCAGTCAGGAGTGCCTCTTCTTTTGAAGTGGTGCTTTACAAATTTATGATTATGATTTATGGTAGTTTTATTGGTACAACTGCATTTCTCATTGTTTTAATATTTTGAGAAAAGTGAGAGAAATAGAGACACCATCAGCAAAAATTAAGCACCATTGCTTTTGAAACAGTGGTTTTCATGCAATAGTTTTAAAACAGACTATATGTCTTCTGAACCACTTAAAAACCCAGTCACGTTATGTTACAGCATGTTAATGTATCAATTGCACAGCAGTGTTAAATGTTTTAAATAATCAGAGGAATTTTTTGCAACAAGTCGGAATATATTCAAACTGTACTTAACCCCTTAGAGGTCACAAAGTTACCATTATGTGAGAGGGGTATTATTTTCTGTTTCTTGGTCAGTGTAACAAGGATCTAGATTATGAGTGAACAGCCTTTTTTTGACCACAGGCCATATTGCGTTTTCCCAACTTGAACAAACAAAAAGGATTTCAGGCGTTTGCGAGACTGGGTAGGAGAGAGACTAAATAACTGAAGCCGCAGTTCAAGAGGAAGGCAGTTGCAGCTGGAAGGGCCAACAAAGGCAAAGCTCCTGGACTGAGCAGTCGTAATGCGAGGGACTACCAAGAGACTAGAGATGTTTCTACACTACACTCCAGTCAGTGGTCACAGATCGAAGAATGGAAGTCTCTGGACAGGTAGGCTTGTAACTGATGCTGAACCAACAGCTGGCTGTGCCATTATTCCATGGAGGCTGATCTGAATGCTGCAGAGATGTTTGATCTCATTGAAACAGCCCATCTGCTCCATACTTGATTACTGTATATGCATCCACTATGGACAGCATGTATCAGAAACAGCGCTGTCATTCCCTGGTTTAATGCGGCATGCGGAGCAGTGTGCTCAATGATGAGTGACATTATGTAAAGAGTGGAGTAGAAGAAGACTGCTGTGAATGGATCACTCTTCTTTGAAAGGAGCATGAATTTTTTATGAACAAGAAGCAATAGTACTGGGGGAGCATGATCTCTCGTGAATCTGAGGTTTGTTGGCAGCTTTAGAATGACCTGTCAACCATCTTGGGCAGATTTTGAGGAATTATCTGTCAATCATTTTGGGCAGATTTTGTGGACTGATCTGTCAACCATGTTGGGCAGATTTTGTAGAATAATCTGTCAACCATCTTAGGCAGATTTTGTTGTTCTCTGGGGCCATCCTTTTTATCAGAGGGTTACCTTTGTCACTTAACATAGAAAGTTTTGGGTGTGTGCAGAGATACAGAGGATTCACCACAAAACTGCACATCACTAAGCCATTTTGATCAATTTTGAAGATTGACAGACATCGTGTTAAAACTGCTTCTTTTGTCTTCACCATCGAAAGCATGCATGCTTGACTACCCCTGTTATTGGGCCCCTGGAGGCGCTACCACTCATTCAAATGGTGGCACCCATTCATGGCCATGAATTCATATATCTAAATCCAAGCCAAAGAAGCTTGATTACTTTAAATAGATTGCTGTGTAAGTCTCAAGCTTGTGGCTTAATAATGTGCAGTTATCTGTTGTCTGTGAAATTAGAAGGGGACAGAAAGCATTTTTATAAGAAAATTTTATAAGAAAATTGGAGTTATTGTGGCAGAAAGCAAGACATGCAGGTGACTTTTGTTTTGATTCTGACTCCTCAAAATTTAAAAGCTAAGCATGTTCTGCTGCTGTAACCTTGGATAGTTGAATCTGCCAATAATATTGGCCACAATCCAGGCTCATCTATTGCTACATCGTTAAGGGTGATCTTAACATTCACATGGAGAATTCTGGAATTACTATACAGAAATGATTTTATGTTGCAATTACTGTATTATATTGTTTCTTAAATTTGTACAGAAATGATAATGGCGCATAACCGGGGGAAAACCTTCGTAGTGCTGTTGATGGCTCCCGGTTATGCGCCTAGTGCAGATGTGGAGGTGATGACATCGGGACCTCCACATCATGATTGCTCAACGAATGAAAAGTTTCAGAGGGAGCTCAGAGAACTAGTCGAAGAAACTTTGGACAGTTTCAAAGGTAAACTTTTTTCAGATATCAACATGAGGGTGAAAATTGTGGTATATGTGTAAGCAATATTTGAAGATATCTTAATTTTTTGGGTCCAAATACCTCATTAAAGTGCTTCAAAAGTAAACACTATAGGAAGTCTAGCTGTTGGGAACCATAGCCAACTTTCAAACTTTTTGGTCACATGTGTGAGCACAAAAAGAAAAGGTAGGCCTAAACTAACCAGTCATTTATTTACATGCCTGTGTTAACACCTGTAGTTGTTGAATGTGTCCATAGGCTACAAAGCCAGATGGATGGTAATTGAGAGTAGCAACACATGTATAATTGCCTCAGATAGCAACAGCACAGTGGTTTAATACTCATTCCTGAACTGAGAATCTGATGTAATCATTGCCTTTTTAAACACAGCATGAGACTATTTGCTAGCTTGTTGAGTTTGCAAGAGAAAGTGGGATTTCACAGGATGAGAAATTTGTTTTGAAATTTCTAGGAAAGAATGCTACTTTGAAGCATCGTCCACACTCAAACAGGGTAAATATACAGAATTTAATGTGTACACTGATCCAATCTAATCTAATGACTTCTATATTGTGTGGTGTTGTTATAATGCCCAAGGCATCAGTCAATGGTTGCTTCAAGTCAAAATCACAACCCAAAATCATAATCCACTAGAGAAGACAGGTCGAATTCTGATAGATCAGAAAAACCAGAAGCTATGATGGGTAAGCTATAATGGGTAAGCAAGTTGAAATAGATAAGTCTTTAGTTTACACCTAATGACATCAAAGAATTGACAGAACGAATAGAGCTTGGCAGCGAAAAGAATCCAATCTCAGAATCTATGCTTTCTGTTGCTTGGCTTATGTTGACTTTTCTGAAGGATCCTTTCAGCGTCATCTTGGAATCAGTCTTGTCTCGGAGATCCAGGAGCTTGATCTCAGTCTTGTCTTGTGCTGCTAATCAAACATCTTGGTCTCAATCTTGGGATAGGACATCGGGGGTCTAGTTTCGGTCTTGGCCCCAAGGGTCTCCTGGGCAGCCCTGTTGCTTACAGATGAACTCTAGATCTTAATATACTTTAACACTAGTTAGGCCAAATACAGCCAAGTGCTTTTGCGAGGTATTTAAAAAGCACTACATTAAATGCAGAGATACATGTATGTATGTGACCAACTGTAATCTATATTAAATGCTGTGGCATGGTCAATTGGAGGTATACTAAGATTTGGGCAGTATAGAAGCTTCAAAGTGGTTTGTCCCAACTTGTTGGAATAAGTTACCCAGCAACATATGATGTGTTGTCAGATTGGGAGCATCTCTGATGAGTTTCTCTGTAAGACGTGCCATATAAATCTGTGATTACATTACAATACATACACACATGCATACGTACACACATACAAATATACATACATGAATATATACATTGATACATACGCAGTTACATGCATACATTTCATTTGGGCAAATGATTGTTTATAAGTCATTTTTGTTCATAATGTAAGTTTAATTTGTAATTTTAGGACCATGGACGTGCAGCTAAGAAGAGCAAGAGTGAGTCGGATCCATCCAAACAGTAACTTTATTTGTTCTGAGACTGCATGCAGAGATCCGACAGCTGAAGCTTTTATTTGATTATGAATTGTTTAATGAGCTGGTCTTTACCAGCAAAAGTTCTGTGACCTGATGAAATGGTGACATATTCTGATTTAAACTTTGACTCTGTTTGATACGACATGTTATTTATGTGTGTTTCTTTTGTCTCAATTTTAGTAATTCATCATTCAGCATTGATCATTCTGAACTTAAACCAGTAACTGTTGCGTAATCATAATCTTTCTGATTCAGGACATGCACCCACAACTCAGTTAACAGTGAACAATTCTGGATTGATGGATGATATACAGGACAATATGTGAAAGCTTATGTAAAGTGTATAAAAAATGAAGAAAGATGCATTATATACATGAATTATATACATTATATAAACACGTCATGGCCTCGTTTTCATTTTTTAAGGTTGCTAAGGACTGCAGAACTTTTGCTGGTAGAAAAGACCAGCTCAGCTATTGTCTGGTGCCATTGACACCAGTGCCAAAAAGGGCTAAAAACCAAATCAGGGAACTATTGCCCAGTGTGACTGACATCGGTGCAATGCAAGATTTTGGAATCATTGTTGAGGGATAAAACACTATGACATTTATTAACAAACGAAATCTTTTCAGTAAATCCACAAGGCTTCACTAGAAATATTTCTCGTCTCACTAACCTACTAAAAACCCTGGAAGAGTGGATGCAGACATTGGATGAAAGATATGGGATTGATGCAATCTTTCTTGACTACCAGAAGGCTTTTGATACAGTGCCTCACCAAAGGCTGATTAACAAACTCAAAGGATATCGGACTGAGGGGATGTTGGTGGAATGGATTCAGGACTTCTTAATGAGTCAGAAAATAGTAGTGGTGCTTAATAGACAAGTACTAGGCCGGAAAAGAGTTCTCAGCAGAGTTTCACAAGGATCAGTGTTAGGGCCACTGTTATTTTTATCTGTGTAAATCAGATACCAGAAATAATAGAAGTTCAGTGAAGATGTTAGCTGATGACACAAAAATATGGAGAAAAATACAAAGTGAGGAAGATGAAGAGATTTTGCACCAAGATCTAGACACAGTGGAAGATTGGTCAAGAGAATGGCTGTTAAGATTTAATTTTTCTAAGTGCAAACTTATGCAAATTGGACCAAGAAAGAAAATGAACTATCATCTAAAAGATGGACTGCAAGTTGCGAACCTAGAAGAGATTTAACCTCCTGAGAACCCGTGTCCATTCAAATGGACAGTGCGTTTTGCGGCTGCATTTTCAGATCCACATGCTTATTTACTGAAAAATAGTGTCCATTCAGTATGGTGGCTATACTGACTTTTCCTTGTGAAAAATTTGCATCATAGAAAGTTGTTGACAACAATGGCAGCAGTAAATACAAGCACGTTTTACAGAAAATCTAAAGGTAATTTGTGAATTATTTGTTCGCACAAAATGGTATTTAAAAAACATATTACTGTAATTTACGAATTTAGGGCACCTGTTGATGTTTTGGAATCATTTTCATTAGCACTAATCGCAATACATAATTTTACTGTGTGTTGCGGCTTAAACATTTGAGAATCCAACTTCATTGGATTTAAGAGATTTGTAAATACATTAGGCAATACTAGTATCCTGTCTATGCAAAAACATTCATTTTTTATGAAACTTCAAGAAGCAATTATGCTCAGCTGTCATGCACAAAAAAACATTGCAAGTGGTAAATCGCACTTCACTCTTGCCAATGCAATCAGGTCTTTGCAAGTGCATATTGTTTTTCATGTTAGTCATCTCTGGCAGATGTTTTGCCATAGAAGTGCACTGTGGAGGCAAAGGTATTCTAACGGTGATGTGGCAATGTTTACGCGTAGTAGACTGGTCCTCACAGTCACTCTGCGACTCACTGGCGAGATTAAGGATGCTGTAACATTCTGTTGCAGCTAAATATGTCTCAGCCAAACTGACTTTTTGAAGTCCAGAAACTGCAGGATGCCTTTTTGTGCCACAAGCCTAATCATCTGGTCTTTTTTGGTACAATATCCAAAAGTTCACCACTGCGTGGTCTATGAAATGCAAAATTGTACGTATGGTCCCATTTCTTTGTCCATGTTTTCATGTGGTACAAGACAATCATTCGGTTGCATAAATCAACATCCCCATCTTGTCGTACTCACGGATGATAGCTGGACGTTTGACCAGTGTGTATGCGTTGTCCTTCTTCGACCATCGGCGACAATCATCTTCCAGCTTCTTGCCCTGGATCACTATTGGTTTGTTGTCAAACCATTTCACCAAAGCCATCTTGGTATCTTGCCTTACAAAGACATCACATGCTCCTCTCCCTCATTTCTGAAGGTCTCTGTCTGATGATTATTTGGTTAAGGCTTCAGGTATTCAATTCTTCATGACAGTTCCTGTCATGTAGATGCCTTTGTTTACGTTAGAACTGCATTTTGTTAATGTGAAAATTTGTATTATGTTCTAGAAAAGCATTATTAATCATTACACTTGAGCTGTTTTCTTTCTTGTGTATTTACTTAAGCCTACTCATTTGTCCATTATAATGGACAGATGGTACACAGAACCGTTGTCCATTGTAATGGACATCAAATTTTTGGCAGACTAGAATGTGCTTGCAAAAACCAACATAGTAGTTTGTAATGATGTAAACAAGTTAGAAAAATGCATAAAAACTTTTTAAAATGTCGGATACTGAGGTCAGATCTCAAGAGGCTAACTGAAGAAGAAAGGGAGTATGGATCGACAGAGATCTGAAGTAGAGCCAGCAGCAAGTAAGCAATGTCAGTTCTTGGTACGATAAAAAAGAGTTTCAAGCAGATAGATACTGATAGTTTGAAGATACTCTACAAAACATAAATTTGACAACATATCAAATTTTGTATCAATGCCTGGAAAAAGTACAAAAAAGAGCTGTTAAGCTCATCAGACGTCTAGCTAGACTGCCAAATGAAGAAAGGTTTGAAAAGCTGGGTCTTTTTTCCCAAGAAAGAAGACTGAGAAGTGACCTTATTGAGATGTAAAAATTTAGACAAATAATATAGACAAGTAAACTTTCTTCCATAAGACAATAATTGCGTATTTAAGAGGATGCGATTGCACATCAGAATATTCCTTTTCAGCCCTTTTCAGAGGATTGTAGACCATTCAAACCAGCAAACAGTAGAAGTAAAAATCTGCAACAAGTTTGAACATTTTCAAAAACACCTTGATAGTTGGATGGAGAGACACAGGCACTAAAAGCCAACTAACTGTAACTGCAACAAAACATTGTTAGACAGTGTCTGTTTGCGTGTAAATAATCAAAGGTAGACTTATCTTCCATCAGACAGTCTTCCCTAGGTTGACCTGACCACCATCTTGTCCCAAACTTGTCCACTGGAACTTGACTTCAGCCACTTCTCCTTGACTTCGACCACAGGATCAGACTTGGAACCTCAAACAGCCTGGCTTTGTGTGATTCTTCCCAAAACAGCTTGGCCTCCAGAACTGCACCTATATCAGACAGAAATGAGAACAAAGGTGACTCAGACCTAGATATGATCAGCTCTTGTCACACTCTCCCAACAACAACCACCCATCTGAGTTCAACTCTTAGCTTGTTCCACTCAACCTTCTGACTAAGTCCTTTAAGTTGCCTCTCTGCTCCTTTGGACAGGCATATCCCAAACTAGTCTTCTTTATCTAGGAATTTTGCAGCCTCTTTTCTTAAATATGACGATGCATGTTTCCTACATTAATTGCACTGATTTGTGTGTTCCCTGATATTAAAATGGCCATTCCCTTAGCTTCAGCCTTGCTAGCCTGACCTTTCTTTAGTATCTTCAATTGCCAAAACTTATGTTTATTTCTTTCAGAAAGGCAGCAACTTCAGTAGTTTTCTGGGAAATTTTATTTCAAGAAATCAACTCAGTTATGATGTGCAAACTGCCTTAGATACAGAAAGATGAACCAACTTCTGCTGCTTCCTTCTCCTTCAAGATACAGACTGACAAGCTTAACTAACTGAGGCACTGAGAGCCAGAGTAGCCAATCCATCAAAAGGTTGTTTGTGAAGTCAATTAATTTATATACTAACTATTAAATGCCAGTCTAACCTAACCCACATTCTTCTCTGTAGCACCTATTCTGTGACAAGTTTTGTTCTGGCACCCTTAGTGTGCTAATGCCAGAGTGACCTAAGCCTCTAAGTTCTGTAGTCTATTGTTGCTTGTACATTGTGCATTTAACAACAGACCATTTAGGCCAGGACTCCATAATAAATGAGTAACACCAAAATGTTGCCCTATTGATGGATTGCTACGTTCATGTTGTGCTTCAGCTAAAAACATCCTTTGCCTATGAGACCACATTTTATGAAAGGCAAATAAACAAGCATGTTACCTTTACCTATGAATACCTTTGCACAGTTTTTTAAACTGTTCCCTTGTTTTTCTATTATTATGGTTATTATTTCAAATGATACACCAAAAACCAAAACCGATATGCATCAGCATAGTAAAGAACTTCACCAAACTTGCAACTGTAAGCTTAAACATTAAAAAACATGACCATACAGTTGATGAAATGAACTGATTTCACTACAGACACAGAGGTCTGTTAAGATGGCAAGTTCAAAGATGCCAACTGGCTTTTGTCCACTGAAATCCATCTACAGCTCAATTGCGCCATGCATTTGTTATTCTGAAATAATATTTAGCAATGAATATTTAAGTTTACCTTTCCCTTTTACACTCATCGTTGAATCGATTTCCATGTTCCAAAAGGAATTACCTCAGAACACTACATAACATCTGACAAAAAATCACAGCCTCATGTTACATCGAAAAGCAAGCATTTAACCTTATATGTTTTACAAGTCTCTATCTACCTTTAACGTGCACAAATTGTTTATCCTCTTTAGCGAGTAGCCTTTATCTACATCTGCCACACGCACATGCATTACGTTGTATGCAATGATTATGCACGTATTTAAAATAGATTATAAAAGGAGCAAATACAATAGGAAGACATGCAAAACTAATAGCAACTAAGGTTACGATTCACAAAACTACTTTTATACAGTTTAGATTTAACACCAAGCAGATGAAAGGGTGCGTCTTCTATTGAGAAGACAGATTACCTCTGTACCCTTCAAAAAGGCACAACTGTGCTCAGTGTGCTGAGTCATTCATTGTCTGATATCTGATGTTTTGCACATTACTCCAATGGTACTAACAAACTTCTGAAAATAGCTTTGTTTTTAAAAATATTCACTTTGTCAGTTTCAAAACTTGAAAGAATTTATCGTAATTACCAGTAGCTTGAGGTTCTGGTGCTGTGACTACAGTTGCACAGCATCCTTAAATACCAAAAACCACTTAATTAAGAAGCAGATCATGGTCCTGATCCTTTGCAGCCATGATGCTTCCTTCATCCTCAACATCTAAGACTGTTCAAAGACTGGTAAATGCTTATAAATCTTCAGCAACCGAAAAAAGCAAGTTCAAAGTAAATCCTGACCAGTTGGAGTCTAAAGTCTACATTGTACATACCTCTTTAAAGTTAAGTGCATGTTTATCAAAGTTTTTACACAAATGAGGTGGTTCATAAGCTGCATTCAAGACCTCTAGATTTCATTTTTCTGCTGCCAATTATTCATCCATGCTCACTGAAATAAATTTAAAAATTAATAAAATGATGTACCTTTACAGCATTAACATCTGGCAACTTGTTTGATCTCAGATACTTGCAGTGAAACATCAGCTGTCTGTCTCTGTTGGCAAAAGATACAGACGATGCAGTGAGTACTTCTTTGGCAGATGACCGAACTGATCCATTCCCATTGCCAGTAAGCTGTAGTACAGAGAACTCAAATTCACTAACTTCATTCACAGACTTATTTATTAACCCTTTTTTCAATAAGTAAGACCTTGCTCAATTACTTCATCAATTTTGGTCAATGAATCAAATCGAGTCAATCAACTCAACATGACACTAGTTCAATTCACTGAATAACCAACCAGTATACTGAACATTGAAAATTTTTCAATCAACCAAACAATCAATTAACTAGCCATTCAATCAGTCAAACATTGAAACATTCAGCCAATCATTCTAAACACTGCATTTTACACATTAGAACTGTAAAAAATCAAATAATTAAATCTTCAAAATTAACAGACAGAATCGCTGTAATCAAGCAATTGTAAAATCATAAAAGTTAACATTTCTAACACGTATAGTTGGCAAAAGTGATTTTATACTTATTCAGTTGTTGTAGTACAATAATAATAATTAGCAACTTCTATAGTGCCAGTGTCAAATACCCAAGGCATCAACCAGTGGCACATCAAAACCAACCAGACTGTCAGTCCACTGAGACACGCAGTGTGCATGCATGCCATGTGACAGTGAAACTCATTCTGTGTTACTGGAAAAAAGAAACAAAGAAAGAAACAATAACTTACCTGTCTTCATATTCTGAGAAGATGGCATAAAATCTTCTCTTCTCTTCCATATATGATTCCATGCAATACTCTGGTAACGGTTTTGGAGAGATAAAAGCATGGCTCGTCAGGAAAACCTCCATTTGCTCATATTCCAGACCAAATATCTTACATGCTGCAATGACAGACAAGAACCAGTGCCTAAATAACCTCAGTGGAACCAATGCCAAACATTCAGCCAAGAACCCATGTAGGAAAGGGTTGAGCACTAATAACAGACAGGATGAACCACAAGTGGATCACATGTTACCATAGATTCTACATACACTGTATCACACTGAAATTAGCATACAGGACCCAAACTTGCAAGCTCCCCCAAAAAAGCCTTTACTAATTTTCAGAATCAGGCATAGTCCAAGATTAGGTGCAAACTTTTCTGTCTACTTAACCAATTCCAAACACCATCCACCACAGCCGTCTGACTGTCTGCCTGCCCAACTCTTGGATCTTGACCTAGAACCTGGAACCAATGTCTTCCTGCCTATCAATTTTGTTTTGACTGAGTGCCTGTGAATAAGCAGGTAATACTTCACAGAGAACAATTTAGAGCATCACAGATTTGCTACTTTTTTATAACCATGTTAGGATGAATCCATCATATATTGCAAGGGACACCTCTAAAAATGTTCTGTTTGATAAGTGAAACTTGCATGCAAAACATCTGTAAAAATTGCTAAGATGCTACACACATTGTAATACTACATTATATTACAATATTCTGGACATTCTGCTGTTCCAGGAATTTCTACAGCGCTTGGTAACCAAGCACCATGTCGAATTGTGCTAAATGAATACACAAGCAGGTCTTTCGGTAACCAAGCTGGGTCTGTAATAGAAAGATTACAAGTTCATGTCTGCCAAAAGGATTCTGTGTAGCTCTGTCACCAGGCAGCATTGTTAGGCACTTGCTTAAGCTGGGAAGTAAATGGCAGTCCGGCAATGCACTGGCCTTGTATCCAGGACCTTGGGATTCATCCACTGCCAGCTAAAGAGTCAAAAAGTGAGAAGTGAGTGCCTCCCTTACATTCCACTAAGAACATCGGAGCTTTGTTTTCAACTTTTGGTCATCAATCTGTACAATGGAATGCTGGTGGATGATAAAGTGCAGCAGTTTCTCAATAAAGATGAATGAGATGACGGAATTTGCATATGACATGATTCAGCATCGTCCTAATATATCCCTTCTGAAAAGTTGCATCAGGTGGCCTTCAGGAGCATTGAACTCAGTCATGTACTTCAGAAAGAGTTTCTGCTTAGATTTAGTGTAATGATTCATTGAGCAAGTTTCTACATTTCTGGAATCTCTTCATTTGCCATATCCATATTTTGTGCCCTACATTTTACAACTTTGCTCTCCACTGAGGCCCCTCTCAGTAATCTCACTTGCACAGAACCACTGGCAAAAATTTAGGTTGTCAGTATAAATGTGACAAAGTGGCAAGAAAGGCACTGTCCCATTGCATCTTCTTTAGTATTCAGCCCTTAGGCAGGTCCAGGAATCCAACACCATTTCACTCTGTTCTATACCATTTCCTTAACTCTGTAATTGCAGCTGCTTCCTTTATCCAACGTTAAGTCCAAAAGTATAGTTCTTGGCCGTCCTGTGGCTTTCTTTCCTTCAAAGCTTGGGTCATATTACTTTGGGCATTTCTTCTTCTGGAATCAGGATTTGGACGAAGTTTTTCAGTTCCTTAATTAGAGTCTGCTTCTCCTCAGTATTGTATGTTCTATAATTTGGACCAAGCAAATAAATTCATTCTTGAACATTCCACGCATAGCTTTATGCCTTAGATCCTAGCGATTGCTCCTGCCTAAAACAAGAAAGGTATCACTCACTCTGAATGCACAGTCTGGCTCATATTCAATTCCTGTTGACATTTCACTTTTTCCTTCTCATTCCACTGGCAGGGAAAGGGCAATATTCTAGTGGTTAGCATGTTGAACTGCAAATCGAATGATTGGGGGGGGGGGGGGGGGGTCAAACTCTTGCCAGGGCAGAAATTTGTTTCAAGATTTCAGCTCCACTTATGTCTCTTAGTCAATTCAACTTTGAATATGCTGACTGTATTCTCGTAATTGGGAAGATCTGGCAGCGAGAAGAGGGCTGACCGCCCGCCTTCATATGCTGAGGCTAGGAAAAATGAAGTCACTGACATTTCGCACCAATGGCTGCTTCTGTGGCTAGCTTAAAGGACTGCTCTTCTTCTTTTGGCAGGATATCCAGACCATGTTTCAATTCACAGTCTCAGTTTGGTCAGCTATTAAATTTGTATGCTAAGTACTAAGGAAGAAATGATGCAAAAATTCCCGTGTATCGGACTGTATCCCCTAGATACTCTTGAACTTACTGAGACATGGCAGTAGCCTTCTGATTAGTCTGCCTTCACTGCTAACTTAATCCCCACATACTTTTTCTTTACCTTGTTTTGCTGGCAGATGTGGGGTACTGCATTTCTTTTTAAAGCATGTATACCTTTATGCAGGTTCAATTTACATGTTCAAAACCTAACTCATTCAAAGTCCCTGCTGTTACTATCAGTTCTGGTAACAAGTAGGTAATCTTAGTACTGTAACTATATAAATATAGTAACTGTAGTAACTATTGCTCAATGAATTTTTCTGATGAATTCCGTTCTTCCTAGAAGAAGCACTTATTCTAATGGGTGCTCTCAATTAGGGTTGTTAATATCGTTTTTTTTGGCAAACCGATTATCGGTTGTAGAAATCCGATTTTAAACCGATTATCGGTTTTTATTGGCCTTCATAGCAATTACCAAATTTAATATATTATTAAATAAATATAATGCAAGTTATGTATTACATACCATAAGTTACGTACGTACATGCAACGCAGAGTCAGTCAACACCGAAATGTTTATTTTCTACTTATACATTTAAATTTTAAATGAACATAATTTATACTGTATGTTTATTTAAGAAATCATTTATTCATTAAATAACATAAATAAAAGTATAAAAACATATTCCTAATAGTAATCATATCGGCAATCTTACAGTATCGTGGTCCAAGACTGCCATTAGCATGTGGGCGTGGCTTCAGCCCTGGCTGCAGCAACTTCGGCCGGTGTGGCATGAGAATGTGTCCGGCATGAAAATGTGTCCGAAAATTGTTGTCATTGGTTCACGTGACCGAAGACGTCAGATAGCAACTGTCAAACTTAACTATTAATAGGAGCATGAGGTTTGGTCCGGGAAAGACACTCAATACGCAAGATAATTATCCCAATATTTCAAAGCTACGGACTGTAAGCAAGTATGAGCTTCACTATTAATATGAGCGGAACAATGCCATATAATTATAAGTAAGTATGTAAGTAATCTGTTTGTAGAGTGAGACAAACGCCCGCTCCTTACAACAACAATGCACACACAGAAAAATAATACAAGGTCAAGCTACAATGTAATATAAGCTTACAGTCTGAATGTCCAATTTTAAAAATAGTTATAGTTAAAAAGTTCACAATACAGAGCAGGATTAGATCAACTGTTGTAAAGACCAAATAGAATTGATATATTGAAAAGCAGCCATATAAAAAGAGGTTACAATTTTTATATTTGTACAGTCGGCAAAAGATGAAGGATTTTCATGAAGCAATGCGTGAATGTTCGGCAATTCAAAAGTATGCCCCTCTCCCGCAAGGTGAATCCGTGAGAGTGCTTTGCTTGAAGTAAAGTGAAGGCAGTGATTAGCTGCCTGGATGCTTTTAAAGAATTTCAAAGCCCGTTTACAACAAAATAAATCCGTTGTCATTTAGACTTTACATTTGGGGGGAACATTACACATTGGAAAATTGCATACGCTACTATGGGAACCACAAAATATAACATTAGGTTTAAAGTTACACATTGAGCATAATGTCTACAACGTCAAAGTAGTATGTGTTCATCAAGTAAAGCGCTACAAAATGGGATTGTTCCATGACCGATTTTAGCAGTCTCGACCTTAGACATCATGAATATTCATGATGTTTATGGTCTCGATGGTTGGCGTCACTGACTTTTCACACACGGGAATTTTCTTTCTAAAAATAGAACTCTTGCGTCGCCCTTGCCCACATGCTTTTAGGCAACTGCTTGGGCTTTAGTTTTCCGCTTTAAAAATATTGCTTCCCATCTAATTTTGATATGACGATAACATGAAACTTCAAACGTCGTCGTCCGTTGACGGAGTTGGACACATTTTCACGCCGGACAATCGCATCTAATTTTTACATGAACACAATACTTCAAACGAACCGGACACATTTCCATGCCGGGCAGCATCTCATACAAGTCATGAAGTTCTGTCCTGGCAACGGAAGTGGGCGGAGCCGGACACATCCTCATGCCGGACACATTCTCATGACACACCGGCTGTAAGAGGCTCATCCAGCAGGATGTGCAGCTCAATGAATATGACCACATACCTGTGCAGTAATAGTAATAGCCAAGACACCATGGATGCAAGCTAGGCATATCTCTGATGAGAGGAATTGACCGGGCTACAGCGGCCAGTAGAGCGAACATAGTTTTGGAAGAGGACTGATGTGCAGTGCATCCTACTGGATAAACCAGGGCTGCAGCCTCAATGGCGTGTCTGAAGCCACGCCCACATGCTAATGGTAACATTGGACCACGATATAACTCACGCACGGAGCGCTCACAAATTTTGAACAAATGCACCTTCTTATCTACTGGCTATATTGGATCAAAACAATCATAAACACTAACAAATCCATGAATTATTTCTTTCCGGCATTTCTTATAATTTTCACTACGAAAATGACAAAAAAAATTAATTCGATTATCGTTTTGTAAATAAGAAAACCGATAATCATTTTTGAAACCGATTATCAGATTTCCGATTATCGTTTAACATCCCTACTCTCAATATACTTGTTGAGTCCAGTAATCCTACTCAACTTCATTTCTTGACATACATTACTTTGACCTTAAACATAATGCTACTTTCCCAACCCATCATCATCATCATCATCATGATCCATGGGCCAAGAGCCCGTAGGTGTCCACTGCATGCATTATCACTTGTCTCCACATATCCCGATCTTGAGCTGTTCAAATCAAGGTGTGCGAGTCTTGCGTACACCAATCCCTTATACCGTCTATCCACTCCCTATTAGGTCTTCCTCATCTCCCATTTCCGTCCATCATCAAGGTTTTTATTTTTTATTTTTCTGCTGTCATCCATCCTGCATATATGTCCAAACAAGCATAATTTCCTTTTCATTATTACTTGTATTAGATCTTCTTTTATGCTCAGTCTTCTTTGGACCTCCTTATTTTTTACCTTTATTGTCCAATTCAGTTGTAATATTCGTCTATAGCAGTACATTTCAAATGCTAATATCTTATCTTGATCAGTCTTTTTGATTGTCCATGCCTCACATGCATACAAAGCTGTGCTAAACACACATGTTTTCAAGATGTTTAGTTTGGTTTTGTTACTGATTTTCCTGCTTTTCCAGATGTTATTTAGCCCTGCCATAACTCCCTTTGCCTTTACTATTCTTGCCTTGATGTCTTTTGTGCAATCATTATTCCATGTCAAGAGACTCCCTAAGTACACAAATTCCTTTACATTTTCAATCACCTCATCTTGTGCCATACTCTGTAACATATAATAATCAGTTCTCAGTCTGATGCCCTACATTCAATAACCTCAACTGAACCACACCTACTTGATCATGCTATCACTGGACTTGTCCATGGAACTGGCCAGATTTCAAACCTGTTTTGGAATGCCACTGACTGAAGCCTAGCAGGTCATTCCATGCCAAATCAACCAAATTTCCAACTTTTTCTCACTCAGCAATTCAGAATTTCTTGAAGTAGGCCAAAAATTGTATGCATATTTGCTCCAGAGCAGCTACACACATTTGGAGATGAAGGGTTTTTGGCACAGTGCTACAGCAGTTCCTGTGCAAATCTATGCAATACTCAGAACTCAAAATCTAAAACCAAATGTGTGTAGCTGCTCTAGATCAAAAACCATAAACAGCCTGAAAGACTTTGGTTTTCAGTTAAGAGCACAAGATAAGTCTCAGTTAGAGAGTTGTGAACATGAGTAGGCAGAGTTCCAGAAAGGGGACCAGCGGCTGTGAACAAGCACTGGCCAAAGACAAGACATGGACCAGGAAAAACAATACTTTCCAGAAGATACTGATCGAAGAGAGGGTTAGGCTTAGGGTTCTAACAGAGCTAAAGGTACCTACTATTGGGCATCTCAATCAACAGCATTCTTCACAGACCCAGATTCAGAACAATATAAGGGTTGATAATCTTCAACTTTCTTGTCTTCAGAAAAGGTCATATCACTAAACCGCTTTGATCTTCAATTTTTTTCAATGGAGTTATATTAAAAGGTGTTGGAATCTAAGCCAGACAAACCAATTATGTATTATGTAACATTATCGTGAAAATCTGAAAGTTGTAATGTAACCTTACATTACAAATTGCATCAACTGTTACTGATGCTAAACAAAATTGGAAAATTGTAACAAAACCTGGTAAGTCAGTCAGCACTGCTCCATTCCAGCATATCAGGCATTAGACACATGGTAAATATGAACTCTATCACAAGATACAGTATAACAGTATGCTACAAAAGTGTTTAATGACAATAGTTTACAAGCTTAAAATGACAATTTCAGATTTCAAAAAATTAGTCCAAAAGTTGAAAATTTTCATGTGAATAGTTTTGCAGACTAAGCCAGACTAATTCGATGATTCACTCTGCACAAGCATGAGCTCCATGCCTCAAAAGTATGCATTTTTTGAGATAAGCAAGTAAAATTTTCAGAAATTCATTATATCTGACAATAAACAATGTGTGTAAAATTTAATTAAAATTCAAGATGGTGTGGCGTGCACCACTGTATGGTTTGACATGGAATGACCCTAGAGGGCCGATGCATGCACTGACCGACGGCGAGTCAGAAGACAGAACAAGGGGGATAGACTTTAAATGATTGTATTGCAGAGAAGCGGTGGACAGTGTGAAGGTGTTAAGGTGTGTTGACAATCGAAGGTGTAATCGACAGAAGAAGTTTATTGAAAAGCAACAGATTAAAATAGACAATACCAGTTCCAGAGGCGAGATGATTTTACGCAATGATCAAGATGGCGTACTGAATAAGACGCGACGCGGATCAAGAGACGCGGCGGGAAAAACACAAAGGAGAGAAATATAAATTGCCCCGAAGAAACGAAGAGACGATTAAAGTTTGAACAGACAAAACAGGAACGATCTCATCTTGTCTGTTGAGAATCCGAACACGGATAGATTCATGCAATAGTATAATGGACTGAGAAATAAGAATTTAAAAGCAGACGGCAGAAATACAACGCACAACACAGTAACGCTGGCGCCCTCTCTCTTACCTAGAGCTGAAACTGACCAAATAACCTGGCTCTTGCGAACTTGATTTGATATAGTACCCGCGAAAAGCTGGTCTCCCAGACGCGGCTTTTGTGTGGTGTTGAGAAATTTCAGAGGCTTACATTTACATTTAACAATTTTATTCCTAACTTAACACCAACGAACCACCCCACTCATTTATCCAATGCCGCGACCAAAGATTTTGAAAGAAAACAGTTTCCGGTCAAATACTACAAAATTCAAGATACCACATTTTTATTTATTTTGTAAAATTATTATTATATCATAAATCTGTATTGTAAAATAAAAATTTCAAATTGCGTTATTTAAAAGCATGCGCTTACCTAGAACAATTATGTGTAACATAACTGAACAAACTGGCAAACCCTCTGACATGACTGACACCCCCTCCGACTTATGTTGAAGTATGCCTAATTGTAATTGAAAGTAATCGTAAGTAGGCACTAATTGTAATCCTAATCGTAAGTAATTGTAATCGTAAGTATTTGAAATCGTAAGCAAAGTAGCGCGTTAACAGATTTTCAAGTTTACTATCGATACGACTGGACAGGTCGCACAGAGCTGCGTCAGGTATACCAGCTTAGCGCCGGCCTATAGGTTATATCAAATCAAATCCATAAGCGCCAGGTTGTTTGGTCAGCTTCAGTGCCAGGTCAGAATCCGGGGAGAGCCTATTAGGAAAGCCTGCATCCGACTGTCGTTGTTCATCAACCGGCACTCTAGAAGCATCTCCACTGCTGTTAAGTAGGCCTAAAACATTCTTCTTCCACAGATCCTATCCTGACACCCCTTCTTTCTCTTATCTGTCTCTGCTCTCCAACCCCAAACATCACCCACCGTAGCTGCCACGCTGTCTCTCTGCCTGACTCTTGGATCTTGACCCGGAACCGAACCCTTTTGCCTATCGATTTTGTTTTGACTGAGCCCCTGTGAATAAGCTGGTCCCCGCGGCGCGGCTTTCGTTGGGCGCTGTATAAATGTTGGAATTACGATCAAGTGGTTTGTTTTCTCGAGGAACGACGGATAACGTAGGTACCGGATAATACGTCACGGCTTGGCCTGTAGCACCTGGTAGCAGTTTCTGCTACTACAGATGGCTCGTTGCTTAGCATCGCCTGAGTACTTAGGTGAATGCACGCCTTCAACGAGCAGCCACAGCCAAGGAGAAGCGAAACGATGGCATCGATGATTAACCGATCTCCACAGTCTGCTCCTTCCATCCTTGCTCCGTCTTTCCTCCATCTATCACCCCATGGCTATGAGCTAGCGTAGGTGTGTTCGCCATGGACCAGGGCCTGCATCTCGCCTAGCAGCGTCAGCAGCAGAGCCGTGGAAAAGCAGGATGCAAATCAATAGAGGTCGGCTGCCTGCCAAAAGTGCGAGGCGGACAGACATACAGACGGGCAAATACAGAGACAGGATTATCATTAGCGATTCGCTGCAACAACTTACACGTTGTGCGTTAAGCGCGTGTTGATTTTCGCATAATTTACAGATAAAACGACGTTCAAGAGGACATTTTAATTCGCAGATCTTTGTATATTTGTATAAAAACGGCGTTTTTCAGCCATCGGAGACGTTATTGGCGTTATCTGTATTGCCGATCGTTTTCAGTCATAACTTATGGCGGTCTTCGGCACTAGTTCGAGACGAGTCAATCGCCATGTTATCCTTGGCATCATTTGTCTCCTAGTTGGCCAGACTTGGCAGCACGTAGTTCGGGATGGGCTGCAGGTAAGTGATCGAACACGCAGTCTGAAAAACCCCGTTCCATAGTAATATTCGTCATCATAATCAAACGGTATAACGCCAGGTTGATTGGTGACGAGATTCTCATCAGCGTATTCTGATATCACGTCGGTGAAGTTAACCGTAGATTCAGATTCATTTCGGATTGAGCCAGTTCCTGTGTTAACTATACGGCCGTAAAGTTTGGTGTAAGTTATTTTGAAGTGAAAACAGGTATAAACAACGAAATGCAACTTCAATGCGTGTTACATTCAGAACATTTTAGCCTAATTTGAGGCTTCTTGCAGTGGATGTGATGCTGCCAGGCACTGTAATGTTACGTTAAGCAACATCCATGCAATGTTAGGCCATCTGGGCCAGTGAAAAAATTTAGTTGCTAGGTTTGGTATATGTGTACCAATGCATTTTGGGACGTTAAGAAGGCAGAGTGTTTTGGATTGCTGTTACCATGTTTGAGCTTTAACTGAAAGATTTTCAAACTTCAGGACAAGCATCAAATCAGATGTTTAGTCTGGCCATTGGCGGAATTCTAGAAGCTTTTAATCCCTCACTTAGTGAAGTACTGCTCTACCACCATGCCAAACAGAATCGAATTGAATTGCTTTATAATGCCTAATAACAATTGATAGTACAGTCATTCAAAGCTAAATATTACTAGGCATTCAAAAGTGATACAAGAGGAAAACAAGTCCCACTTAGCGAGTCACCTTAATACTTCTAAAAGATTTCAAGATGGGTTTTTTAACATCTTGAGGCTGTACAGTGGTATGCTTCACTGTCTTTTGTACTCCTTCCTTGTTAAAAGTTGCTGATTATGTTTTTCCAAGAGCCTTTTATAGGGTCCATAGGTCAAAGTGTACTTAAAAATGATACTGTGGATATCCATGTTTGCACATTGTACCTCCTGTACTTTGAGTATCTTCCAAGTGGCTTAATTTAACTCATTGGATGTTCCTTAGTCAATAAGGTAAGGTAAGGTTGATGTCAATGACCATGGCAGCTATTAAGAATGTCATTAAACCGGGCTTCAGGAAACTCTGGCCTGTGGACCAAATGCTTCATTTTTAGGTGGCCTGCAGGTTGACTTAACTTTAAAATACCATGCATTTGACAGTAGACCAGTTTATTCACAGTTCCAGTGTTTGTTTACATTTTCTGTGGATGATATTATTTAGTTGCTTTGCAAATCTTTCTTCAAATTATTCTACTATTAATGGTTTCTTAAGTCTTACCATGACAAAATCAAGTCCATGAAAGCAAAAACTGGAAGATGCTGGCAGAGATTTCAAAAAAGAGTGGACACAAACATTTTTTTGTGTCCACTATACCCCCTACTTACCACCCTTTTCATGTGGCTGCTGTGCAAGAAGGCACAGTAAAACAGTACAATGTTCAGAGACATGTTACAATTCTGAGCATAAAAGTCTTCACAACTTTGTGACAGTGGTGGTGTAGGCATGTGCATATACAAGAGAAACTTTGAAAAAGATGCTTTAATAGAGCAAGGACTGTCCAAGAAAGCTGTTTCAGCACATGATGCTGGTTTGCAAGCTGGCTATGTTACTGTAGGGTAATTGCTTAGAAACTAAGACGCACTCTGCTGGCATATTTGTGGAAGAATGCTTGATCACAACCGTGCAGTTCTTGATGCCAGACAAGTTGGCCTACTTGAGGTACACAGTGTATTGTTTGAATCGCATGCACCAATTCAGTTTATATCGACACTTTTTCTACAGTCTGAAATACTATGAAACTCCCCAATGGCTTTGGGGCAGAGCTCCCACATCTCCAGTAAAAATCCTACCTAACTCGCAGGACTTTCCCAGTTTGCAGGTTTGGAACGTCACCAATAAAGTTTCCCCAGGCTGGATAAACATAAAATATTAGACACTGGATACAGGCTTCCCTAGTCACTCAATATATACTTGGAATGTACATGCTCCTGTACCAGACAAGAAATATACCTCAACTTACCACCCTTTTCATTAAGTGATTTAAAACTACCGGACATTATTTATCATTTATTTTTTATTTTTTTAAAGCACTTATAATGCATGCAATGTCAGTACACCTAATCTGAGGCACAGATAATAATTTGTCAACTAATGTAAAACGCTGTTATTATACCGATTCTCACTTTCTCGAGAACAGGTGCCCCTATGGCAGATGCTGTTCGATCAGTAAATGTGTAAACAACTGCAAGCAGTCTTCAAATAAATAAAGGATGATCCATTTAGTAGACTGAGGTTTCTTTTAGAATAAATGAAGCAGAAATTGTACCAGAGCACTTGTCTTGTATTGCAAAGTGCCTTGCTTAAGACAATAACGGTTATAAGAACTACGGGTAAGGCCCAAATGCACAATTGTTTGGTGTTTGTATTAGAACCTTTTGATGGGCATCTAGATACATGCATCTTTAGAAAATTAGAAATATTAATATCTAAAAATTTGAAAACAGTAAACAAAAAGTGTAAGAAATAATTCTTTGTTTTTACCAGCATGGATTTGGTCAGCCGCATCCTGGCAACTTCCATGATTCCATTCGCAGCAACAAGGACTCAGATGAGTGGAGTGAAATCTTTGCAGATGAATACCGGCAAATGATTCAACAACAGCAGGAAAATGATGATGATGATGACAATGATGATGAAGAGGTGTTCAGTGGTAAGCTGTCTGTGGTCGACGAATGGCCTGCAGAAGATCCTAAAACTGGTCAAGTTGCTGGGCTTGCTGTTGACAGTGTTGGAAATCTTCACGTTTTTCATCGAGCTAATCGCAAATGGAAACCAGAGTAATTTTCTTTTGTTTTTAGAGATATTTTATTCTGCTTGTTATAATTATATCTATATTAAGCATCAGACGATGTCACTTAGTCTGCTCAAAGTCCCTGCAAGGTGATTGCCTTGGGGAGGCTAGAACCCTTACACCATGCATTATAAGACGAGCACTTGTGCAGTTGGTTACCTGTCATACAATTACTCATGTCCATCCTGAATTTTGATGTTTTTTGTAAATTTCTTTTTCAAGGTAGAATTTATCATTTCTGTGTTTCACTTATTTTCTTGGAAAAATAAGTGGAACAGGGAAGAAATTGAAAAAATGGTTTCCAGTTGTTTCCCAGCTTCAGAAATGTTTTGTCAAATTTGATCAATGTTTTCATGTTTGGAAGGTTTTTATGAACTTAGTTACCTTTTCCAAGCTTTGCTTATTGTCCTCACTCCCTTCATTGTTTCCTGGTTGCATTAACTGACCTTTATTTGCATCCAATTACATGTAATGCATTAATGAGCATGTATAAACAGTACAGAATCGATAACAGCCATCAAATTACTTGGTTGACAATGCCGTATTTAGAGTTCCTGTTCAGTAATTGCAGCGAACATTGGTGAAAGCAGGACTATCACAGGACTTGGGTGCACTGACTGACTGAAATTGAGAGGAGCCCACGCGATCAGTTTTCAGTTTACAACAAATGAAATGAACACGTAGTTGTAGTTGCTAAATCACAGATAAAGATAGAACAGTGATAGAATTCCAGTGACAGAGAGTAGTAGCCATTGTGAAGGAGCTCTAGACATGAAATTGTGATTTACAGTAGTTAAATTATGTGGGCATAAAATGGCTTGCGAAAGAATATGATCACAGAACACAACAGTTTATGGATGTGTCTGTGTGGTAATGGTGTGCTTTGGACCATTTTCCTGGTTTATTTCACACTTAAATTCAGACACAGTGGCAGATCCAGGATTATCTTGCATGGGGGCAAGGGCATTTCCAGAGGAGCGCCACATTCTGGCAGTCCACCATGCATGGGTCTGGTCTGAAGGGCACTGGCATATAACCAAGATGTGCGGTCGAGGGTGAACCCAACTTCAGTTCGATAAATATATTCAGCTTATCTTAAGACACCTTTCTTTAGGTCTGTTTGGTTCTTGATAGAGATTATACAAATATCCCGATACATACATACATACATGCATACATATTGTGATAAACTGTAATACGTAGAAGTCAAAGCACAATATTGCTTGCTGTGAATTGATTTGGATTTGGTTTTTATGCTTTTAAATTAATTCAGATGTTTTTCTGTTTCTTTTCCAGTTCTTTTGAGGAGAACAACACATTTGCACACAGAGCAGAAGGTCCAATTAAATTACCCACCATTTTCACCCTTAATGCCAGCAATGGTGCAGTAATCAACAGATGGGGAGAGAACTTGTAAGTGATGATACCACAGTATGATAACTTTACAGTACATTTATTACAAAATAGCTCATGTTTATTTAATCCCTTCAACATTTCTCTGTACATTCGATAGCCATTTTCACTGGGCTACAGCTGGCCACCAGCTGGCCACCAGGTGCCACCAGTGGCACAATGCAGACCCACTTTGGGCTTAAAATGAATGTGGCTTTCTGGGGCGTTTTGTTAATGAATTTAACTGTGATGAAATGATTTCATTTTATTTTAGCTTCTACATGCCACATGGTTTACACATCGATCCCTTTGGAAAAATATGGATGACAGACGTTGCTATGCATCAAGTAAAGTAATCTATTCTAAGCTAACCTAATCTATTCTTATCTAATTGTATGACTTTGGTGTTGCACGTATTCTTGCTGATCACTTACTGTGGGGAAAGTTTTAGAAATTTTGGCATTTAAGTCTTGCAATTTAATGTGCATCATCATTTGTCAAGGTTTGCCCAATCTGATGGGCATAATTTAGCTGAGCACCTTATTGAATAATGAGATGTTCTGGATTTAATAAAATTAGGCCTAATACTTTTGTTCTTTAATCGATGTGCTAGGTAATATTAACATTCTTGACCAACTGTCACATTTACTGTGCTTTGTGACAGGTTTTCAAGTTTGAGCCTGGTAAAAGTGAGCCTTCCATGAGTCTTGGAAAGGCATTTGAACCAGGCACAAGAAATGACGATGGGGAAAGGTTCTGCAAACCAACAAGTGTCGTTGTTGCTTCAACTGGAGAATTTTACATTTCAGATGGGTGAGAATAACAAACTATCAATTAGCTGTATTGTAATTTAGCATAATATAAAAAATATAAATATTACATAAATTTGTATAATAATTTGCTTAGACTGTTTAGATTTGTGTGATAATGTGCTTAGATCAGATGAAATATAACACATCTCACAAATGAGAATAAAGCGATTTCTATCTGTAGGCTATTTATAAAAAAGAAGAGAGGCAGAGGCAGAGGAGGAGAAGGAAGAGGAGGAGAGGGGAGAGGAGGGAGAAATGGGGAGCAGAAGGGACATTTTGTCAGACTAAAGCACAGATTTTCTGTGTGGGTTAGGCTAGTATTATATAGTTATAAAAATGATATAACTCTTATGCAATGTCTTTTGTGTGTTTGGTATTTTTGATATTTTATATATTTTTATGTTTTCTGCTATGCCTTTTGAGAACTGTATATATATATATATATAAATTTTTTATAATTTGTTTCAGCTACTGCCTCAGTCGGGTGTTGAAGTTTGATAAAACTGGTAAGCTGATGAGCATGTTTGGCGTTGATGACTTCCAGATTCCACATAGCCTCGCTCTTGCCGAGGACCTTGACCTCATCTGTGCAGCTGACCGAGAGAACATGAGGTACTTATCAGATACCTTTTAAATAAAAGAGGGTGCTTTTTATTTGAACCCACTGTGTATTATGCTGTGTTAAAAGGGACAGAGTTAATGTTCAGGCTCTTAGGGCACTTGATTGACAGGGTGTGGATGTGTAGCTTACATTGTTGGGTATGACTAACTGCTGCCTAGAGCTTCTGTACAGGCATAGGGGCAGAGTCTAGGATAGGCTATGCTTCCTGATTGGTTGGAGCTTTGGAGCTTGAGGATTTCTTCAGCCTGGGAGGCTTTGTCTTTATATATTTGTTCAGATTCGTTTTGCATATATAATGAGTAAATGTCTAATTACTATACATATAGAGTTTGATGTATATACAGTTGTGCAGTTGTATGAGAGAGACGTGTACATCAAAATTTGGAAATTTGAAAGTGCTGACATTGCAGAGAGATAACGAGTTGTGACTTTTGTATAGTTGAGAAGTTTGAAGCTGTTTTTCTTTTCAAGAACTGGTTGTCATACCGAGATTAAACACTTTATACAACTAAAGAAGTCAAAGTTGCGAGTTATTGTAGGCGAATATTGATTAGATTTTATAGTGCAAGTCACAGTACGGGGAAACAGTGCTGAGACCAAGGATTGGCGGTGTAGAGTGATCTCTGATATTAGTCAGCAAAGGAACTATATACAATAGGTCACTATTTAGTGTGTCACGTAGTAGCAGTATGAACAGACAGCACCTGACAGTACTCAAAGATTGTACTTTCAAGTATAGTGTTAGCAGTTTGATGGAGTTACTTTTTTAGGTCTTGCACCTGATTCATGTGGCATGGTAAGGTAAAGCAGGATACAGGTAGAGTTTATGGCAAGTTACGGTGATGTAAAGAAGGAGAAGGTTCTTAATAAGTGGCAGGTGCTTTAGTAGGTGCTTTTATCAACAGTTGGTTTGAGTTTGATGGATGTCTCATCTGAAGTACAGATTCAGTATCGGCAATCAGTTGTAACAGGTTTTTGGCAAAAAATAAATTGCTGGTTTCCACATCCAAAAACAATTATTTGAAGAGTTGCAGAAATTTAAACTTATAACAAACAGCAGTCAAATTTTTAGGTAACGACTTTGAAATAATAATACTCGAGATACAAAGCATTTTGTATTATTCTTAATGCAAATGTTCTGGCAAAGAGGAGAAACTGGGATCAGCTTACTGTGCCACTCCTTCAGTGCAAATGAAACTTAATCAACAAAATATACTGACCACAAGAGTGCAATTGAAGCAGTTAATTTATTTGTTCACAATACATGTTTTCATTGAAATATTAGATCTTTTACGTTTTATTATGTCTAATTACACGATTTGAGGTGCTTTTTATATTTAGCCTTAAAATTGCTGATTGTGTTAGATATTTTTCAGTTACTGGGCAAACTGATGCAAATTTTGGCACCTATGTTAAAGATTGAAAATAGATGTACACTGGTCTTACAGTGAACCGAATGATAATCTAAGCATCTATATGTATTATAAGTATGAATTTTCATTTTACTAATAATATCTTTAAAAAGTCATTGGAAGAACGTCCATTTTTAATAGCTGATTTGTGTATGCATAGTATTTAGTACCAATTATTATTCTGATTGCCCTTTTTGCAACATCATTAATTTAGAGAAATGTGATGAATGTCCTCGAGCCCAGACAGTAGCACAGTATTGCAAATAAGGGGCTGCCATTGTCATTTAGAGTGTTCTCAAGACTTATAATGGTAGGAAATCTTTAAATTTATTTATGATACCGATTGACTTGGCTATTTTATGTTCAACAGTTTTTATATAAAATTTCCATGTTGTATGTTTGTCCATACAGATCCCTAAGAATTTACTGGGCTGAACATGATCAATAACAAACCCTGCTATTTGCAGAGAGGGATTGCCATCAGAGTATATATGCATTATAAACCTGCCAAACACTATGTGACTTGTTTTCTAAGGATTTAAGGAATATTTATTTGCTGTAAGCCATAGTGCAAGTTTCCCAGTACTGCTGCAGTCAAAACTGGAATAAAAATAGTAGTGTCATCAGCAAACAAAACAGATTTAAGCAATATAGTACAAGCAGTAATATCATTTATGTAAATCGAAACAACAGAACTCCTAAGACCGACCCTTGTGGTAAACGACAAGTAATTAATCTGAGTTGAAAACTGCAATCATTTACAACTACATATTGACAGCGTTCAGTTAAGTAATTTCTAAACCAGTGGTGTCTTTCATGTGCAGCTACTCGGCATGCTATAAATACAGAAATAATATTAATATGTAACTGAAAATCATTTTCAGCAGATTTTATTCAGACATCTGAACAGTAAAGATTTAAAGCTGAAATAGTTTGTGAGTTGTTGAAAATTTGTTATATTGTTTACCAGTGATGAGTACCTTGTGCACAATTGAAACAAAATAGGTTATATGCATTGCTATAAGCTGCTACTTCTTGTTTGCTTGAAATGATCTCTAAAGTCAGCTTAATTATCAAAAGATTCAAGCAGTGAGATTTTAAATGTTTTTAAAAATTTATACCTTTAAGAAACATGACTGCCTAAACTGGAAAGGGCTAGTGATCCTTACGCATGCCTTTTAGCGCCTGTTTGAGGTTCCAAAAAGGTGCTAGAGAAATAGTCAGATGCATACATGCATACCCAAAGGTCTGTTTATCATTTCCAGAAAATTAAAAACACTTTGCAATAGAATGTTCATTTTGAGCTTAACCAAAGCTTAATATTTTGCTGATTCCAGGGTTCTGTGCTACAATGCTGGTCTTCGAGTTGCTTCCAAACTTGGAGAACCTGAACGTGAATATACAGATGAAGTTCTTGGCCGAGTCTTTGCAGTTGGTTACAGTCAACCAGGTATGTGCAATGTTGTATTTTTCAGTTTGCATTTCTGCCAGGCTAGGCAGTTATGGTTAGGCATTTATGGCAATGCAATTGCATTGTTTGCTGAGGCACTTTTTACAGTTGCATACGGTCAACCAGATAAGTGCAGGATTGTTTAGATAGTTGGAATTTCTACCGGGCTAAGCAGTTGACTACGCTGTTTTGGTGAGTCGGTTTTGGTAAGACTGTTGCACTGTTTGGTGAGTTAATTATAACGAGGCAGTTGCATTGTTTGGTGAGTCAGTTATAGTGAGGCACTTGCTGTCTATCAACTAAAGACCTCAGAATAACAGTTCTAGAGTTAAATCATCTTTCAAATGAAGTGCAGACATGACGACAACATGAGATAATGACTTGATATTTGAGCATCGATCAATGTTAGAAAGGTGAATCCTTTTGTTCTTTTTATGAGTATTCTCTCTGCCTTTTCAGTTGTTGTCCTTTGCTGGGATATTTGTGCTTCTTGGTGGCATTTTGCATAATATTTGCTTTATAAACTGATCTTCTGCAAGGACTAAGTTTAAAAGCATGTCTGATATTGTGATTTACATTAAAATCTGTTGGTCTGTAACTGAAAATATCAGGATGTTTTATTTTAAATTTGACAGATGGTGTTTTGTATGGAGTGACTGGTCCAACTGGCATTCTGACGCCTCAGGGCTTTACAATTGACCTTCGAGATGATGACCATTACAAGACAGACATAATCGCCTACTGGTCACCGGATGATAAGGTTGGTATGTTTATATATCTGTGGTCCAGCCAGAGCCGTAACTTCAAACAGTAGGCCCCAACATTAGAAAACATTGTTCTGACCTTTTTAAATGGATCCTTGCAAAGGAAGACTGTTTTTTCAATTGTGGTCCATCAGCATGGATTAGCATAGTGGATTTTATCAGGCTCTGAGCAAATTATTTGTTGGTCAGGGCTCCTTCACAATTTCTTGTTTCAGTCTGAACTGTCAGAGGTAATACAGGGACTTTTGAAAATTTATGTGTGCAAATTGCTACTCCTCTTTTACAGTCTCTCTATAATTTAAGATAGATAAGCAAGTATTCACAGACCCACAATATCAAAATGTAATTCTTGCATTGCATTCTGTATGCTGGCTGCCTTTTGAGCAGAGCAGTCAGTTTGTGAAAAATCATTAACTTCAATATCAAGGTGAAATTTTAAAAAGGTTTCACTGGAAAATATTGAGAAGAAAAATTATCACTCAGAAACTAACGTGGTGTTGCAGATTAATGAAAAATTGAATAATATTACTGGTTTTTATCAGATTTTTAAGAGTTTGAGTTTAATTTTCAAGGGCAATGAGTAACAGAGGAAATGGTGGATAGTACATCCATTTTCCTGCCAAAATTGAGCTTTCTAGATAATTTTTTTATTGTGTTTGATGAAAATCAATACTACAGAACCTGGCCCATCTTCAGACATTGTGGTTATATTTGGTTTTTGTTGGTGTTTGACTGTAGGGTTTTGATGAACCTCATGCTCTGGCTGTCAGTGGCAACGGAGAGTCAGTGTATGTTGGAGAGACAAATCCAGAGAATGTGTGGAAGTTTGAAAAGGAAGAGCACTGAATGCAGATGATTCACTAACCTGTCTCATTTTAGTTGTATCGTACTCTATTTTGTTTGCTCCCTCTGTTCTTTCTGGCTCATTCATGTGTTTTACCATTTCACCTTCTGTTGATTTTCTCCCACTTTTGTGATATTCTCTTGGCTGCTTTTGTTCTGTATTCTTATTTTCTGAATTTGTCTTTCATCATCCTGTTCTGTTCTTAGTCTTTTTCCTTGATGCCATTGTGCAAATCGATTTAGTTGCAGTTTTGCAGTTTTTCAGAAGTTTGTTTCAAAATGTTAGCAGTGTGAATTTCAAGAAATGCCATATTCTGCATGGCATATGGCATCATAATAAATATCAAATGATATAAACAGATAAATGTGTTGTTGACCTGGAAATTTATCATTCATGCCAAAATAATTGCTGTCAGATAAGTTTCTCGAAAATCCTTTGTTATCACAATGACATAGCTGTTCAATGCGTGTGTTTTTATAGTAGCATGCACTGAAACAGAATCAACATTGGACTAAAATGACTTCAGATATGATACTGTATGAATTAAAAATTAAACTGGATCGTTAGCAATTATTTTTCTATGTATAAGCAATAGCAGTTTTTTCTGTAAGTAACTTTTACGTTGCTAGAGTTAAGTTGTGTGTCAGTTAGTGCAACAGTCATTTGAAGTCAGAAGTCTTTGGGTTATGGGGCAGTGGTTCTGACACAGATGCAGAGTCTCTGAACCACTTAAAACCCACGTTTTGAGTCTTAGCTTCTCATGCTGGATATAGTGATTTTTTTATATTAAACCGAAAGAAGCCCAGTGTAATTTAAATTCTTGTGATACTTACCACTGTTAATTAATGAATTCACATATTACTTATATTTGTTTAGCTCTTGTTTTCCTGTAACAGTTACTTTAGCTTTGTCTTTACCTCTTATTTATATATTTATTTATTCAGGCACCACTGAGTAAATTTTTGGTTGGTTTAAAACATGCTATAAATTTTTTTATTTTATTATCAGTTTTGTGATTCGTTTTAAAAGTGCTATAAGATTATTTATTTATTACCAATTTAACAGAACTGAATTATCATCGTATTTTATTAGTTTAGGCCTCCTGTAGGCCTTAAAATTACATTTATTTACTAGCACAGAAAGACTGTTACGATGTGAATAAAGCTTCCCGCATCCTTTTTGGGACATAGTGGAGTCACTCATTTCCTTTTCTTAAGTCCATGAGCTGTGGATTAATAAATTTCAAGTTCCCGAATATGAGGCTAGGCATCACATAACTTGCCATATCATGTGAATTTTATGTCAGATAGTAGGAAAATTTCATATATGCATATTGTGTCATATTTATTTTGGAAAAATTGAAAAAGAGAAGCATTAATGTTTTGTTTTTAAGGTGGAAGTGATGTACTTAAAATACACCAGCTTGTGGCTATGTTTTCTTTCATATGACATGTTGTAGTTCTCTCATTTATGAGTTTCTGTTATGTTTCACAATGTTCAACTGACCTGAAAAATTCTTATCTGACCCAGATTATGTTCACTTTCTAAAAAAGGCCTATCTTGACACTGTGTTCTTTGGGTGCACATGGGGTCCATAGCTGGTTACCAGTTTCCACCAGGAGTGCTATGTGTGCCCGCTGTGGAATATGGCCATCTGGGTAATTAGGCATATTAATTTTCTGGTAACATGGTTTAGCAGGACTACCTCTGTGTTACTTTGGGTTTCGCATTTGTTTTAAACTCTGCTGCTCTTCTGGCTCTATGCATGACATCACCATGCATCTGAGTTAGTGCGTGAATAATTTTGTAAATGTGTCACAGTCCTTATTTACATTATGCTTGGATATGATCAGGTAATTAACACAGACGTGGATAAAGAATTAACATTAGACTAAATTTGGATAAATGTCAACTGAGCTTTGCTCTGAGACATCCAACTGGATTTTAGTTGAAATGGTTGGGCTTCAGTTCCATGCATAAAATATTTAGTTACACCATTTTGGTTTACAAATGTTCCTATAATATTTCTGCATATATATTTATTTCTCTTCCTATTCCTACAGTCAACTCAGGTTTAGTTTTAGCTAAGGCCTAAATTGTATCTGTTGTTTTAATTTAATGTAATTATAAGCTGAATACTGACCCATTTCGAATTGGCAACTGAAGCATGTCTGGCCATGAGGCATTGCTCCAAAACATTTTGCAACAATGTGATACGTGTGCAAAAATAATGGCATTACAATAATCCAACTGCATTGATGTGTTGCATGGTGTTTTCTTTTAATTATTATGTCTGGTTAAACTGGAACATGTTCTAAACTCTGACTCAGTAGGTTGTCGCAGTTATTAGTTTTAGTGGGTTTACTGGCTCATGTTTAAAACTCTGTAGTAGAAGATGTCTGCACCTCGGAGTTTTAAGGTTTACCAGAACTTGTCAGAAAGATTATTTTTGTTTTCTGGTTTAAGAAGATTAATTTACTGGAATGTGTTTGGCTCAGATTGGTCAGATCTCTGACTGTAAATCAGTTATAGGAAAATGTTTACAGCTAGTATGACCTCAGACAGTTGTAGTTCTGGGTTTAAGATGGTTTACTGGAACATGGAACTGGAACTCAGTCAATTGTTACAGTTTTGATTTTAGAATGGTTTCCTGGAACGTATTCAAAGCCATGAGTTAGTCAGTTACTGTAGTTCCGAGGTTAAGATGGTTTATGGGAACATGTTTAAAACCAAGCAAGTTGCTTGATCTTGTTCTGGATTTATTTAAGGGTTTTCTTCACATTATTCAGATATTGTGCTAGCTTTCTTCTTTATGTAGTTTGTGATTGTGTGATTGGTCGGTTTTCAAATGATCTCAAGAAATGTAAGTAAAATTCTTCTTCTTCTTAATCTTATTTGTGTTGTAGATATAGTTACTTACTTACATGAAAACTAATTAAGGCCATGCTCCTGTGATCAGTGCTCTGCTTGGTAGCTTGTATGTATTCAAATAAAATTTTAAGGTAAAACATAACAAAATGAAAATGTACATAAACGTTATTAACTGTAACTTCCTCTTGGAACAATCATCCTTTAAATATACACAGTTAATTCAGTGTGACATTCATTTTCCGTGTACCTTAAGTCATACCTATTTAGATCAGTGAGATAGCCATGTATGCAGCACTGTGGAGAGATGCCTAAAAGGTGTTACATAAATGTTTCTTTACATTACATATTTACTCTGCTTGATTTCTTGTTTGAATGATTTTGCTGAATGGATAATAGAACTAATAGCTATTGGTCGCTAATGCATCCAGGAAAAGTCCTTGATGAAGGCGGTTAACAGTTGCACCATTACATTACCATACGTCATCAAATACTGATAACTTTTTTAACGAGCCTGGTTTGCAGAACACTGAGCACAAGAGCGCATCATAAAAGAATAGCAGAATAGGAAAGTGTGCACAGAATGTGTGCATTGATTGACCTTTTTACTTGTGTAGAACTGTTTTGTGATTTGACTGTTGTATTGTAGAGTGGTGTTCAGTCTTGTGGATCGTGGTTCAAAGTAAACAGCTTCCTTTCAAGATTCCCTAGTAGATATCTTGATGGGGTGTTGTGCTACTACAAGTTACATGTTGTTATGTCAGTTTGATTGCATGTTAATCAACATGTTGTAATTTACCAGTACACTAGGACCTTGCTGTATTGCTACTCTTGGGAGCCATTCACGGACTGCCCTGTTGACAAGGTTGGGTTATAATAGAGGTGCATTTTAAAGCTGAATTAAAATTGAAATTGCTTAGCGGCCTTAGCCTGAACTGCACTTTATCTAGACTAAATCTTCATTGTAACACTAGAATGTGTTTCAATAAAAGGCATTCTTTCAATGGCAGTTTTTAGTTCTAAGATTAGGTTGTGGTTTACCTGACAGACTGCAAGTGATGCAGTAAACAGATTTGTGCTGTAAGCAATTTCAGTGATTTTGTGATTAATCTGTGATTAGGTAATTAGGAAGCTCTGATGTTTCCTAGTTTTGTAACTGAAAAGTAAAATAATTTTATATGCATAAGTAATATCATACGTAATAACCTTAATGATCCACCTTGATTTTGACAAAACTGTGACTGGAGTTGAAGTCACGATGTTCTTTGTTGGATTTAAATATTCTAATATCCTGCATTTTCGCTGTAATTTTTCCATAAATGGCACATTTTCTCATTAATTTCTTTGTGACTGATTTTGTGTATGACGGCTTTTTTGAGTTAATTACAATTTTTCCTTGACTCACTAATTGGATCATGGAATGCTGTAAAATCAAAGAACTTGTAACTTGACCAGAGTTAGCTGATTTTTTAGAGATCATCCTTTATTTTCCATGATATTTTTTGAAACTTCTTCATTCTATGTTACCTGCCATCTCCGTATCTGTTCTTCCTCATTAAAGTCTATTTCTATCCAAAGAATTATCTCTTATTCTGCATATCTTCATTGCTTCAGATTATGTCACCAATTGCTTCAACAAATATCATTTTTTCAGGTCACCTAAGAAATGATGTAACACCATTCCTTGAGTCACATTTTCTCAGTTTTACATTTATCATTTGCTATGTTTCAATCTTGAATGAATTTTTTACTGCAGGAGCACTTGAGATGATTTTAACTATTCTAAATGGCTGTTTGTAAATTTTCTCCAATAAAAATTCTTTTCTGCTTAAATTTATCTTCATAGGACTAACATACCGAATGTGATAATTGTTAGCTGATAATGTGGAATTTACCGAAATTGAGCACGTTTAAATACCAAATTAAAACCTGACTGTAATTCTGTACAAATGATGTAATTAGAACTTGTAAAGTGTGTAAATACAATGCATTGAAAAATAACAAATACTGTTGGTGTTAATCTTACGTTTGCACAAGTTTTAACATGTTACACCAAACTCCACATACAGTGCTTTTGCAAGGTTCTTAAGGCAATGTATAAAAAAGCGAATTGCAGTAGTCCAGGCAACTTGAGACTATGCATGAGGCATTTGCCAAAGAATCTCCTGAAGACCTAATAGAATAATTCTATGTGCGTGTTTCATAAATCTTTAAGCATGACACACTGCAAGTGGACAAGTTGTTCACACGCTCTGGTCTCTTTCACCAAACAGTATTATTTGGTACCAGCATTATGTTGGAAGTCAACGGTGTTAGTTTGGGAGTCAATGGCAAGTCGTTTGATGTGCTGATGCACTGGCTTCATGTCCAGGACCTTGGGATTAATTGCAGAGGTATTACTAATGAGGGACACAGAGTAAACTTGAAAATAAGAACATCTGGACAGAATTACTTAAATAAACAAATAACTTGCCAAATTTAGTACCTTTAGTAAGAGATGTCTTTGAGGTTCAGGAGCAGTTTGTTGGCATCATATCTCATTCATGTGTGACTGTTGACCTCGTCAGGCAGCGGACATCAGCTGTATGGAAGAAGTAAAAGACAAGGAAATGTGAAATGAAATGTTAATTTGAGTATTATTATCATAGAAATGGATCCAATTGAAGAATCATTTGGCTTTACTCTTCCCCCATTCCCTTGCGGACGTCGGCACTCGAGTACTAAGGCCTAGATAAGGCTTTCATATTGATCTTGCTCCGCTAGCAGTGCTACGGGTAGGGTATTTTGATATTGCCGCATCCAACAAAGGGATTCTAATTAGATCCAGCGCAATACCTGTCTGCTATCTGACTTAAGTTGATGTTTACGACACGGGCTGTATTGAAATAACTATGTACCAAATTTAGATGCCGACGTCTTCATTTGGCAAAATTCCCCTCTCCTTGTCCGCATTTGCTTGCATTAGGCTGACCCCCCCTCTGCGGACGTCCTTTTTGGGATGACCCCAAACTAAACATTCTAGGACCCCACATGTCAATGAAACCTTGCTTGTAGTTAAAAATTAAATTGATCAGGTGTGTGGGACTGATCGATCAGATGTGGACTGAGATAATTACATTGATAACGTGTGTGGAATAAGATAATTGGCAAAGTAATTTATGGCAGAAGTCATAGGAACTCAAAGCCAATGCTACTTAGGATGCAGAAGGGAGTAATGTGCAGTGTCAAAGGCAGACGGGTCGAGAAGAACCACTGCCCTTACTTCACTCTTATCCACAAAGCGCTTATGATATCATTACAAACATCGAGCAGAAATGCAGTCTAACCAAATCAAACATGGCATTTTGCATAAGGCTGACTGAAGGGAAGACATTAGCAATTAAAGGTAATATAGTTCACGGATTTAGTAGCATTAGTCCTGTGAGCAGCATAAGCGATCACTCCTCAATGCATATAAGAATTGTTACTACCATTTTGAGTGTTATTGAAGACAAACTTCTATAGTTCGATGCCTCTCTAATTGCAGAGATCTGTTGTTAGGGGGAGGGTTAGAGTCCTACAATAACTGCCCACATTCAGGCCAATAAAGATATGAGAAGCAACAAGAGGCTACTGTCTAGGAAGCATGAATGTATGCATGTATATCTGCATACCAGTAGGTAGTTCGTACATATAATTATATGCAACTCCTACTGTTTTCTCCTACTACTACTCGCAACAAATTTTGTAATAAGCGATTTCAATCTTTGATGATAAATTTTAATGAGCGTTGACGTAGATCCATTCTGAGTGCAAGCGGGGGATGTTATCTCTTCACTGGAAAAATTCATAATGGATGACAGGACTTTGACGAAAACTATCTGCCATCAAAATTTCTGACATTTTATTAGTCTTCCATTCTTGCATTTACGTGTATTGCAATCAAAATTTCTTACGACGTCTTTTTCATTGTGCAACGTGTATCACAATCTTCCTTCTCCCAAGATCTGCTATATATTGATGCTGTTTTCAACTACTGTTGACAAAAATTTAAAACATTCTCAAATATTGAGAGGCATCACCATGGCTGCCCCATCCGGATGTTAGATGTTTAAAAATATGCATTTAAGAAATCTGCTTCGAATTCCCCTCTACTGCATCAGCAAATCTTGCTCAGCCAGTGTCGACTCATCTGTAGTCCAAAGCTTAACTCAATTATCACTTGCTGAGATTTTGTAACTGATCCGAATTGTATTTTTGAGTTACTAATTTATTCAATGGTACGTGGTTGTGTAGTGGTATGGTCTATGCCTCATAACCAGATGGTCGCAGGTTCGAATCTACCTCAAGCCACTGTATAGTGACCTTGGACAAGTTGCTCACCCACAACTGTCTGTGAGGAAGGCAGTGGGAAACCACCTCACTCCTCTCATCCCTGGGTAGCAAAGCCTATGGACCTGCCTTTCAGCAGAGAACTCATCATCATCATTATGGCAAAGTAATCATCAATATACGTTTGTTCTGTTCTTATCCAGAAAAAGTAATGTTTTGAGCACAAATCCTGTACATCAGTTTTGAATTTTCAGATAGGTCTTACAGACACCACATTTTAGATCAACGCAATAAACCTTCCATGGGCGTCCACAGGCGTTTGAGTATCGGTTTGGGTATCGTATGAACAGTTTCTTGTGCAGTAAAGGGCAAGAGTATATTGCCCGACCGACCGTATAATTCTGGGTCGGCCCGATGTGCGGTTGGATACAGCCTAGGCCATTCTTCACTTTCGCCAAGTCCAGGTGTCAGCCGGAGGGGCTTTTCGACTCTGACCCCAATTACTTCTCGCATTTGCCTGGCTAATGGGTAACAGCTGAAAATCAAAACATTTTATTGCCCGCTAAACATCACAGCCAGTTCTTTCTCCTCCTCTGCTTCTGAAGTTGCCAGTCCGACCCGACAGCCCGTATCTCATCCCACAGCTGTCCCGTCTCACGTCCCTATTCCTTCCAACCGCACCCTCCACCACCTCAACATCCGCCGGGAAACCGGATAGGTTGGCTGGTGTAATAAGATTGAGTTGCCAGATCAAATATTTCCTTAGCATTGGCCTTGCTTTGGCCAAAACTCCACCGTCCGTACTCCTGCAGGGTACTCCCGTTGAGCTGGGTATTTGTACAAATGTGCTAGTCCTAATGGAATATAAACTCCATTAGAAGAGCTCACCTTGATATCAAAGGATTCACATATTGCCGAGTAGTTTTTTGACCAGGAGAAAAATGCACCAAAGCGCACGCATGCACAGGCATAAAGAAACACAGAAACACGGTGACATCCAGAACGACACATCAGGGTTGGATAAAGCCACCCAGGAAGACATACAAAACCTGCAGACAGACCCTCATTCTGGCGTTCAGACACACACTCAACTGCTACCACACTCCAATGTGCAAACATATGCAGGATTTCCAAAATGATTACAATGACTCTGGTATTACAAGGCACAAGCAGACATTTAGTTATGACTACTGCAATCACTCGGATTCAGCCAGGCATAAGATAAGATCCACTTTCTTAAAATGCACTATGCAAATATAAAAACATATAGCTAGATAGACAGACAGAGATACACACACACATAAACATACACACACATACATACAAACAAAAATACATACACACATATATGCATACATGCAAACACACATAAGCATTACATTAATAATGATATTTACCTGTAATATGCAAATACAGATACACAAAACTATATGGATTTACAAAAACATAATTCATGAGTACGTGAGCAAACCCCTGTTTAATTGGAAAAAAAACTCTTCTTTGCAGATATTCTTCTTAATTAAATTTTCATGGATCTAGACACTCAAGGAATTATTTTCTTGTACACACTTGGAGAAGTGAACAGCAGCATCTTTCCCAATGCACACAAATTATATAAACAAATTAAACTTCAGCCGTTGAAAACAGTTTTCGTCAACTGTTTTGTAGTTTGTGCCGTCAGAAGTGTAGAGTCCTGGATGAGTCTCCTAGAAGAGTTGCTACATAAACGTGATATCACAAGTATATAATTACAGGTAATTTAGAACTGAGAGGTCCCAGGCTGGCCTTTCTTGGCATCTGCTAGCAAGACTGTGATGAGCTTTTATCATTCCTGAGTCAAGGGTTTCAACTCTTGCATGCAATGTGTAAATTCGAAGTAGTCAAGCAACAAATTTCATTGTTAAACTAGGGTTATGTTTGCACTTCACCCAGCATCTCCTATAAACCTAGATCCATGGCAACAACTGCAACTACTTCCAATGTCTAAATGATCTCTGTCAGTAAAGGTGTGTAGTATGCATCTAATGTGTGTCCAATTTTGCAGCAATTTATCACTTGTTAGCAGTTATCTGTCAATATCAGCTCAACCATCAATCATTCTGTCACTAACAGTCCTCCTGTCCCCGTCAGTCAAACTAAACATTGGAAGGTTTTTCTGTAGCATGACCTTTTTAAAGTGAAGGCAACTGCTCATGTCTTTGACACCCCATGGAGACTTCTCAAGGAAGCAATTCTGGGTGTTGAAGGATTTTCAACTGAAGCATTCACACGAAAACAGATTGCCACTATCTGATGACAAAGTATCAATTGAGGGTGCTGAGGAACTTGCTGAAGAACTTGCTCAGGGTTCCTACACAGTAACCATCTCAGAGGGGAGAAATCAGGGAACTTAATATTTCTGTACAAGTTCCATGGCTCACGAATGACTTTCCAATTCAAATGACACATCTGGATTTGAAAATTTGCTCACAGATCAACGTTTCTTGCTTCTCCTAAAACAGCAGCTGGCATTACGACTTGTTTTACTTGACACTTCAACCGTCTCAGTGTCATGTTGCCAGTGATCTTATCATGATTAAGTAACACAAAAGAAGTTTGCTCCAATGAACAGGGTTCAGAACCAAGTGCATCATGTGAAATTAAGTTATCAATACGTGCACGCTGAGACAAGAAAGATGGATTCAATTTATGAGAAATAGTTTATCTGTTCTGCTCAAATTTTATGTCCTTAGTTAAAAAATTAAAATCAGTAGGTTGCATTTTATTTTTATAGTATCAAATTAAAATTTAATACTGAATTTCCCACTAAATACTTTCCAATTCAAAATGTGTATGACCCATCAGCCATATTTCATATTGCCACCTACACTATGCTGTTCACCCTGCATGAAAAACTGAAAATAGTTCAAGTAAAAAACTTACATTTTTCAAGGCTGATATATACTCCTTACATTTGGAAATTCTTCCTAATTTGCTTTAACATTTGCCAAACAAATTGCATTTGAAACACAAAAAAGTAACTGATGCAAAACTGATTTTAAACCAATCTGAACATAAGAAAACAAGTCACCCTGGTCAAAAACTTACCTGTACAAATTCCAGTTCCCATAAGGTAGACACTCCACTTCTGTTCAACTAGGGCAAAAATAAGAAACTGACAATCAATAAGAAACAGACAATCAAATTCAGCAAACATTCACTAAAATTTTGGTTGCAACAAAGCACCAATTTAAGCCACTTCCAGCTAATAATAAGGTCATGTAAAATAAGGTACGGTAAAAGCGCATATATTAATTTAATGTACCCTCGTAATGCCCTCCCTGCTACCCTAGCTCTTGCAGGCATTGGCACCCTAAGCTGTAATCACGAATTCATGAATTTACTCCATTCTCTTAGAGGTAACTACACAGAGATGGAGGCAAGGCTGCCTTAAAATGCCAACCAAGATGAACAAGGATAAAGCTGGGCCTGTCAAGGTGTAGTCAGTACCTCAAAACAAATTATCTATCACTTTTCAGTAACTTTGTGAACTTGTCATTGATTGCCTGCACAGGCAGATAGTGAAAGTCCATATTTCTACAACAGGGATTTTAGACGCAGGGAGTATCCCAATACAGCGCCTTAACTAATACTTAGTTAAAGGAATCAATTATACTATACAGCATTTTACGCAACTCTACAGAGCACCTGCCTTACATCCAAAGTGCTAACAACCAAAGGCAAGGTCAAAAACCTCACAAATCGTCCTGCAGGACATCACAGCAAAAAGCGTATCTTTGCAAACTCCAACTCCTCCCAACACAATTCCTAGACCTTCGAGACTTTGCCACACCTAATCCTTGCCACAACTTATCACTATCTAATCCTAGACGTGGTCGTTTCATTGAGGTGGCAGCTTGATATACAATGATGCATAAATCAGTAATAACTCAACTGCTGAGGTTTTAAATTTAATAATTTAAGCAGACAACATAACAGAAGGTGAAACTGCACAAAATTTATCATACAGCAATTTAGGAAAGCAAAATTAACCTTCCCAATCTCAATTAAACTTCATGCATCTGCAAGGAATCTGGCATGCAACAAATCATTCTCAGCAGTGCAGATGCTTTGCCTCAACGAATCACTGTTCAATTCCAAGCAGAATACAGGCCAGGTCATAAGGTCGGCAGCAATCGACATGGTCCAATTTCATGTGTCAGTTTTGTCACTAAACAATCGTTTGGCAGCAAAGTGTCCTTACGATGATCAGTGCTATGCTAACAATGACAAGAGCAGGGAGGTAGTCGTGTGGGAAAAAGGTTTGTGCACTACTTGGCAATGTCGTCCTGTTGTAAAGCAGGGAACCAGCCTCTGGCAGCAGCAAAATGGCGTCTGCAAAGGCGTGCCTCGACAGCGCCGTGAAGTTCAAATCGCCAGTCGTTATCAAATCGAACACACAGCTATCAAGGTAGTAATCAACAAGACCGTGTCCCTGGCATACAGGCAGCGCATCCTCGATGGGCATAGCTGTCCTGTGTGGAAAATTTGATTGCCCCGGAAAAATAATCCGCTGAATATCGATGCGCTCCCGGAGGGGACAACCCACCAGACACAGCTGCAGGGGGTTGATTGCGAGACGCAACGTGTCGTTGACTACTTCATCAGGCATTCGAAGCGACACGGCAAAGTAACGGTTCTGAAGGCGCACAACAATCGTGGTGTCGACGTAACGCACATATATCTCAACATGACGGTTTGGTTTTAGTTCCCGAATTGAGACACTGTCTGACCGACCGAACGAGGTCTGACCGTCGTCAAACGTGGCCGGTAGATCGTTGGAAGAGGCCTGGTAGGAGACGTACTGATCAAGAGCACAGTCATCATGGCGTTTGATCAGGACTGTCACCTACAAGAAATAGCACAACCCAATCAGTCACAAAAGAAAATCTGAAAAGAACATAGCTAGGCAAAACTGTATGCAAGAAAGGTAAAAATAACAAATAGGTAACAAACTCAGTAGTAAGGGAAAAGTAACACACTTGTCTATATGCCTCTGTAGAAATTCCTCAGTTGTGTGGGTCCAAGGTGGATGGATCTTTTGACTGAGCAGCAAACACAGCAACTTGACCCAATGTCAACACACCCATTTAAACTTTCCAGTTTATGTTTGTACTAACTTCAGAAAAACCCTCTTAAAACATTGAAACATGTTTATCTGAAGGATAACCAAACAAATTGAGGTCAGCAGAAAAAACAGCATGTAATCCATAGAGTTTCTCCTTTGTTACCAGGCAATGTGTGTGGATAACAATCCACACTACTGGTTCTTTCTTCCTCAAGCACAGGACCATCCTCAGGTAACAATCTTCCACTCAGACTGAGAACTTCACCACTATAAAGAGCTCAAGAAACACTTTAAGCTAATCACACCTCCTTTCAGATCTCACAGATAACTGTGCTTCACCTGTGTTTGTGAGGTTCTTAAAAACAACTACATTAGTGTTCACATACATACCTACATACACATTAATGTCTGCATTTACAGTAGTAACAATGTACCTTTAACTGTTCAGGTTCACTGCTCATTGGTCATCCCTTTACCCTAAGTTAAGAAACCGGATTTCAGGTTAGGATTTGCTGCATCATCATTTAAACCACTAGATTAGAATTTCTAGCATGCACCTAAGTCTTTTGACTGTTCTTCCATCTGGGCCTCCTTCTACTATCAGCCTCGTTCCTTCAGTCTTTCAGAATCTTCTCCTTGCTGACCCTGTTTACTCCATCTCTGCTGCCTCCTGCATTGCCAACCTATCAAAGGTAAAGGTGCATTGAGCTACGATGCCTTCCACAGCACCTGGCCAGGTAACCCGGCACCAAAGACCTTTATTAAGGTGGCTACATTTAGCATGTTGTGAAATGCAATCGCCGGGCTCTGCACGAATGCCCAGCTAAAAAAAAAAATACACAAGAAACCAGAGGCTGAACTCAATACATGCCCAGAAGAGCCACATCATCCGCTATCCAATTCGCACCAATATTGACGTCTACCCAACATTGGCTGTCTGTCTCTGCTGCCTGTGGCTCAATTTGTCAGAAAATTATTCAGTTTTATAATTTATGTTCAACCCAAGTTTATTGCTAATGCACCCAGCAATTTGTCTCATTCATTAGTGAGACAGTTATCCAGACACTTAATATCATGCCTTTTAAGTATCTCAGAAAGTTGGAAGTGCTGCCAACAGTCGTCTAAATGGTGCTACAGTTCACTTAGAGGAATGAATAAGCATTGGTGTGCCACAAGAGTTTCTAAGTCAGCCACGCTCACATGAATAACCAATGGTATGCCATAATCAATGCCTACTGCACTACAAAAGTTATAAGCTTAGAGTGTTTCAGATTGCCAATTAACACTCTGTTTACTTACTTATTTGAATTTGGCACTCATCTTGGGAAGCAGTCACAGGCATGTATAAATACTGCAGAGAAGAGAGGGATTAGAAGTGAATTTGGCCTAGAGCCAGAGTATATTTCTAACAAGACAGTTCATTCAGAATTCAAAGAAAAAACTTTAAGAGGACATCAAACAACTCCAGCGTGCCTCTCAAATATTTGCCAACAACACCTGCTTCCCATAAGTTCATTGACAATGATGACACACAGATAAATACAACTACACACACTGAGACACACACTGACAAACCCACACAGGCGCACATGGAAAGTTAAAGACAGACAAATTTTCAAACAGACAGACAAAACAAACACAGACAGACATATACACACACCCAGACAAATATGCATACAAACACCCAAAGGCACAGCCTGGTTTCCTATTGTCCACCCTAAGCTGACATCAAATAATTTTCCATTATCACAGCCCCAACTCGTCTCGTATTTCCACATGGCGGTTCCACTTCCTTCCTAATGACCATGATTGTAAAGTCACCAACGAAATGCAATGCAATCTCATGCAATCGCACATTTAAATAGCACCAACAAGTCAGGACGCATTCTAGATCACACACGAGCAGGCTATGAGGTGGCATGGTGACTGTGTGAAAATGAGGCCCATCACCACTGTGTCTTACACATCCTGTGAAAGTGCCAGCCTGAAATGGAATGTCAGAAATGGACTTCAACCAAAATATTCACCAACTCCATGGTGTGCCTTATGATGAGTCAATGGTTGGTAATAACACATTCAGAGTGCTAACCATTTTCAACCAAAGTACCAACCACACACCTGTCTACATCTGTTACACAGACAGGTTTCAGCACCTCTGAGACATTCTTAAAAGGTGGTATACAAATGTACAGACATACATACAACAAACATACAAATATATATACACATACCATACATACAAACATACACACACATACATACATGCATTCAACTAATAACTTTCTGCCTTAGCACTTTCAGTTCAATTCCTAGATTAGCTCCATGACCTGGCACTGGAACTGCTCAACTGCCTCTTGTGACCTCCACGATGCAGATTCCGTGTGATGCTGATAAAGGTTTTGAGATTTACACTGCATTACCAGTTCTACCACATTTACAAACTAGAAGAGTGACAACCAAACACACATAAAACGACTGTTACAAATAGGAATATATGGTTACAATCACATAAAACCCGCTTCAGCCCGCCCGCCTTAAAACCAGAACTCCATTAACGGCAGCCAAAACAGCCACACAGGGTGGGAGCAAAAACTGTTTGTCACCTTGCTTAAGGGGCCATAAAAGTCAACAGTATCTGACATGTCACACCTGGAACTCCAAACAGGGCAATAAACAAACACTTGACCACAGCTAGAGCTACTTAAGTCTGTTTACATCAAAAAGAGGCCCTTGGTACCCATCAAGCCATCTCACAAACACTGGTGGCAGAGAAGCTGCAGGGTAACGATCACAGCCACCGCACTGCCTTCTGGGTCATGTCATTCGCACTCTGGGTGTTTTTTCTTGGACTACTCAAGAAAAACCAGTGTGGGTCAAATCCATGATACCGAATCATTTGCGATCCATTCAACTGCTATTATCTAACAGTGTACTATTATATCATTAATTGACAGCGCGATAGCTTTAACAGGCTTTGAAGAGGCACTCGGCCAAAGCTATCTTGCAGTTCCAGTGCTTTGTTACAGTAACTAGACTTCAACAGGAGTCTTAAGAGGCTTTTAAAAGGTGCTATAAAAATGCTCCAATACATCATATGTGCATATAAACAAACATACATATCACATAGGAACATACATGTAGGTACATACAAGTACCACACACACACACATACATGCATAAAAACACCTATTCATGCATGCATACACACAGAGACACATGTGCAGATGATATACTGCAATTAATATTACACAGTCACAATTTATTTCAACATATTAGTATTTTAATGAAAAAATTATTAGATTATTATATATTGTCCATCACATGGAAATTATGCTGAGGTCCACATTACCAGACATTCCCTGGACACTTTCCCCCCTGAATCCAAAGGTAAGCCATAGATTATGAACAGGAGTTATATACATATCCGGGGAAACAGATATATAAGCTGATGAAACATCAGTATTTAAACTGAAAAGATAGCCAGGATAGCAATGAGCAATCACCTTACCATACATGCCTAATATATTAAATTATCAGACTTCATGTTGTTGCCTTAACTTATCAAAATCTGTGTTCCATCACATAAAATAGTCACATTACTTATTATTTATTCATGCTACACTATGCTACAGAATTTCACACAAAATGGCCGCAGCCAAGTTTTCGGGCTCAATCGAAGATGGCTGATTATGTTTACAGTGGCAGTCCTTCCGAAAATTGAATTCCTCTTTACCACTTGCCGCTGTGCAAATATTGGGATGTCAAATTTTCTGATGAACGACGGCCGGACCATTGATTTTCCAGCGGCTGAGGACAGGACGGCAGGACTCAGCCTTTGATGGTGCCTCCTTTGATGCACGTCAGCAGGGCTGCATCCACGAGAAACATAACTCCAAGCAACTCCTACCACGTTTTGTGAAGATGAAACACACACTGAGCAATCGGCAGATCCATAGATAACAAAATGCTTTTAGAATGCTTGCCTTGAAGACATTGACTCACATTGTGTTAGAAAGTCAACCTTCTTGCATCTGTTGTCGATGATCGTCAGTTTGGTCTGGTTAATCAATTCACTTGTAATGTAATGACGACAATTTATATAGCATCGTAAGTAGCAGGCTACTTCTAGGGTGCTGAGGCTACTTCTAAGGTGCTGAGGCTACTTCTAGGGTGCTGAGGCTACTTCTAGGGTGCTGAGGCTACTTCTAGGGTGCTGATGGCAATTGCTATGGGATGCCTTGTCCTGCACTTATGGGTACTCGCCTTTTTTAGGACGTTAGAATTTGCCAGAGCTTGGGATGTGATAAAAGAAATCATTTGGAGAAATGTCAGCCTAGGGTGTACAAGGGGAACATGGGAACTTGCTTACACTTATGAATTTGTTAAAGGTTTCTCTGGATGCGTATACATTTGTAATATAAGTGCCCAATGGTAAAGTGTAACATGCTGGCTTTTCACCTCTGCGACCCAGGTTCAAAACTCCGGCCAGTCACCTGACATATATTTCATTGTTCAACCGCACATAACCTCAGAGACCATCATGTCTGATAGCAGAGCCTGCTGTAACAGAGGCCTGATCAGCACACTCATCTGTGCAGGCCAAAGGGTCAATCAATCAAACATTAATCGAATCAACCAATCAGAAAATCCAAATTATCGATGGACTAATATTTTACATCCCAAACGTCAACAGAAGGTCAAAACAAACAGAAAAATCTGCAAGAAACCTTCAGCAAACATGGACGTGTTTTCTTAAGTATTTATCCAAAGACCGACAAACCCACAGTGTCATACCGCCTCTGCATATGTCTCAATACACTCCACACTCCCCCATCTGACAAATGCACAGAGTGTCCACCCGGCTCTCGGCATGTGTCTCAATCCACTCCATGCTCCCCCATTTATTGGTTAAGTTCACAAGACCTCTGCAGATCCACCCTATGAAAGCAAACACAACCCTCCTACAGAGAGTTTCCACATCTAGAGTGCAACACAAGCAAAACATCAGTGAATCATTGCAGCGACCAAGAACAATAACCCAATCACATTCAAATCATAATCAATCAAGGCTAAGACTGAGATTGGCATCAATCAGAATTAATCAACAGAAGACCAAGACCAAGAAACCAAAAGACAAAAAACCCAAAAACCAACAGCAGTGCATCCAGTGCCAAAACCTGCATGTCTCACCAGTAACTCTGTTCACACCAACTAACACTGAGTAAGAAGAGCAGTCCCTCAGCTAGCCTGAATGGCAGCCATGGGTATGGAGAGCTAGAGATTTAATTTTTTTAGCTTTGGCATATGATTGCGGATGGCCAGTCCTCTCCCTCGCTTCCTGATCTTCCCACTGACAGCGCACAGTCAGTGTACTCATTATAGCTCTGTTAGCCAGAGGGATATCATTTGTATATTTGTATATAACAAAACCACTACTTCTCATGCACACATACACCCACACACACACAAATACTCAAAACTGGATTCCATCTCAAACAACACATAAACACCATTCAACAGCTTTTCTGGGTATATTACCTGGAGCTTCATCAGTTGTCCATGCCCTATGTAGAAACCCTCTGGACTCACTGCAAGATTTTATAAATCCCCTGGGTACCACTCCTCCTACAGTAGTAGTAGCAGTGGAGTAGACAGTAGCCCTATTCAAAACCCAAAACCGCAGGGGAATTAAACCATAAAACACTTCATAAATATAAACACTGTAGCCATTTATAAACATCAAGCGCCCCATAAATTCAGTTTGCATAAACACTGCACAAGGCATAGCAGCGGACAATCAGGACCACACTGCAGAAAAACTGGACAAAGAAATCATACATTACTTGTAGTCCATTAACAAAATCCAAATCACAGTGCTTTTCCTAAACCTAATCAAGATCTAAGGACTTCTATGATGTCACACCATGATGAAACAAAACCCTCCCACAATTGCAATCAGATTCTGAAAGACTAGTTCATTAAAATCATGACACAAAGCACCTTAGTGAGGTTCTTAAAAGGTGCTACATAAATTGCCAGATACATACGTACAAAGCCAACTAGGGATAAGAGACTAATGGGACACAATGCACACATTTGTCAATATGTAAAACTACCTTCTTTTCCTGGTGTCGTCAGGATTTCTTCTTCTGTCTTGCAGAGGCACTATATAAGTGCTCTGTTCTATTACAGGAATTACTGCTGTTACACTACATTACTGGTAGGTGAGGAAATTCTTGAGGCAATATCTGCATAATTGCCAGTCAAAGAATGTGGTACAGCTTAAACCTGAAAAGGATGATATAAGGATGATATAAAGTACACTGTCAACACATTGGTCTGTCACCTGTAACTGTGAAATGCCAAAATGTGTGGCTATAGTCCACAATAAACGCACTTGTTACCCGTTAATTGATATCTATGAGCATCTGGGTGACAGTAGTAGTAGTAGTATCTGAAAGTTCCAGAAACCACTTTTAGAAGAAGAAAAGGAAGTCACTTAAGCTAACCCCGAGAGGCAGCCATTAGTATGAAGTGTTACTGACTTCATCTTTTTAGCCTCCACATATGATGACGAGTTGCCAGTCCTTTCCCTTGCTGCCTAATCTTCCCACCAACGCTGTACAGCCAGTGCACTCATTCTTACCCTAGTTCGTTAAAGGGCACAAGTAGAGCAGAAATTTCAAAACATTTTTCTGCCCTGGCAAGGATTTGAACCCCAAGACCTTTCAGTTGACAGAACAACATGCTAACTACTAGCCTATCAACTTTTGTAAGAGTTACATTAATTCAGCTAATAAGTTTCATCCATCATCCACCTTAATGGTCTGAATACAAGAGATGCTGCTGCTGACTGCAAAAATCAGAAATTGCCACACACTCTGACTGACAAAGCTACCAAGATAATCAAGTTCCTCAAGGACACCACTTTAATTACCCAAGCAGAATAAATCTTTCTAGATCCAGTAACGTTTATGGTTAATCAGTTCCCACCACCAAGCCAGTCTTTGATGTCTGCTAAATAACAGCCAGCCAAAGTCTAATAAATTCAGGGTTGAATTTCTTCCATGCATACTGTATATCTGTAAACTGATCCCGTCTGTTCAAAACACACAGGGGATGGGAAGCAGAATACAGAAGTCCCCCCCCCCCAGTCTCACCGGTCACCCAATGAACATCTGTTAGATCACTTTGTACCATCTGCCCAGCACATCATCATTGAGCAATGGTAATGTAAAATAATTTAAAATAACCTTTTACAGCCTGGCCTAAGGCAGGAATTTTACTAAGTAGTCACTTCAACCATCATCATCCTAATTATATACCAACAGGTATATATTAAATTTATTCATACACAATTACAACACCAACGGACTGGTACTAAATTTGTAATGTAAATTAAACAAAGCTTACTTATACTTACATTACTGCATATTGGTCTTATACAACACTTGATAATAATAATCGTCATAACTTATTCACTGTTGTTCATTAAGCCTGTTTAACTGTATGACTGCAGCTACCTGCAAATTCAGAGGCTGTCAGAAAAATGGCACATGACATAACGATTGCTGCCAACCATGTGTGCATTTCTGCTAAAACATATGGCCTGCACATTGCTGTGAAATGTGAATGAACTGGAATCCTTTGGTTGGGCTCCGAGTGTATGTGGGAGCCTGCCAGTGGTGACTTTCTTGTTATCTAAGCACTCTTTGCTAACTGACGAATTTTTGTTATTAATCAACTTTACATACACCACTTTGGCTAGTGCAGGCAGTGCTTCTGTTACTCAAAACTCGTATACTGAGTGTCAAGATACATAAATAATAATGAAATCAACGTTACCTTAGTAATGGCCGTTCCTTCACCAGTGCCCACACGCTCACTCGTCACCTGAACTGTGACATAATCGTTATCAATGAGAGGCCAGGCTCCCAGCATTCGACAAGTCTGAAAAGCATTGCCAAACGTCCGAATGTGTGGATCTCCAAAAATGCTGCAGTGTCTGTATGTCCTGCGTAATCCTGCAAACGAACAGATGGGAAGATGCGTTCGACTGTCAGTGGTCGCCGGTTCAAAAACACGTCCCGAGACGGTGCAGTTGAATGCCTTCATCTGTTTCTCAATGCCCTTATAGGAACTGTGAAAGTTGAGGTCGCCAAGGCACGTTCGGCTCATGTTTCGCAGGCAGAGGAAGAACGTCCGGAAGGCGATGCAACGAAGGATGACGTCCTCGGGTGGCATGGTGCGAAGCTTCGAAGGCGGATAGTCATCGTGTATTCGTAGAGACTCCTGAGCCGACTGGTAGAGGTCCCAGCAGTGCGTCAAATCACACAGGGTCTCAGGGAGAAGATTGCCACGCAAACCTAGAATGGATGTAATATGGAGTTACTTATAAACACAAAGGATATGAGGAAAAATTTGATTCAGTGATACACAAGCAAATCTGCATCACTGCCTATACGTTACAGAAAAAAAACAGAACATATCCTGATGTCATCTTGGTTGGCTGGACTGTGAAAATCATCTGTTATGTTAAACTGGGATGCTTTGCTTTGAAAAATCACGTTTCTCTGGAGATTCTGTCTACTTACTCTCAGCTCCAGGTTAGACAAAATTTATATCGATTCGAGGAAACATGAAAAATGGGTTGTTAAAACAGGCTGATATCTCAGTTGTGCAAAGCTGTAACATCACACTTTGTAATAAATTCAAAACAGATGTTAGCATTTGTACAATCCTTTCAAACCATCCGAAAGAGATCGAGGGATTAACCTTCAGTGGCCTCATTCCACATTCTGCCAGTAGCCTTGACAGTGTCTGGTGAGACTTCCATACCACACCAGAGTGCATCTTGTTATTGCACACCTCATCATTGTCACACTGTGCAACGTTAACATACCAGCCTATCCCACTGATCAAAGGCTATCCCATAGACATGTCTGCAATGTGCAGATGTAGCAAAACCTCAGCCAAGTTCACCAATAACGTGGCCCACATCCACCCACTTTCAAGGATTCGGATGATGAAGTGCAGAGTAGTAAATGCCTCATTATTCTGCCTTACCTGTGCCACTTAAAAATCAGGATGCAAATCGTGTATGAAAACTCAGCAGCAAATTTCTGTTTCAGCCATGCAGGTGTGTTGTCTTGCCTCTAACACCTAATTAACCACCTGGAGGGTGCGAGGGACTAAGCCTCACACCTGGTGGGTGAGGGGCTCAAACAGAAAGAGCAATGATGGCTAAAAAACTACAAGCGGGTGTCATAGATTTATTTTAGGCCCATGGGGCAAATGACCTGCCTTCTAAAAATTTGTAAGTCTTATAAAAAATTCTTCATGCAAATGATATTTAACTGAAATATCTAAACATATTTAGGAAAGTTTTGGTAGAATACAGATGCGATTGGACAGTGACTCTTTAAATACGGCTAATTTAAAATATGGCTAATGTCACAAGTTAAAATTGCTGGGATTAAATTTCTAATTAATCAGATGTACTGGCAGAAAAATTTTGCATTATTAACATGAGGTTAATTGAACACATATATCAGATATTAATTGAACAAGTAATTATAAAATATCAATTTTTACAAGGATCAGAAAGTCATCAAATTACAATAAGTAAAAGAAAACTGTCAAGATAGGAAGAAAAAATTTTATGCATATAAAATGAAACACGGTAAGGAAAAGATTAAGATTTGGAAAAACACAAATGGTGCACACCTGTTCAGATAATATATTAAATTGTTTACATGTATTTACCTCTTTCAGTGGGCTTTTCCAACATCTCTGTGTCTCTGACTTTCTGGTCATCGTTGGCTTGGTTTTTGGCACATTATCGGTTGATGCCTTGAGCATTATACACCACCGCTATAGAAGTTGCTTATTATTTTTTTCACAAGATAAGAAAGAGCGAGTAAAAGTGGCTCATTATTATCAATGTTATTATTACATATTGTAAGAAATCCACTGACCTGAGGATGAGGGGAAAGAAGAGGAGGACAAGTTAAAGGCCAGAAATGTCAGAAGTGTGAACAGGCTGGAAATGGAGCGCATTGAGAGGCTACCTCCAAAAGTCCACAGCTCCATGCCAATCCATCCATGCAGACGAACGGATTCCCTCAGTCCCACCAACAAACAGCCAAGCTCTGGTTCTCCAGTTACAACTCCTCTTGTCTGAGTCTCACTCCAAGATCAACCATCTGCAAATGTAATTACCACAGATTACTTACCCAGTAGCAGATGCATATGCAGGCACATGTGTATCTGCACAAGTACATACATACCACACATATATGTTCTTATGCACACAACTTTAAGACGCCAAGGGCTGGCTCCAGTTCCAAGATATATGAGGACGGTTCTGCAATGGGCTTCTGTCCTTTCAACTGTAGTAAAATCAGTCAACAGGAAACCGTAAAACTATGATTTCATTTGCAGAAGATGGAGATGGATTACAGAAAAGCCAACAACAAGAAGAAGAGCAGATCACCTGTCTCCGCTATTGATGCCAGTGGAGAAATCAGTGAAGGGGTATAATGGACATATGCCTCTTCCAAGTTAGGCAGACTTAAGCTTTTCCTGTTTTTCTCATTAAGCCCCAGACCAATTACCTACTTCATCCCCCCAAGTTTCAAATCTTGGATCCATTCAGGTTGCTATATAATGGCAGGGTTCAGAAGATCTACTAAAGACTGTCCTAGCATCAGTGTGCCTTGAACCTCCTTCCACATTTATCAGGGATGACCCATAATATGGAATTTTATAGGTGACTTTCTCAAAAACCCAGTCATAGACTGTATAAGCTATATTTACTCCACTTATTACTTACCCACATAGAAGGATTACTAAATTACATATTATATTATATAACATATAAATGAAATCAAATATGTGCATGTGTGTATTTGATATGCTCACGTATGTATGTATATATCAAGACAATTAATATAGCACCTTTTAAGTACCTCATAAAGGCACTACCTTTACCATAGGCAAGAAATACTTCATATACAAAAATCTTCAAGCATAGTCATACAATCAAAAACATCTTAACAGATAACTGCAAAACTCTGTGTGGATTTCTTACAATATGTAATAATAATAATGCTCATGTCACAAAACATACACTGATGTTCGTACCTGCTAATAATAAGTAACCACAAATTTACATTAACTTAAAACCAACCTGTGTAATTCTAAAGCCAGCCCTTCAGCTTTTCAAATCAATTAGCTTAATACGTAAAAATAAGTTAATCAGGTAGGTATAATATATATGTTCTGTAACTTCCAAAAAATACAGTACATCAGGACTGATGCTCTTTTGCAACTAGATAAGTTTAAACAGCATCTATTCCTACCTGTTTTGCTATCATCCCCCATCAATAATTCCAGCTTAGCTTATTCAACTCAAAACTACTTACTGTCAAACTCTAGAATAGAGTCCTCATAAAAAGAAACTTACAGTCGTCACTTCTTCACTTTAAATCTACAAACAGCGTTTGTCTGATTAAAGATGTTCCTGACAAAACCCATTGGGCTCGTTACGCGCAGCCTTCCGTTGAAATACTCAGTCCTTCAATCCACGAAGTGGCGCAAAGTGGCGAATGGTCGCTTATCGTCCATCAAGGTCTCCATATTCCGCGCGGCGGCTCGTGTACTATGCGGCACGCTCTGTACATCTGAGGCGGCCATCGGCCTGGCATTCATCGACAGCCAATGGGATACACGCAGCATCGGCCCGGCAGGATTGGGAATCGGAAGGATGGAGTCAGCACGTGTCCAGCCGACACCCACGCCGGCTGCCACAGGGAATGGGCCGAATGGCTCATGAGGGAAGAGTTGCAGTCAAATGTCAACCCGCAGGACACAGACGCCCGCCCGTGCGTCCGTCGGCTATGAATAATGCACCGATTGAGCCCCAGACGGCACTGGGAAGGGCCAGTGGTTATGAGGAAGAAACGAGCAGGCAAGGAGAGGGAAAACGGGACAGAGGCAGCAACTGCGGATAACAGAACGCAGACAACGTAACATACAAGCAGACCGCGACAGCCTTGTTCTGCTAGACACAAGATAATCTAATCTAATAACTTCTATAGTGCAGTTATCATAACGCCCAAGGCATCAGTCGATGGTCACTTCAAGCGAAATCCCAATCAAAACCATAATCCACTCGAAAAGCCAGGCCAAATTCCGATAGGTCAGGGAAAGCAGAAGCCAGGCAATGGCTGGTGTGCAAGTTGCAAGAGATGAGTATAATTTTAATTTAGATCTGACCGACATCATAAGAATAGACAGAATGAACTGAACACGGCAAGAATTCCAAAGCTTAGGACCAGCCATCAAGAAGGCACAAGAGCCGAACACTGCTGGGTACAGGGCAGAGCAAGAGTCAGTGTCATTAATGAAATGCAATATCTACTACCTAAGGGGTAAGCCAGGTACGTATTGCCTATCGATTTTGTTTTGACTGAGCGCCTATGAATAAGCTGGTCCCCATGATGTAGCTTTCATTGGGCAATGTAGAAGATTATGATTACAAGTACATAGATAGGTCGGATAATTTAAATGTAGTACTTTGTGAATCCACTCGAGAAATTTTGAAATGAATTCTTTGCTCAGTGGGTAGCCAGTGCAATAAATGTATTATTAGCTTAATATGCTCATATTTAGGAGTCTTTGCTATAGTTCTGGAGAGAGTGGTTTGAACCATTTGTAATAATAATAATAATAAGACAATTTATATAGTGCCGTAGCACAGCCAAGGCCGAAGAAAAGGGCACTGTACTTGGGTTCAAAAATCAACTACAGTCAAAAGATATCCTAAAAAGATGTGTAGGGAGCACAGATTTCAGTGAGAACGAGAACAGTTACTTTTCCTTAATCATGAAACTGATAATGCAATTGTGAACAACTCCTTCCAGGATTTTGGAAATTAAATTGAGAGTAGAGATGGTGTGATAGTTTGATAGATAATCAGGAGAAAGGGATGCCATTTTAAGGAGAGGGTAAATCATGGCATAAGCAAAACTGGTGAGGAAGCAACCTTCTGCAACAGAGATGGATGGGATGAAAGCATTTTTCATAATAGTGGCAGGAATAACATCCAAGGCACATTGTTTATCAGGATATGAAAAATGAGATTACGAATCTCAGTCAGAGTTGTGGGTTGGAAAAGGCCAAGAACCAGTGGTGGAGATTTAGGATATGAAAGGCCACAGGAGGAAAGAAGCGGATAGTGGAAAACTGAAATCTTACGGCTGAATTTTGTCCAAAATAAATTGTAGGAACTGTTGGAAAGGGAAGAATGTGATGAGGAGCTAGGTACTATATTGCATTTGTCATGGCGTTGGATCTTGTTCACCATCTTCCATAATAACCTTGGCGAAGAGGAGCTCTCAGAGACCAGAAGAAACAAGTAGTTGGATTTGTCTGCTGAAACAAGTTTACGGACAATACGACACTGTTGCCTGAATTTGAAGAGATGGAAACGGGAGCGTCGCCAACACCTTTTTAGCCACCAACACCTTTTTAGCCGGCTAGGAAGGGCAGGATGCAACCCTCTCTGACTTAGGGGTCAAACAAACCAGATACAAACTAGACAACACAACACTACATCTCTCTCCTTCTGGCTGGAATTAATTCCTCCTAGGGATTAACAACACTACATCTGACTGCCTAAATGTAACTCCATGCAGCTATACAAACGGACAGCACCGTACCACCACCCAACAGTACCAACAACACCCAGCCATAGGAACACGGACTGCTATCAAAACCTAATTTTATGAACCAACAAATTCCCAGTCACAACCCCATTCTCCCTCAATCTAAGCCGAGCTGCACTAAAATAATATGACCCACCTCAGCATACTGCACACAACACGGCATTGCAGTTCTCCAATGTTTACACAGGCCTTGTGGTTTAGTGGCTTTACCAAGACACCTGCTACAAAGCCTCCCTCCAGCTCCTCCCCTAGCAACCTTCTATGTCCCCTTCCCTATCCCCCTCCATGCCTCACCCCTCATCTTTCCAAAAGGTAAGGTTTTGGTGTAAGTCAGTTATTTACAGTTGTCAATCAACAAGATTGTTTCAGAGCATTACATGGCTTCATCAACACCACCATCAATTTCATATGATGAGCCTGGATTCAAATCCCAGGAACAGATGTAAAAAGAAATACATTAACCATTACTATTGTAGAAACTTTATTTGACCACAATTGTACAACATAAAACAATAATGAAATACAAATTCAACTGTTCCTCTCCCTGTAGTCCTCTATTTCTAGAAGGAAAGAAGGACAGAAGGACGGAAGGACGGGAGGGAGGAAGGAAGGAAGCAAGGAAGGAAGGAACGAAGGAAGAAAGGAAGGAAGGAAAGAAGAAAGTGACTGACTGACTGACTGACTGACAGACTGACTGACTGACTGTTTTGTCTTGTCTTGCCTTGCCTTCTTATTTGCCAGCCTGCTGCCTGACGAATAATAATCTGCAGTTGCACTGTGCAAACTGGACCCATGAGATTCCTGCATTGGTCAATATATTGCAATAGACACTTAGCAAATAGACCATTCGATCACACGGCATTCCAAGGGACAGGGACATTTGAGAGGGGTCACTTCCCAGGCCACCATCACTCCATTTGCCCAACTCCTATTCGTGACAATGCAGCCCATCTGGAAACGCAAGAATGTGCACTGAATTAAAACGCAGTCTGAGTTTCTGGAGTAAAAAGCCTCGTATTATGGAGCTGTAGAAATGCAGGCTGCATCATATTATCACACACTGACTGATTGCTAATGCATTTGCCTTTCACCCTTCCCTCCAGAGCTCCAATCCCATTGGGTCGTGTGCAATTTACAATTGGTTTTCATGCGAGGGGGTGCACGAACGTCTAGTGACCAGGGGTTGGGTTTCAATCCGCAGGTTAGGATTCAAATCCTTGTCACAAAAGAAACATATTTTAAAATTTCAACTAGGGCCTCCTGGTGAACTCAGCTATAAAATGAGTACACTCATTGTACACTGTCAGTGGGAAATCAAGCGGGAAGGGATAGTACTGGCCATCCAACTGCATATGCCGAGGTTAAGAAAATGAATTTGATTTAGCTCAAAGGACTGTTCTTCTTCAAGTGAGGTAGTCCATAAGGAAAGTCCGTTCTGTTGCTAAATCACTGTTGTTATGTCAGTGCTTTAGCCAAAAGCTCTCTCAACTACCATACCAGTGCCATACTGCTGAACTGTGTTTAAGATAAGTGCAATTACTTTATTTACCTTAAGTAATTAAGTAGCAAGTAAGACAAATATTTACCTTAAGTAGTAAGTAAGTAAGACGCATGCTAACATGCCAAGTATCCATCAGCTGAGTGAGGAATCGTAGGCTTACACTAGAACAGGATTTGAACCTTGGAATTAGCAGTGAAAGGTTAACAATCAGCCTGCACCAGGTCACCCAGTGTATACAGAGAAAGGTCTTCCATTTGTCAGGAGTTGGTTGAGACCAATGCTAAGAGGAGGGAGAGAGAGACAGCGTGCTGCATTTTGATCCATGCACGACAACAGACTTTCTCGTATTTGATCAATTACCATAAAAACGCTCATCTGCCACAAACCAGAGAAGGCATGCTGTTGGGCTCACCCAAAGTCAATCCGTCATGCGCTCCTATTTACGATATTTTGCATAAAAACAAACCACAAATTATGCACCGCATGGCACTTAAAATGCTGGAAAAAAGGATGCAGCATGCTCATACAAAAGGCACATTTTTAAGGCGCACAAGTATAGATTGCAACACCTCTAGGTATTCTAACATCGTACATGAACCCGAGGAGATTAGGTCTGAATAAAGTCCCGACAACGGCATTTCCATAGAACACAATGAGTGAAAGGCACGATCATGTCCATAAATGTCCGGATCTAAATACAGTAGTCACAGGTTACATCAATATTCTGCAAAAATTTTTACTAGACATGTACTGTGTGGAGTTTGAAAGAAATACCCTAGCAAAGAGATGCTACAAATATTATATCTCTAGAAAGGTTGCTTGACACATCTATTCATTTGCTTATTAATTAATTTATTCTCATTAACTAATAGATTGATTTGCATATTATTTCATCTCGTCACACTCATTAGTTTATGCATTCATTTGTACAATCGTTTGTTCTTTCATTCTTTACACTAATTTTTGTTGGTTACTGAACTTGGAATTAAACAAAACAATTAAACGCCTAATTTAAACTACTTGATTCTCATTAACTGGTAATTTAATTTCAGTCCAAAACGGAAAGCTGCAAATTAATTATAAGACTTTGGGTGTAAAGACCAGATCAAGAGCCAGTGCCTATGTGAATCTGTTTGCTATAATTAACACCACTTCCACTTTGCATGCGTTATTACATCAGCCTGGCAAATGACTCTAAATGAGTTTCTCAGTAAAGCAAGTCCTAAAGTCAGCTAGGGTTATCAGGCTAGACAGGCAAAGACTTCACAAGGCTACAACTAACTTATTGTGAGTCAAGGATGTTGGGGTAATTAAATCTCCCCACAAACAGAATAGGCACGGCTCAGTTTCCTCCTAACAGCCCACTTAAGGGGCACAAATTAGCAGTTTATTGTAACTGAGTGAGAAGGGTTTGGTTACTCTGAGAGGCAGGGATAGTGTTACAGTCCTCAACAACCAACCTCCCCTCCTCACTGCATTTATAAAAATCCAGCCATTTAGGTATGAAAAAGGTCTAGTCATGTCTGCCCTTCCAATCTTCCCTTCATTCATCCATCCATAAATCCATCCCCTCATCCATTCCTCCGTCCTTCCATCCATCCATCCATTTATCTCTCCCTCCCTAACTTGCCTCTGTTTATCTGACCATCCATCTGTCCGCCCATCCATCCATACATTCATGTAGCCAAACCTGTCACCTATCCTGTTGTGCCCCTATCTATCTATAATTATTATTATTGTAGGTATTTGTTATTGTATATTATTATTAATCCGATACTAACATCACGCTAATTTATAAATTCAACTCAAAAGCATGGGTAGCAGGAAACAGATGTCTTCAGTTGCTTGCAAAATAAAATAAGAAAAAGAAGGGTCCCTCTTGTTGCAGTGAATCACATAGATGTGGACCAGCAAATGAAAAGGCATGGAAAGCACGTCTTTTTTTAAGTTGGGACAAATAGTTGGCCATAGGAAGCTGATCTTAAGTTTGTCCTGGTGGGATTAAGTGTGAGTGGAAGGCATAAATCAACAAAGTACCTTCTGTTAGACCATTATGTCTACAAGGACAGGAACTTTAAATTGAACCTGAACTGGAAAAGATGACCAGTGTAATTTGAAGACGTTAAATATGTAACTGGAGATCTTGGAGGAAGCTGAAGAAACAAATGCAGCATAGAAGATATCTAAGCCAGCAACGTGCCCAGCTGTGCGGTATGTTCATACATTTCGTCATGTCCTCCAGTCATCAAAGCCTGTACTCATCCAGCTGTCATCAATTTATCTATGCCCAACACAGGGTGGACTGTGCCATTTTCTCATCTAATTTATTCATTGGTTAGTTTAGAATGAACGGAGGTGTATCCTCCTCCACAGATACAAAGCACAAACAAGGTACAGTTGATTGATTCACTAAGATATGCTCTGCATAAACATCCAGAAGTTGGAAGCACTCAGTAAAGGTATTTTCCAAAATTATACCAGAGTTACGTCTTCAGAAGTGGTCTCATCTACATACTGGACATACCTACTAATGGCTTTTAGCACCTCAATAAAGGGTTAGAGAAGCCATTCTGAGTCACAGATGACTGCAGAGCCCATCTGCCTTTCGAAGGAAGTCATACAATATGGATCAGACAAGGGACAAGAAGGAGGAAACTGCAAATGGCTATTAGTTTCTCATTATTCATTTAGTACAGGTACAGTGGTTCAGGTGTGGGGCTGTCAACTGAAGGGTTGGGGATTTAGAACTTCTAAAGATCGTAGATTCATTTCCATTAATATTCTGTTGGACTCCTTCATCCATGAACGAATCCTGCGGGTCTGTGAACTTCGTGGGAAATGATCCAGCATGCTTGCTCACCTGCCTCATATGCAGAGACACAGAAGAAAGGTTTTCAAGTGTTTGGATTGTCATTTCCCTGAATCTTCTTAATCCTAACTAGTTTTGGAGGACTACTGCCCACACTGGAGCATAATAAACGAGGAATTATGCTACCTTACATTCAGTCACTTACAAGGCAATTAGTGTCAACGTCCACTCCTTAAGAACCAATCAATATGACATATTTGCAACTGGACACTCTGCTCTGCTTCACAAACAATCCTAAGAGGTAGTTTTGGATCTGAGGGAAAGTCATTAAAGAGAACTAATGATATCCAAAGATCAACACAACAAAAGCATTGAAATCATAAAGACATAAAACGTCCAACAGCATGCAGTGCAACTGGACACTTGTTTGGCACCACTTCAGATTAACTACTCTAAAGAAGCTGAGCAAGTCCACTGTTTTCCTTTAATTGATTAGACACCTCTTACTGAACATCGTTTTGCACGCCACTGTGTGCAAAAATGCTCAACAGGGAAGAAGTGTGTTCTTGAATGAGACAGTTCTCTTGGGAACTATTCCCACTGGAACAGGACCTGGTCTTGTTGTAGAGGTCCTGGACAGAGAAATGACAGCCAAGCACTCGAAACACAAGTGAGACGTTCTCAAGACCCAAAGATACCCACAACACAAAAGCAACAAAATAATAAAGGCATAAAATTTGAAGACACAGGATATGTGTAATATAGTTGAACACCTGTTTTCACCACTAGCACAGCTACAATACTGTTGGTCAGTAACTATTATATGGGGTCAGGAACTCAAACATACTGGTAGTGTCGTCTATCAATGCTGAATGGAAATCCCTTGATAGGACTCTTAATGTGTGTGCAGGAGCCTGCCAATGGTGACTTTTCTAGTTATCTGAGCAACGTACATTTGCTTACTGAAGAACTTTTGTTGTAAATGAACTTTAACATCCCTTAGGCTTGCACACAGAATACCTCTGACTAGTTTCTCTTGAAAAGGCACTATATAAATTTCTGAATACTTACAAATTACAATTACTACACTGCTTATTCTGCATTGCACAGGTAATTAAAACAGAAACATTTCATCATAACATATATGTATGTGCATTTGTCATCTATAAAATAAAGAAATACTCATCTACTTATTTGCTTTCATACACTGTAAAGTTAAAGTAGCTGAAACAGGTACAAATAATAATCAAACTTCTAATGAGCCAATTACAACTAGAGCTCGATCGTATTGTATCTGATAACTTATATAGCACTTCTTACAGAATGAACTACTCAGAAGCACTTGAGGATCCTGGGAAATAAGAACGTCTTTAAACAATGAGTTGACTGAGCTCTGTTTTCAGCAGAAATCCATGCACAGGGTAGATCTATTTGAATGTGGCTCATTAGAAGTGTGATATATGACAGCACATTACATTGTCAGACAACTGATGTCTTCACATTTGTAATAGACTGTAAATCTTGCTGCTCTATAATTATTGTCAAATAAACTTGCACAGGGCATTATCAATATGCTCTCCAACTTCTGTATATGGTATGCTGTAATTAAAATTACATAAATACTAATGTGCTTTACTGCAGTAGTTTTCATGATCTCTCAATTTATCCAACAGCAGAGGTTTCACATGGAAAACTCAAGGACTCACTATATGCGGATATGAATGGTGATCAAATTTTTATCAAAAGACTACAGGTAATTTGATTTCAACAGGCAACAGTTCTTTCTTGCCTTGCTGCAGGCAACACGGACACACAAAATGCACATTAGAGACACAAGTTAGGTCAGTACAGTAAGGTAGTAACATTTAACCAATTAATTACACACCTTCCTAAGCTGTTCTGAAGAGAATTGTCCTTGGGTTTGAAAGATCCCTCTGATGCTTGTCTTGTGATCAGACTAACTGCCAGCTGGCTAAACTATCTATTGCCCACAAGTATGTATGGCAAAGGAAACGACTTGCATTGTCAGAACACACACTTCTCAGCTACTAGACTCAAGCTCACTGGTGATTGCAATTTTGCAAGTAAATTAGTTGTGATTACTACTTTATGATCTTACAGGCAGGTCAGGTCATGTCAAGTAAGGTCAAGAAATTCAAATCTGTTACACACCGTCCTCATTCATTTAATCTAATCCAAAACTGATCTAATCTGTAAATATTAGCACTTAACAACCATAAACCAGCAACACAACACTTTTTCAGGGTCTGCAGTTTAAGAATGACTCTTCAATTTCATTATACACCAGGATTCAAATCTGAGACACTGTGTTAACATGTATCCACTAATCAAAGGCTAAGATCCAAAGTACATCAGCTCAATGACAGAGTTTCAAACAAATTCTGTAGGAGACACTTAAGTTTGTAAGCAATTCCATGGTGTTTCCTGGTTTGTACCTCTTACTTCCCCAAAAAGGCCAGAATATCAGTCTTTCAGGTTGTGAGAGATCAAAGGTCAAACAGGCAGGTTAAAGTTCAATCCCCAGGCAGCAGTGTACAGTCATGAACCTGGCACATACCTACTACGTTATCTAAACCTCCAAGTCAAAACAACCAAGGAGGGACCAGAGACAGTTATTACATAGACAAGTAGGGTTGCATGTGGCCAGTTGTAGGCTTGCTTTGTGGGCCAACCCATAAAAGTGTCAAGGGCCTGCATACATGGGGAAACCTGTGACCTTTCCCTCTGAGCAGCATAAAAGTAGGCTGGCACTTGGACTAAAAGGACTTTCCTTCCTTGGCCCTCCTTTTTCCCCTACTGCAAGAACTCCACCACTGCAGTACTGGGTAGTGCCAGTCCCAAGCCTGGATTAAGGAGGAGGGTGACCTCAATGGACTGCCCATGCAAACCCCTTCCCCAAAGGCATACCCACATACTTGGTCATCTCCTTTACCAAATCTAACCCACTGCCATTAAAAAGCAATTACCCCAAAAGAAACAAACCAGAATGACTTCCACCGGTCAATAGGTGAAAATTTAATTACCCTTTCCTGGTTTATCCAGTTAGGAATTCTGGGACCAGGCAAACCAACCAGGTCTATGCTCTATATTATATAGGTCTATATTACATAGGGTCCAACAAGCCGGCACCATAACACAGCAGAAGATTACCTAATCAATCTGAATTACGGCCTAAGATACAAATAGGTGTTTAGGGTGAATATATTAGCATCACAAAAGTTGGTCAAGAGTCCATGCCTAACGTGGGCACAGGTAGACAGTTTAACACTAGAAAGGCTTAAAAAAGATTTTTAAAGTGCTTAACTTAAACCCAGAAGTTAGAACCACAGTTCAACTAATTATTGTCCAAGTCCGCTCACTGTAGCCTATTCCTTGACATTTTTGTCTGTTTACAAGACACCACATTACTGTCTTCCTGGAAAAATTACTTCCTATTGTTTCCAGACATATTTCTAAGAGCATAAACTTGGTATTTCTTCCAACCCAGGTTTTTGATTAATCGCAACTATTCAACAGGAATAATTGCTATTTCACAACACAAAAACTAAAAAAATTCATAGGTAAATAGATTCACAGGAAACGCAATTAAAGCAACAAATAATCACAATATTCAGTAAATTTCAACATGTATCAGTGTCCACATCTTCAGAGCGTCCTTTGTCTCAAGAACAAAAAGTGTACATCTGTTAAAAGACACCTGTTCATAAAATAAATATTAAATAATTAAATTACTTAATTAATAAACAAGTAAATAAACACATATATACAGTAACAGAAACAAATATTGATAAATTATAAACAGTCCCAAAAGAGCAATGAATATTCATTAAGTGTTTAACATACTAATTTTTCATCAAGCAGAAGCTGCTCATAATAAAAATGAACCTTCAAAATCTATGTAAGTAAAAAATTTCTAAGTACTAACAAAAATCAATGTTCCCAAAATATACAGGCTATAGGCTGAAAACAGAAAATACTAATTATTAAGAATTTAAAACTGCTCTAGCCGAGGTAGATCCCAGTAAAAAATTATTGAAAGTGACAAACAAGCCTTCCTAAAGGCCTTCAAAATGCAAAGAAGGGAAATACTTACAAAACTGTTCATGTTCACTGGCGACCTATTAACCTCTCTGCTGATCTCTGAACTGATGCCTATCAGAGCTCATGCTTTCTGTGTAACTTAATCTACATTCCTCTTTCAGCTCCTATATTATTTACTGGGCTAAGGGCTGCTCCCAAAAATGTTTTTTCTCAATAGACGGAACCTGTAAACACATTTCCCCATTCTGATTGGAGAAATATTGGGCTTTATACCTATGAGACCGTATAGTCAACTCAAACGGCACCTCAAATTAAGTCTTCAGGCACTTAGAATGAACACAAATTGCACCTAATATGTAGTAAAGTTATATCCATCTCAAAATGACTGAAACTGCATCTCAAACTTTCTAAAACAGCACACTGAAACAAATCAGAAAGCACTGCATATTCACTCTATATTAATAGTCCCTTAAGCTAGCCTAAGAGGCAGCCATGGGTATGAACTGTATGAGACTTCACTCATCTTAACTTCAGCAGTCCTCTCCATCACATCTGATCTTCCCACTAACAGAGTAAGGTCAGTGTACTCATTATAGCCGAGTTGGCAGAGGCACAAGTGGCACAGTATCTTGAAACAAATTTCTGACCTGGTGGAGATTTGAAACCCAAACCTCTCAACTGACAGTCTAGCAAGTTAACCACTATCATGCACTTCACATTATCCATTTAAATTGCAGCTGAAATAAATCAAAACATGCTAATGATTCAAATCCACTCAAATCAGCTAACCATCAAAAATGACCGGCAGATTGCTAATATGCATGCCTTTCATCTCTTTCATCAACTGACAATTTGTTGTCATCTGTTGTCAAACTATTTAACCTGGTTATGTGGTCTAACAACCCATTAGAAACGGTTGTCCTACTGTTTAATTGTGGTTGCCGAGTGTGAGTGTGCTTAAATCAACATATCCTTAAACTCTAGAACACTGTTGCACTATTTCTGTGAGTTTATAGCGGCTGCTATATTATAGTATGATATTATGATTTTTTAGTTAAGTGTAAATCAAAATTGCTGGACCTGGTGTCTCGATTGGATAGAGAGGGTAGAAAGAAGGGGCTGGAGATCAACATAGGGAAAACAAAATCCATGGCAATGGCAGGTGCACAATGTAACATCAAGGTGCAAGACATCAGGATAGAACAAGTGGACACGTTCGTATACTTGGGATCGCTCGTGACAGAAGATGCTGAGTGCAGTAGGGAGATAAGAGTAAGAATTGCAAGAGGACAGGGAGTAGGAGCAGATCTGGCGAAATTGTGGAAGTGCCATAACATCAAAGTACCCACAAAGTTAAAAGTAATGAAGACGCTTATTTGGCCAGTAATGATGTACGGATGTGAGAGCTGGACAATCAAAAAAAGGGATGAGGATAGAATAATGGCATTCAAAATGAAGTGCATTCGGAAAATACTTAGAATATTATGGACAGAAAAAAGAACAAATGAGTGGGTTCTAGAGACAGCTGGTATGGAAAGGAGTTTACTTGAATTAATCAAAAGAAGAAAGATGTCGTACTTCGGACACATAATGAGGAAACAGGGTGATTGTTTGGAGAAGGAGATCATGCAAGGAACAGCTCCGGGAGCAAGAGCAAGAGGAAGACCAAGGAAGAGGTGGATGGACAACATCAGTGAATGGTCCGGCATGGACACAGAGAAGTTGCTGAGAAGAACCGAGGATAGGAGTGGATGGAAAAGAATCGTCTACAATGCGACCAACCCTCGTACCGAGGACGGTTGAAAAGAAGAAGAAGTAAATCTTAAAGTGTAAATCTAAAAAAATATCAGCACCATGTCAAATCAGGTCTGCAAACCAAGGTTGTTTGGTCAGTTCTGGTGCCAGGTCAGAATCCGGGGGTCAAGCTTGGGAGACAACATGGTGCTATGGTAGAAATCATTGGTGAAAGTTGTCAAGATACTGAAGCAACAGCAGTCCAGATAGGACAGCTTGAGCAGTTTGGTTTTCAGTCTTGAGTGAAATGTTGCAGGAGAGAGGGCAATCGGAGCAGTGCTCAGACTGACAGGCAAGGGAGAGGAATGGGCGAAATGGTGGAGGTATCTCAGGATTACTATTATGCCATGGTGTGCACTTGAGGACTTTGTTGAAAGAGGTGTGTAATATACGAACCAACGAGGCAGGCAGTAATGTGGCCTTTGCAATGGCAGAGTGCATGATTCTGTCCTTAATTGCATGAGTTTAGTAACCAGGCAATTTATGTACAAAAGCATTCTGGCCATACTTGTTTACTAAAAATAATGTCAGTAAGCTGACAAGTGATTGATTTTAGGCCAAAATAACTGTGCTCGGTTACCTGGCAATGTATGTTCATAAGCATTCTGGCAACATTACATTATCACAAGACGAAATTCAACATCTACTACAGTCACACCTCTGAATGCAGTGCAAATGACACTTGAAGCTGCCTTATCTGAGGACTTAAATTTCTAGGGCACCAGCCTTCCTGCACCAATGCCAGCCCAGGATGGCACTCCAGATAAACTTCAAATGAACAGCTCATCACAAATTTTGATGATGATACTACTTCAATTGCTCATGTATTAGTATAATCAACTGTTATATTATATACATATATTATCATTCTAAAACAGCACTATTATAAACGGTTGAACAACATGATGTGGATTGATTATGACAATGACCAAGTTGATTAAGATGACTTTATTTACTTTAAGCACTTATTATGTGCACGAAGTCAGTGAATCTGAATCTGAGGCAATCACTGCAGAGCTTGTGATGCACATGTCTGTGGTTGGTTAGTACAAGCAGTCAATTAAAACGATGTGGATATGGACGATAACTGTAAAGATGATAACAACAGAGACGCCAATGGTGATAGTGACGAAAACAGCAGCAACAATGAAACAGAACACAAATCGGAGAACTTTTTAGAAATAACTCCTTGTGCCGATGTTGATCACTTTCAGAAATGTTTCATTTGGCAAGATTAAGTTAACACCTTGGCAAGACGAACACAATGCTCGGGGAAATATAACCCCCATGAAGGCAAACTCACCTGGGCAGAATCTCGACGCAGCACTCCAGCCAACCCACCAACAGACCACTAATCCTGGATTGGATGGGCAAAAGACCTCCAAGATCCTCCTTGATTACACAGATCTTAAGGCAGTAAACACAGATTGGTACTAAGCCCAAATAAGACAAACAGGCTGGCAGACAGCCGAAGAGAAGGCGAGGACCTGAGGGGTTTCAAATGGCACGGCAAGGACCCAGTGGATCTTGCCAGTGGACTACAATGGCAATCTTCAATAGTAAGCACAGCAGGGTTTCGTGTCTCTTTGTGCTGTGATACTGGTAGCTTATATAGGAGCCGAGGAGAGTCAGTGAATGGATGCCTGAGCATAGTAGACATAGCCGGCGCTTGTTTACTAGGCCTGGCCGAGATCTATTGTACTGAGGCATGCAGCCCATACACTCCTAGGCTCGGCCCCACATAGGTTGGAACTGCTAAATCTCTTCTAACAAGAAACCTGGGCACAAGACACAAGAAGCCACCGGCCCAGCCGGTCAAACAGGCAGACTGAGTAAAACAAACTCATCCTTTCAACAAAGTCAAGCCACAAAGAAATTAGGCACTTGCAAAAAGACACACACACCCACACAGCATGCCCAGGCAATCAACCAAACCCACACGCTGTATCACGTTTCCACACCAACAACATGATTACCTACTCAAATAACCATTGTCCAGAGAAAAATTAAATCATAGCACAGCCAACAGAAAATCAGTAAAGCACACTGACCTTACAAAGGAAATAATTATACTACAGTCTATTATTATTATTCTAATAATCAATTACTAATTTATTCCAATGTAATTATTATTGTTTACTACTGTTTATTATTTGTAATAATAATAATAATATTATTATTATTATTATTAATATTAATAATAATAATATTATAATCATGGCTGCCTCTTGGGCTAGCTCAAGGAACTGGTCTTCTTCTCTTTGTCTACCACTAACTTGTATTGTTCAAAACTTTTAGATGTCCAGAAACCAAATGAAATTAAATAAGAAGTCTCTTAGACTGAATATCTATACTAAAATTATGTTACTTATTTCTGTGCATTTGCTATTTCTATAGAAGTCACTGGCCAAATGTATCAGATATTTGCTGCCCATCGTTTCCTCATTTCACTTGAGCTCTTCCGCTCAGCAGTCTTTCTGGAACAATATTTCACTGGCCACATTCCACATTTTTTTGAGTTTCTTCTCCCACGACACTGTCTCATCAGAGATGATCAGTGCTTGGCCCAAAAGTTTACCCAGGTTTTTGTTCAAACCTGTTACTTTTTCTAACTCTTCCATGAAAAAAGAATGGAACACCCCAAATAAAACTCCACACTTATTCTGAATCCCACGACTGATCATGGTAGTGGCTGGAGATGAGGGGCAATGTCTGGCTGGCCATGCTATGCTACAACAACATGCATGTGCATATCTATGCTTAAACTACATGTATTGGCACATTATCACATACGTGCATGTATGCATGTATGGCATGCATGTGTGTGTGGCATCTGGTATGCCTGGATGTGCACAAAAATAGTCTAATGAAACAAACTTCTAAGAGACCCTATCAGAAGAAATAATCTGATTAGTCACAGCATGGAACATGAAGTAAATCAACCAAGAGATGTCAGAAAAGTCAGGGCCAATTCCAGGGGATGGGAGGGTGGCATTAGGGTGATTGAGGACTGCCTGGGTGGGACTGAGCTTTCAGGACAAGAGCTCACCCGTTTTTTGGTTCAAGACCTACAATGACTTTTTTGCCAAGACTTAACATCTGGAAAACAAGGCAGAAAAAGCAGCTTTAAAATATTGAATTCATTACTACATCATGTATATATATGTGTATGTATTTGAACATTTACAAAGCAACTTTACTGGAAACCCATCGGTCATCCAAAAGCGGAGACAAGAAACTCTGCAATACTGTGACTGCTAAACTCTTTTTATAAAATTGAAGAAACATGTTAATCAAGTGAACTGTCCAGTTCTTAGCCTGCTTTTTCTTTGAAATGACAGAAATAAAATGCAAAGAAAAAACTCAGATAAACAATCATACATCTTGGATGTAAGATATTAAGAATAGGTAAACAAGATAAGCAGGCACAACTCCAAATCAGAACAAAGAGAAACATTAGCTTAAGGCATAAATCACAACGATCTTTTGCACAGGGTTACAGTGGCTCTACGGAAGTTGTTAGATTGGCTTGGCCATGGAGATCTAAATGCTAGAATCTATATTTAGACCTCCATGGATTGATGCATACAATTAAGCTACCCTGACAACATCCCACAAACAACGTAACGTAAACACCCAATAATGCATCAAGGGAATTCCCACAGCAGAGAACAGAAAATTGTCCTTATTCCTCTCCAAAAGCAATATTAGCCATTTACCCTTCATGGTTAATCTGCAGAAAGACAGACACAAAGACCCCAAAACAGACAAACTGACAGACAGATAAGCAGCCACAGAGCTAGACTAAGTGCTAGGCAGACAGAAGGAGAGACAAACAAGCAGAGACAGAAAGGGAGAGAGATGATTATGAATGAAGCAAGCAACGTTAGAGGATAATTGCATCAACAGATAGTATCAGAGCAGAAATAATGGATGAGACAAAGGCTAATGATTGGCCCAAACCGACCAATCAAAAGGCTAGACCAAATAAAGGGGTGGATTCCGTCTCTGGTCTCCCTCTTATCTTTCACCAAGAAATGCTTACTCTTATCACTAACCTGCCCCCATCCACTAAAATAATTTCCACCACCCCACCACCATTTCTGTACCATTACCAGGTCCACACCACCCATTCACCAGCTCCACCCACCACCACCAACCACCAGGACCAAAACCACCAACACCATCACCCACCACCAATGTCCTCACCTTCACCACCACCCAAAACCACCACCAGGACACCAAGCTGAGGAAACTAACCTAATTAACTGATCCACTAGGCAAACCCTCCAACACATGGATGCTTAACCTGAGCACAACAGTACATAATCATTATTAATCAGCAAATTTTGTAGGGGAGGTGTCTAGTATGCCACACATCAACTGATGGCACATCATAACCAAGCCACAATCAGGTCAATACCTAGAAGTTCAGTCTAGTGAGACTGGGAGACAGCCTAATACTCCAGGATCTCACCAGCAACTGAATCCCAGATGCAGTGGCAAAACGCCACAGCCTTACACCACTACAAAACCAAACCTAACAAGTTTTGGACTTCAGACTCTGAAACAGTCAGGCAGCTGCAGGACTTTTGCCTCTAATAAGGCAATTCTCATGCATGGTCCGACATCATAGGAACCGAATATCCAAAATCAAATAGGTCCAGCGTGACAAAGGTAACTGAATAAGATACTTCTTTGGGCCTAAGGCCCTTCAATTTAAACATCAAAAGGGCTTCCACAGAAAAAATCCACAATATAACACCAATATAACACCGCCTCTGACCTACTGCTTAAAACAATAATGTAAAAGCAGCCAGACAAACGAGTAGACCACCAAACAGACAAACAGACTAAATGAAACATATGTATCATTCTATATGCACATTAACTGTTCAAATAGAGACCTACAGACCAAAGGACTGTCAAGTAGGCAGACATAAGGCAGACAGACTGAAAGACAGGCAGATGAACACACAGGCAGACAGCCAAACAGACAGACCAACAGTGACAGGCTGTATGTCTGACAGGCAAACAGCCAGGCAAACAGACAGGCATGCCTATGATGATGGCAGCAGATTGGAAAATTAATAGACCAAACCTTCCTTTAAAAAATGACCTCAGTTGATCCAGACAAATTATCCTGGGTGTAATGTAACATGACTACTAAAGCACCAAATGAAGACACCGTGTGACACATCAGCTTTTTGTCTTCTAATGCAAGTGTGCAGGGTTCGAACTTCCCTTAAGGTGGTTCTTTGCAGAGACATTTAAATTAATAGGTATTTGGAGAGGTGCCATGCATAGTCTAATGAGTGGCATACTGCACTGTTAACCTGAGATGGGGGTCATTCATATCACCTCTAGGGCAGACCGATGTTTTGAGATTTCTGCTCTATTTCTGTGCCCTAGCAAACCGGTATAAAACGAGTAGGCTGACCATACAATGACGATGGGAAGATAAGTCGCAAAGTAGTGGCATGCCTTAATAATACAGACGTACCATGATTACAATTACAATGAATACCAAGATATGATACTTATTATCTGTTTGGTACAGAGCTATCACCATGACAGACGAAGCCATACTGCTAACAAACTTTTACACTCAGAGCCTAGGTAACAGTTAGAGTCAACATGGCAAACACACAATTCAAATTGGCCGATGCCACAATGAGCCTTTTGAAAGTCCAATAATGACTCATTGTCCAGTATGGTATGGTAAGGTACAATTTACAAGGTAAGGTAATCAATCATTCTTACTTAAGTTTGCTGAACTTGTTTAAACTTAAAGGAACATTAGGGCAGAGATTTTTATTGCAAGAGCTGTAGACCAGTGGAGTGGTAAGGATGGCAGTAAACCCTCAGTGGACACTGGCAATTAACCATTCCCAGTTAATTTGCAGTGGTTCAAGCACAGAATACCTCTTCTGAACCACTTAAAACTATTGTTATGCTATGTTATGTGATGCTGGTAGCACCTCAGCCCATATCTCGAGTCAAAGGAGATCATTATAACATATACAAGGAATGGACTGCTACAAAATAATCAAGTGAATACAAAATTTAACAAATGGCACGTTTGCTTCCAATCTTTTGGATCAGTCAGAACAGCAAAACTGAGAAAACCCCACATCTATTTATGACCTGTCCTAGTTCATTTGATTCATTTACGATATAAAAGGGAATTCATTCATTTAAGTTGACTGCTTCTGCTGCTTTTCACCCATAAAGTAGAAACGGGTGCATGTGAATGACTGTACTATTTATGGCCATTTGTCAAGTCTAACGGTCTCGTATTTAGTTCAATTCTTGTTCTATCTCTGTCTAGATCTTCTCCCCAGCACAGTCTTGGTCTTCCTTTTCTTGGCTTACCTTCAAATCACATCACTTTTATATTTATCTGGGATGTTTCAATACACCAAATGACCAACTGACTACTCATGTCATGAATCAATCCAGAAATGAAGGAATGAACAAACACAGATGAAATTTATTCATTCATTTATTTATTCTTCCCAATATTTATTTTACAAATTACAGAAAGCCGTGTTTTTGCTTTTGGCTATCAATGCTCGCTGAAAGTCAAGAAAGCTGAATTTTTCTCAAAGCAAAATAAGTTTAATTTAACCTAATGACTTCTAGGTGCTATAAAAACAATGCATAATGCATCAATTGAGGTTATTTCATTTGAACTGGCGGTAAATATCATAATTTGTTGCAGAAGTCCAGTTGAAATCTGGTAGGTCAGGAAACCAGAAATTTAATAAGCTTAAATAATAAGCTACCTGCAAGTCCAGAATGCTGAATGTTTTAGCTCACACTGTAACAGCTGGTTGCCTTTGTTGCAAGTCCAAGCTGGTTTGACACCAGATTAATTCATACACACATTCTCTTTTGTTGCAAGAAAACGATTGAGCATCAAAAACTAAGCGACCTCAGCAAACGATTTTTGATTTCCATAGAAGAGATCCGTAAATGCCAAGCTGGCGACCAGCAGAGTGAGTAACAGTATAAGTCAATTTCCTGTGCAATTCGTCAAAGCAAATAAACTGTGCAACAAGAGAACAACGCAAGCAACACCAAACAACACCGAAAATAATGGCTGTCAGCCGCCGTTCTCGCCTTGCACTAAAATTCTTGCCAGCCAACTTCGTGTTAGCATAAATCACATATCTGCTAGACTCAAGTGTCATAAATAGCAAACTTCAATAGCCATAAGCAGGCATGAAACCTATCAGATAAGCGATAACAAGACTTCAGGTGCAAGATATAAACTGCCCATTCACACATTAAGAAGACACCTGCAAGAACTCCTCGTCACTTGCCAAAAGACTTCACTCAAAATATTGACAGGTACGACTTGTATTAAAGAACTGATTGTGCATGTCAACGTATTTCACACTGCATAAATTATGCACACATCAGTCTTGTTGATAACCGAACTTGTCAATTGGTAACAACCAAAATCAAGATCATGTTGCTCATTTGATTTAGAGCTACAGCTACCTGATAACACATTGCCCTTTTACCTCAATATACCTATGCATGCATCTTACATTTAAATAGCAAATTTTGAGAACTTGCTGCATTTGTAGGGAGTTCAAATCCTGGTACACTGCATAAAATTGACAGTTTGGTTTCAAGCCAAGTAACTGGTTCAAAAGGGCTAACCTGGAATACCTTGAGTTGAAGGACAAGAAGAAAGGGCAAATCCACGAGTGGGGCTGGCCAATTCTAGATTTTGAGAAGAAGCCACTGAGACCCCCAAAACTGGTTGGCTGTGGGTTGCCTAATGAAAAGTAGGCCATCAAGGTTTCTGGGAAACTAAGAAAAACACTAAAAATCTTGGGAATTACCAAAAAAGTTATAGAACAATCCATGGAAAATCAAGAAAATCTTAAAAAGGCAGAACGAGAAAGTAAGACAGCAAAATAGGCCATGAAAACTGAGTTTAGTCAAAGATTATTAAAACCTTGATGACTAAAAGCAGGCCTTCAAAAATGTTTTGGCAGGTTAAGTACAGCTTTACTTGGCCCTCCTCTCTGTAACTTAATTTCCAAGCTCTTGACACATTCACTAGCAACTTCTTAGACAAAATATTAGTTACCAACAGCTTCTTAACTGAATCATTAGTTTTTTTCAGGGCATTTTCTTACATCAGACTTGCAGCCTTTGAACTAATAAATAAAAACTTCACCTCTAACAGACCATCACTAGATCCCATAGCAGTTCAACATACATGCATGGTGACTCAATAATGCTTAGACTGAATATCCATCACCTATCAATTAAATATTTAATCGAATAAATAAATAATGTTATTGTTTCAAGTCAACATGACTGTATGAAAATCTTTTCAATGGTACCACACAATAAAACTGGCCAGAAAGTGTAGCTTAGCTGACTATTACTAAAATTTAATGACCATACCAATTCTCTACTCAAGTTGCACCACTAGCTATTCACCTGAACATTTCAGGACTAGGATAATTATAGCACTTGAAAAATATTCAGTTCACTGTAATTGCAATCAACACTAACTGCTCATCCTTTACAAGTTAGAGCATCTTTGTGAGGTTCTTAGAAGGTCCTACAGCTTTACATAAATATCCACGTACATACATACACATGCAGAACTACAGTCAACCGGATCTGTTGACTGCACTGGCACTCCAGTTTAATCATCAGAATGTTAAGAACAATATAAATGTATTTTCTACTTTACCAAGAAAGCCTAGCATGAGGTAAAATGCTAATACTCACTGCAACACAAACTGCATGACAAGAATGTTATTCTAAAAGTATTCACCAGAAAAGAACAGAAAACCAGAGGAATAAGATCACCAATGCTGATGACAAAATCAAAATGAATGACGCTGAATACAGGATCTACACTTAACGGATAACCAACAGCTCTCAAGAATCTTCAACTACTTGTCAAGTGAATCACCTTCAGAACACTCTGGCAAAACAAATCACTCGCAGTGAACCTCAGAAGATCCAAGCGAACCGACACACACACACACACACACACACACACACACGAACCAACGCATGCCCACACAGCCCGGCTCGACCCACCCCACGTGCACATGATCGACAGCGAGGATCATTGACTGCTTCCCTTGCTATCAAGCATTTTGTTTGCGATGACACTCTATACATCAGTCACTAACACATCCTCTGCTTACGGTTTTAAAAAGCCTGTCAAGGTACTCACTTCAGATATTCATTTGCGCAAACAATGGGGTGAGATAACTGCTTTTGAGCAGCCAGTTATCAGCACTAGTCGAAGGTAAGACGAGAGATCATCGAGCCAGACAGGCGGGTCAAGTAGGTAAGCCGTAGGTGCAATAACACAGCTTTTTAACACCTTATTGTCCGATTATGCATATCCAGTCTTACCTTTGCACTCGGCTCACGGCAGGATATGGAACTGAATACTATGCTACTCTCAAACAAAACACAGCACAGACATACACAAATGCCCATCTCAGTCCCACAGCCTAGTCCCAATTAGGCTTCAAACAGTTCAGTGTTTTGCATTAACTTAGTACTGGCCTCAGAGATAGCTGAATGAGTGTCTAACCAATTTATATTTTATTTAAATTTCTAAGTAGTTCACAAGCCACAGTTTAAACTAGCACTCTGCAAGTCATACACCAAAAATTCAACAGCCCATTGGTGGCAAGTTCTGCCCCAAACAAATTTACTTAATGGTTTAAACTAGACAGCCTTTGTAATTTTAAGGTCTATTATGGCAAGGTAACAGCAGACACTACAACTGTCTGCACATAGGCACTGATGTGGACACCTGTTACGGCAGAAGTGTAGGAAGTGATGACATGCATCTTGGCACAGCCTATGTCTGGACTGAGTACACAATCAGTGTACTCCTGATTACACTCAGAGTGACTAAAGAACACTTACCTATACTCCTCACAGCACCTGGCGCATACTCAAAGCAGATGTGGAACACACCCAAGGTAGGCCCCCTGGATCTGCCATTGCCTGCAAAGTGCAGACAAGGGTAGATCTAGAGGATCAATCCAGCCATGACCCTTCGTCGGACTTTGGAGGGGGCAAGCCACTGGGTTGGGGTAGGGTGAGGGTTACCTACAAAATATGGAAAGTGAAAAAGGTAACTGTAAAAACTGGGAAAATAAACAGTCATGAAAAGCCTTGGAGACTAAAAAAGTGGTCAGCAAACAATAGGGAATAAAGAAATGGGGTTATACAGAAAATGGCCCTGACCCTCACTCCATTTGTAAACTTCTGGAACCCTCTGTCCCACTGATTAAACACTAACTAACTGGCATTGTGGCTTCAACAACTAACCTGAGACTGAACTTAGCAAGATGTGCATTTTTGGATTTTGCACTACGATCAATCATTACTGATTTTATTAACAAGACTCTTGACAGGGCACTGATGGCGCTACAAGACTGGCTGTTAGATAACATCACAACATCTCTACAGAAGACGACCTTTGGTAAGACCTCCTCTCCCAAACTTATCATTATTCAACAAGGCTACCTGATGGCCTTTCCCTGATCATACCTAGGACTAGAACTGTTCTTGGTGAACAGGCTTTTTTGGTTGCTGGCCCTAGATTTTGGAATTCTCTCCCCAAGTCTGTTCGTTCTGCTCAGTTGCTTGTGTCATTTTGTTCTCAACTTAAGGCTTAACTTTTTCAAATTGCCTATTTGGCAGCACAAGACAGAAAGGCACCACAGACTGTCTCTCTGATTATGGCTTGGCTCTAGTGCGCCATCGGTCACTGCCTTGTGCATTACACTGGTACAATAGAAGTTACTAATTACAATAATTACAAATGACCAAAGTTGAGGAAAAAGTCTGCCAAGCCTGGGCTTTCAGTACTTCTGAGTTATCAAGACATCAGTGATGTCTGTTAACCAACAACACTAAATAGCTTGGGTATGCAGGTCATGCAAGCGTGTATGATAATATGGGAACCTCAAAACTGTTACATATGGGAACCCAATCAAGTAAAATACTCTAGCTTGGTTGAAGTATAATGTTACCATTTTGCAGAAGAATAAGAAGGAAGAGAGGAAGGAGGAGTAGTAGGAGAAGGAGATGGAGAAGGAGGAGCAGAAGAAGAAGACAGAGAAGGAGGATGAGACAAAAAGGAGAAGAACAAGGAGTGGTAGATGGAGAAGAAAAGCAGTCCCTTAAGCCAGCTGGACAGGCAGCCAAGGGTATGAAGTGTTAGTGACTTCATTTTTCTTAGCCTCAAAATATGAGGGTGTGTGGCCAGCCCTCTCCCTCATCACCTAATCTTCCCACTGACAGTGTACAGTCAATGTACCAATCACATCTGAGTTTGCTAGGGGCACAAGTGGAGTCAAAATCTCAAAACAAATTTCTGCCCTGATTTGAACCTCTGACCTTAGGCTTGACAGTCCAGCACTGAGCTATGGATTTCTAACAAGTCTAAAAAAGTAGGAGTTAAATGGACGGAAGAAAATATTTTTTCGACTGTTTCTGACTGCACAGTTTGGCTTCTCAGTGGAAGTTTGTCATGTACTAAAAACTAAGCAACGTCTCTCATTAACAGACATCACAAGTAGTTTCATATATTGGAAAAATCCCTACAGCACATCTTTAAGACCCGATCTGATGCACTGTAAACATTGTAACTGTAGCAGCACATTTGTGTATAACACCTTCTGTTTTTACTTGAGGTCGATGTTATTGTAATGGCTTCTGGTGTTCCACACCAGTCAGATACTGTGATTATTCACTGGTGGTGGTGGCTCGGCACAAGGCTTTCAGTCATAGCGGGAAAAGGCATGCCTTCAGAGATCCACATGTACGATGTTTACCAACCATAGGCCTCTTCCATCATCATTATCATTGTCATCATCATCATCAGTTCCTGATGCCAGCCTTCATGTTTAGTCCTCCAAGTCTTGTTATGTCTTCCTTTATACTGTCTGCTATCAGGTGTACCAGAAGTTGTGCTTCCTTTGTTTCTATTTTCTGTGAATCTTGAATGTACTGCACTGTGCAGGATTTGGTGAACTGGAATGACTTTATCCAGCAGAACTGCAGCCTCTTCCATTGCTTCAACAAAATAATTCCTCCACAGAATTACACTACACAGTTACACAGTACATGACAGGAAGATTCAGTGTGAGCTGGATCACTGCTATTTGTCTGAATCCATATTTAGCTTATAAGAAATTAAATCCTTGGCCTACTCTTACCATGGAGGCAGGGACAGACAGAGACAGAAAGGAAGACAGCAGACAGGAAAGGAAGAAAACAGGCATGAATACAGAAAGACAGACAGACATGCAGGCAGGGTAGGCAGCTGGCAAAGCCATCATGCCAGGCACAATATTTGTACAGCTGGAAAAGAATCATCACTAGATATCAAGCCAAGGCTATAAGCCAGAATAATTACTAACACAGCTGATATTCAATTACTGAGCAGTGTAAGAGCCAATGTTTCTTCAGAAAACAAAACCCAACTTAACTCCGCCATCAACCTCAGACCAACCAGTCCCATCACCCAAAGCATCCTGACCTTAACTGCCAACAGAAAGAAACAAGGAATGCCTGAAAATGGGTTTCAGTGCACTGCCTCCCCAGTCTCACCAAGGCAACCAGTAACATAACTTAGATGCCAGTTTTAAATGCACTGTAGCACATGTGGGGTACAACATAGTACATTGGACTTTTAAGTGCTAACAATTTCACTTTCTTAACGTCATAATATGAGGACAATGATAACTCCTCTCCCTCGCCGGCTAATCCTCCCACACTACGGACAATGTGTAGTCCATGTACTCATTTTACAAGTTTGTCTATAAATTTTGAAATATCTTTTGTGTCCAGTAACTCATTCAAACAGCAATACCAGTAGATAAACTGCAGATAAGTAAACAATTAATTTCTTTTAAAATTATCAGTAAAAAGCAATCCATTAAACAGACTGAGTTGCTAATGATTAATTTACAAATTGCATGTGATTTGTTAATTAAACATTAACCATTGACTGTAGGTTAAGAATGAAAGTACTTTGTGGACAATAAAGCAGATCAAAATATTGCAGACTACTGATACCATTCAGATTACAGGCATAACACATGTAGTGATAATAGCAGATTACTAATAACTAGTTCATAACAATATGGTCATATTAAATTGCATTACAACTTCATCTCACACTGACCTTCTAGGGCCTATGGCACTGCACTAAATGATTTCAAGTAATTTTATTGGTGATTCTGATTTGGAATCACTTCAATTGATTTTGATTTAAATCACATTTATAATGATTTTACTCAAAACTCATCACACAGCATCTAATCACCAGGTTCGAATGAGTCTTTCAGATTACCAGGCAAGCACATACCAGCAAGAGCAAAGAACAGGTAGTTCAGAACCCTCTAGCTAGGGCAGTTGCAAGTTCATCAACAACATAAGTGCTTTAAAAAACAATAAATAAATAAATAAAAGCACTCGGCAAAAAAACTTCAAAAGTATTTATAAAAATGGATTCCCAACCCATTTGCATTATAAATGGTGTGGATATAAAAGCATTCTGTATTCCAGATCAGGCACTGGAATAGTTAATACACAAAACAAAGTCACACCTACAATTCATGCTCAGGTCATAAAAACAGAGCTTAATTATGCAAAATGAATGCAAATGAGGAGCTGGAACAAATGTACAACATACAGAAACTTGCAAAAAGTAATAATGGAACATTAACAACATTTGAGAATCACGGTTCATTTTCCATTGCAGATTCTTTTATGTGGTTTAGACTTCATAAATCACTTAAAACTAGCACAGCTCCCAGTTGGCAAATGTTTGTGTGAGAATATTAAGCTCTTGTTTTGGTTTAATTATAAGTCAGGCCATCTCCTTTTATGGATGAAGCTCTATTACACTATTTCTGTAAGCAGTCACATTTATTTCTGCAGCTATCCCCTTCAGCTCTACCGTTCAAATCTACGTAACTATTCCCTTCAGTTACCTCTTTACCTCTCTACAGCAGTAAAACTAATAGCTAAAGATTTTTTGGTTCCCACTAGCCATTTATTAGCATTTACTTCTGCAGCTTCTGGAGTTGTTCAGTGTAGTTTTAACATTACCCAACCAAGCAATCATTCAAAATCCAATCTATCTATAATCTAATTGTTTAATAAAATTTCTTATTCTCCAAAAACAAAGCATTTCCAGAGTTAGGAACACATTCACACTTTTAAACAAATTTCTGGTGACTGGAGTAGATGTAAAATGGGGGTTTTGGGTCACCTAGTGTTTTCCATCCAACAACAACTTGGCTGTAGAAGCCTCCACTGTCCCCGAGCCACAGTTTCAGAACAACCAGGGTTGATGCGGCAGAAGTAAATGCTAATAAATAGCTAAAGGAAACCAGTAAAACCTTTAACTACTGGCCGAGCTCAAACCACAGGGCCCACAGCACTAGAGTTGATGCGCTGGCCACCCATGAGGCTGGCCCAAACCCCACTCCGCTGGTCCACTACTTATACAGTGGAGGAGCGGAGGGCCTCATCCACACCCAACCAGTGAATATCTCCATTTAGACCCTCCTGTCCCAAGAGATATATGCATACCTAACATGGTCAGGTTAACCTGCTGCTTCTGGCCAAAGCCACCAACCTCTGAAAACAAGCACTAGGTCTGAATCAAGGACCTGGCCAGCACGCTGTATAAAAACAATGACCATAAGTGCAAAAAAGCACCCTGGAGCTACCTGCATGTGTTCATAACCAAGGACCTGCTCAACAGGCACGAGAAAGACTGTGAGGGCATCAGTGCACCACCATGCCAGAGGAAGACAAAACATCTCGCAGTTCCAGAAACACCACAAACAGATGCATGCGCCTCACATAACATACACTGACTTTAAGGAACTGAACATCCTACTGGATGGCTGCACCAGGAACTTGGAGGAGAGCCACATGTGCCAAGTCACAAAGCAGACCCCATGCAGCTATGATTAAGTGGTGGTCAAGGAGGTAGATCTACCACAGAGGCAGAGGTAGATAGATCTACCACATGGCATGCATCTTGAGCCATTCACGGGCTGCAGGTCCTGAACCCTTACAGCCACAGCCAGCTTTTTAACTGCTGCAAGACTCTTCCAAGCCAACAGGGTGATCATTTGCTGCCAAGAGTTTATCATCCATATGTTCCAGCAGCTTTAACAGTTTCCATCAGAATTATTTGGCCCACCCTAGCCTTCGCATATCCAATTCCCAATTCCGAACCAGCTTTAGGTGATGTGATACCCGATAATGGTTGAGTGTCTTGCTTTGCGTATTCAAGGCTCAAGGGCATCTTACACCAGTGCAATTCTCGAAACAGCTGCCGTGAGAACATCCTCGGCATAGTTGCATCCTTGTGGATGGTATAAGCCACATCATGAGAAAGGCATGCTCAGTCCAGCATGTTGACACCACAGCATCCTGGAACACCTGCTGATCAGGCTTTATGAATGGCTCACAATAACTGTACATGGTCATGTTCTGGAATGAGCCTCTTGAGACATCCTCAAACGGCACATTACTTGGAAGACGCGCGTGCATTTCAGGAAGTGGAAAAGCATTCAGCTTGCTGTTTAGCAGGAAGTCAATAGTGGCAGACCCTACGGAAATTGCAACAGCCAAAATCTGGCTCTTTTTAGTCCCACAGATGGTACATGTGCCATTCTTCACAGGCTGCCCACTGCGTGTCACTATCACTGTTTCATTTAAAGTCTCTGTGCGCTTCTTGCAAAGCAGGCAACACATTGTCGTTGCATAGCAGCTCAGTACACATATTTTTAATGGAGTTAAACGAATTTCGATCTCGAGACAAAAAGGAAGCCCTACCACTATTGGCTGCTTCCCAGCAGCATAAAGTGCATTGTGTGTGGCTCGTTGGGGTGTGGTAAACCAACCTGCTCCTGAGCCTGCTTTTTTCAAGAAGGGGTACCTTAACTCTGACCAACTGCACCCATATGCGGTCGTCGGATCAAGAGAAGTACCAGTTCCGCAGCTGTCTCTTGATAATGGCTGTCTGCTGCTGAGTCATGCAGGCTTAAACGAGAGATTGTCCATTTGTTGCTTGACACAGTATGGTGGCCTGTACACCTTTCATTGGATGTGCACTCACCCTCAGCAACTAGCATATACAATCTTGGATCAAGCAAGACAGCAACATCACAAAGCTTGGAGATGGCCAGCATCCCTACAGCTGTGAATGGCAAATCCATGGCCCGGTTCACAAATGGTGCAACTGTTCTAAAAACTTTGCGAGTTTGGACAGTCCGGATATTGAGAGCCAGTTTGTGTGCCATTCCGTGCCGGAGGTCCTACTGCCAGCCTCCCATCACCAATTCTCCATTCAGGTTTCAAATTCTGGAATTAGCATTGAACGGTCTTTCAATCACCCATTCATTCAGAGCATTTACATAGCACCCCTTCAAGACATATACTCAGGAGGGCTCCAAGCCAAGATGTGGCAACAAGAAAAGTACAATGAGATTTGAACCCTGAATGCAAAGGATTATCTCTTCTGATAAGACCTAACATATTAAGTGCACCACACACCCACCAGAGATGCTGAAAGACTCAATTTATCTCTGAGAAGGTTGCAGGTCACAGTTCTTGAGGTAAGATATGGTGAGGTAATGAGGTAAAGTTAGGTAAGGCAAGGTAAGGTTATCACTTATTTATTACAAACCATCCATGTTCAAAGAATCATATTTTTGAGAAAAGTAGGCAGATCATAAGAGGTAGTGGCAATTAGGTAATGAGTTATGCACTAGGTTGCATGACTGTGTCATGAACTCTCTTACCGAGACCATATCACATCTACTCTTTGTTCTCTGCGCAGGCTTACTGTATCCGAGTGTATCTGCCTCAAGCTGGCACTCCTCATGTGTAAGGCATAGGCAAATCATCTGCCATCCTACCTATCATTTAGTTCATTCTGTCAAATCTTTGATGTCATTTAGGTCTAAAGTAAAGATGCATTTAATTCAACTTGCTTACCCACAGTAGCCTGGCTTCTAGTTTCTCTGATGTATGCAAATTTGACCAAGCTTCTCCAATGGATTATGATTTTTGATTATGATTTTGACCTGAAGCGACCACTGACTGATGCCTTAGGCATTCTGATAACAGTGCCATATAAATCTTTATATTAGATTAGATTCATGGTCACACCCTGTAGCAAAGGTAAAGGATTAACCGCTCTTCAATCAGCATCTTCTGTTAAGTATGTTGTAGCTGGTAATGTCTTGTCTTTAACAGTCGCCAGTCCCATCATTTGGAACTCTCTACCTCCACATGCCCACAACTCTCTTACTGAAACTATCCTTTGCTAAAAACTGAAAATTGTCGATTCGAGTCTGTTTGTGGTTCATGTTTCCTACTGCACAATTTCAGTGTGCACTTCTGAACTCTGTATGGGGGTTATTATAAAATTTCAGTTTTATTATATTGTACTACATTGTAAAGCACAACAGAATTTTTGTTCATGCAATAAACTTTAACTACTAAATTCTTGGTTTGTGCGCTATCAGTAATGGGCAAATATTGGTCAGTAGAACTTACATGGAACTGTTGTCCTGTTTTCATGTCTGCTGTCCCATTTAAACCTCAGCCAATACAACATACATGTGTAACTAAAACAATCCCATTATCGATAACGTAATGTTCCTAAATAGGCCTCAAACTTCAACAAATCTTGTTACAATCTAATATGCAGTAAGCTATTGACCGAATCCGTATGAACAGCTTCATGTCAGTCTCTTAAACCTATCGATGACATTTTGGCCCGTCCTCACTTTGCGAACAAGAATTTACGCTTTTTTGTACTGCAGAAAAATCGCAAATACTAAATACGTTAGTAATAAAGCGTATGACCATTCAAATAAATAAGGTATTTTTACAGAACAAAATTCGATACTTGCCACTCAAAGAAATCACTCCCAGCGCATTGAAATTCAATGTTGACAACCAAGCCTTCTTGTTCATCTTCTTGTAAGAATCATTCACTATTCATTCGGCAGATGAGGACGTTGTAGTATCCACGACAGGGCCTTCATTTTAACTATGGTATGTGTTCAGCCGAACAGGGTCGCCAATTTTAGAGGGCCGCCGAATTACTGGCCGCTAAGTTTTTTGTTAAAATTAATTTGGCACGAATGCCGGCGCGACCCACCATAGTCCATAGGCCCATTAAACCCATCACCGATAAGTGTAAATTTACAATTCAAAACAGCATTCACCATATCAACATCCATAGTCCATGCTCAGCTAGACTACAGTAATCCACTTGTTCTCAATGTAGGCCCATCCAAATAAAACGGTTTCAAGCTATCCTGAATGTTCTCGTTCGTGCTGCTACCAAAAGGTAGTGTGCTAATAATTTGCAAAATTTGCAACAGCACAGAAGTCAGGATAACATAATCTGATGCTTAGCTAGTACTTGATGTAATTTTGAAACACTGGCTGTCCAGCCTTTTACACCGAGTTCTGTTAAAGCATTTATTGTGTAGCGTCCTGCGCTTTGAGACGACTTTTCGTCCTATAGAATCTGTCTAAAATAGACTGTACCTAACCCACCCAACTAGCTGCAGTTTAAATGGTTCAGACTGAAAATAATTGTTGAAGTTTTCGTTTTTGAAGTTAGGGTCAAAATGGATTTCGAGCTTTTTCTAAGCAACGTACCATTGTCTTCAACAGATAATTAAATTGTAGAGTTTTGTCTTTGGGATCATCTAAAGCCAACTTTAACATCATGCGTTTTTTTGGGCTTTTCACGCAGGCCATTTTGTAGGCCCACCATCACACAAATCGTAATCGTAATTCCGAGATTTCTACAGATCCCAAAGAAAACCGCGCCGCGGGGACCAGCTTATTCACAGGCGCTCAGTCAGAACAAAATCGATAGACAAAAGGGTCCGGTTCCATGTCAAGATCCAAAAGTCAGACGGAGTGACAGCGTGGCAGCTACGGGTGGTGGTGTTTGGGGTTATAATTTGTAATTTGAGATTTATAAAGCGCCTCTTAGAAGATAAACTCAACAGAGGTGCTTCCGACCCGAAGGAGTAAAATCACTGTTAAACAGTACAGTCTTCAAGCGCCTACGGAACACTGAGAGACGATTCCAGCAAGTGGGACCAACGTAGGCGAAGCTTCTGGACTGGGGGCAGTAGCGGTGCGCATTCGAGGGACAAAGGAGATCCTGAGTGGCCGAGCGAAGGGTGCTACGGCCCGGCAACGAGGAGACCAAAGTGCAGAAGTCAATGAGGTAAAGGGGAGCAGAGCCAACAACACAACTGCGCATGAGGGAGAGGATCTTAGGTTGGACACGCTGTTGGATGGGGAGCCAGTGAAGAGTGTCACGAATATAAGACGAGATGTAGCCACATTTTGGAATGCCCCAACGAGACGAGCAGCAGAGTTAAGCACAGATTGCAGCTTAGCAGTATTGGCTAGCGATAGGCCGGTGAAGATGGGGTTGGAGAGCAGAGAGAGATAAGAGGAAGAAGGGGTGCCAGGATAGGATCTGTGAAAGAGGAATGTTTTCAGTTTTGAGTGAAAGGTCGAAGCAGAAATTGCAAGCGGTGGAGCATCGATGTTTGTATGATGGGTCAGAAAGCTATCGCAGTTGGGGGGAGTTTTTTCCAGAATGATGGGGCAGCTATGACTATAAAGCGATTACCAAATTTCAAGGATGAGATGACGGGAGGGCGGAGGTGTTAGGGCAGAAGAGGGGCGGGTTGAGCGAAGTGGGACGAGTTGTACAAGCATACCGGCTCAAATGGGACGCTATGTGCGAATGGTCGCATATGATAGCCTAATTCGATCTTGAATGCTTATGGTCTCGAAATTATATTTTCGATGTTCACTAGCCAAGTTCGCAAGGTTTTCTATGTTTCCACCCTTCCCTTCTCAACGAAATTACTGCTTCTGTTTAGTGTAGGCTGTCACCCAAATCGAATATTGAACTCATTGAGAGACTACAGCGTTGCGGGAGATAAAATTCATATAGTTTAACATTGAGAATATGTTCAGATCATAAATCATAGGCCTTGGTGACGACAGCATGCACAGGCCATTACAGACGCTGGAAGAAAATGTTTGGCTTGTGGCGCGGAGAGTACGGGTTTGAGCCTCCCGTGAAATGGTTAAGCCCTACTGTGTAGGGGCCTTGAGCAAGTCCGTTACTCACAATTGCTCAGCACCATCGGTTGATGCTTAGTCACTAGATACTGGCGCTTAATAGATGCAGAAATAAGGTATTGTTTCGCTGCGGTTGAGACAGCTCACCCAAGATAGACGTCAACAGTATGTCAGTGTCAACTAACATTATACAATAGTTCAGCATTTAAATCAGTTCGGACATGTCTGTACATTCTCTTATGAAAATGCTCACCAAACAGCAGGTAAAGTTTTCTGTAAGATACATGGCTGCACTGCACCGATATTCTAACACGATTGAAAGGCCCAAATATGCAGTGGCAGCCATTGTACCACGAAAAACTATTTGCATTTAACGTACCAAACAAATAATTCTGATGCAATCAGATTCAGTGCTATCAAATTTAGTAGGCTATACTTTTGGACAGAAACTACTTTATAGTTTCGAAGAAAGATTCTTCTACACCGATTTGACCAGCGATGGCGACTGAAGAACAAGCGGAACTTCGGGAAGCCTGTCAGCTTCTTATATACAGCATTTCTAAAATTGTCCTTGAACTGTACAAGCAACAAATGAATCAAAAAGCGGGAACATATTCCTGTCTCCGCTCAGCATTTCAGCTGTACTGAACACGGCATACATCGGCGCGAGAGGTAACACCGGAGCCCAGATGAAAAAAGCACTGTTCTTAGACCAGACTGATGAGCAGTGGCCGGGAAGTGTTTAAAAGTTGTGTGAGCCAACCAGACCTAAGGTATATAAAATTATACATTAGGGCCTATATCCGATATAATCTAAAAGAATATTTTTGTCATTTTTTGCAACCATTGGAAAATTTATTATACTAGATATTGATGACATGAAAGGCGTCTATAGCACAATAGGCCTAAGTCAATAATTACTTTAACAAGCATCGAATACATAGGTAGATATCTCCGTTGCCCAAAAAAGTTGAGCGTGCTCCTGCCACGGCGTCACAGAGCCAAAACTTTGTGAGCAGCGACGCTTTTGGCACCATAGCTCCCGGGTCCCTATTGATGACATAAAACTACATCAAGCGTTTGGAATGATCAACCTATAGCCTACGTAAAACGTGAATCGCTCTTTTAACTTCATGTAGCAAATCACTTGTTTGCGGAAAAGTCGTATTCGTTCTTGAAACAGCTACAGAGGGCACGCAAAAGTACTATAATGCTGTTGACTTTATATAAGTTATTTGAGTGGGATTTATGAAGGTCGTTACATTCTTTAGTGAATTTCTTGCAACTCGTGGAAACCTAGGCCTAACAGTATTAATAACAAAATTAATAACAAACTTTTTACGAGCGTTAGCAGTAACACCATAAGAGCAACGCTTAGGCCTTGTGCTTCTAACAGCTAAGCTCAGATTCAGCTCAAAATGTTGTCACAAGAAAAGTGTATTAAATATATTTGAAAGTTTATTTTAACCAACGATCTGCATCGGATTTTAAGACTTTAAATGACAAATAAAGAGCAGTAAGTCAATTTAGAATCACGTTTCTTACATTCAAACTGTGCCTCTCTTCTGTTTGTAGTTTTTAAAGATTCTTTCATTATGTGGTTCTATCTTGTAGTGATAATATTTTTTTCCATTGAAAATCCATTAAAAGCATCGGAACAGATAAACTCGTGGGTGGCAGAGTGTAGCAAAGGGAAAACCCAAGAGATTATTTCATCTGATGATATCAACAGTTAAACCCAACTTGTACATCTCAATGCCATTTATTTTTAGAGTGCATGGCATGATCAGTTTGATCCATACCATACACACACCATGATACTGAATTCTTTGTTTCTCTAAACGAGACTATGAATGTGAAAATTTAAACAGCTTTTTACTCTTTCTCAGATCATCTGCTCTGTTAAGCAATAAAGCTACCCTGGAAATATGGAGCACTGAGCAAGCTTATTCTTTTGCCGGACAAATCATTCACATATCTGGAAGAAACGGAACAGAAACTGACTTCTGAGCACCTGAAAACCATCAGCGGTGGAGTTGAATAATGTCCTGTATGACATTGGATGAAAGATCTTTTCAATGGGACAGTTGCAGATCTTTCTGGCATGGACAATACCAGGTAGCTGTATGCATCGAAAGTGATGCATAACGCATGTGTTGATGTCACGGAACAAGGAACATAAGCAGCTGCAGCAACGGCCATGCCTTTTGAAAACCGTTCTTTATGCATGAGTTTGACAGAACCAGTGGAATTCCGGACAAATCATCCGTTTTTATTCTTTATCATAGCGGAAGCTGTTAAAGGCTATTCTATGTATCTTGGAAGAGTGAAAATCCCTTCGAGCTCTTGAATTCGCGAAAAGCGTTCCGGTTGTTAATTCATTTTCTGTTTCAAGATCTCGAGACTGTTTTTTGCTGTAGCCAAAAACTATTTTTGAGGTACAGATACTTCGAATCTAATCTGTCAATTTTAGCAACCGCCAACTCAAACGGCCTTGGTCAGATTATTTTTTAGTGCATTGGTTTGATAATGGTTAGTTAGTCAGCCGGTCAGACAAGTTGAGTGGGTCATCATCTGCTGACTGTCCTTGGGGTCAAAGTTAGTTATCGGCCTGCACGTGTTCAAGTCAACTCCACCCCTTCAGGAAGAGCATATTTTGTGGAAAATTCCATTGCTTTAGGACCGTATGCGACCTAATCAATATTCACAACAGAGTAGCCGAGAAGCAAGGCCTCATTTATGACGCATTACCGCCAAAAACGTAAGGACGCGTAACGGTTTTTACCATTTGAAATGTCCGCATTCAAAGTTCATATTATGTCTAAAAGTTGCCCTAAGTGCAAATTTCACGATATTTAAAAGGATTAACAGGTTTTCTGACATCGTAGTAAAAGAAATCATCTTAGGAAACATATTCTTTTCCAAACAAATGCTTTAAAACAATTCGGCTTTTTCTGGATTTTTCAGCATCGACTCCAGGGCCAATCCAGCGCCTACCCGATGATATCCGATAACGAGGTTTAGTGGTTTCATTTATTGCACTTAAGATGTCATATAAAACTACAACAGAACATGCATATGAATTTAGGTCACAAATACCTTTTGCTAAAGACGTAACGTCAGCTCGGGGCGGAAACCACAAGACCCGTTAGGTTTAGCCTACATCTACTTGATGAACACTAACGCATTGTAGGCTTACAGCTCTCCCACCTGGTATCGTATCGGTAAGGATGAAGTTCACAAATAAATGCATGCTATTCGTATTCTTCCCTGCATACTGCTGGAAGCAAGGGCAAGGGCAGAACTGAAGGGGTGAGAGCCCTTTGAAACTGATAGCCTACTTATGTATTTGAAGTCATAGCTATCTGAAGCCTGTCTGGAAGCATGTTTCTTAGTCTCATACACAGTTATTAGTAGTAGTATACATCAGTATAAGATATTCAATTTATCCCAAGGTCAAACACTAAATTCTTACAGTCCACTGAACTTTGCTCCCTACTTCCTGCTCCTTACCCTCACCATCTTCTACTGTCCGGGATCTTGGAATCATGCTTGACTCAACACTCTCTTAAACCTCACATACTGTAGCTGCAACTTCTCTCGAATATGCTTGTTTTGCCTCAGAAGGATCCGACAACTTCGCTCTACTCTACTAGATTCAGCATCACTGAAAATGCTAATACACAGCCTTATTCTTACAAGACTCGACTATTGCAACTCTTTATTCTATGGTCTTCCTGAGTGCACACTTCTTCCTCTAACTAAAATACTGCACCAGGCTGCGAGACTGTCTTGGATTCTCATACCGAGATCACATCACTCCTGCCCTTTCTTCTCTACACTGGCTTCCAGTAGGCCCTTCGCGAGCGTATCCGCTTCAAGCTGGCTCTCTTCATGTTCAAAGCAAGTTCCAATCAATCTGCCATCCTACTTATCTTCCATGGTTATACCTTGTAACTCTGTTAAAGGCCGATCCTTTCTTCCCTCAGCATCTGCTGGAAAATGTGTTCCTCGTACACGTCTTGTCTTTGGCCGGCGTTCGTTCACAGTTGCTGGTCCCTCCATCTGGAACTCTCTACCTCCTATTGTTCGCAACTCTCCTACTGAGGCTGTCTTTCGCTCTAACTTTAAAACTTACCTCTTCCAGTCTGCCCATGGTTCTTAATACCTCACATAACCCGGCTTCAAGTGCACTTCTGAACTTTGTAAGGAGGGCATTAACAAATTTTAGTTGTATTGTATTGTAAACATTGACCTCAAGTCAGGCCTGTAGCCTGTAGAGGGTTCGTTCTTGGGCCGCGTTGATAAGCTAGAACCTGTCCTAAATACAAGCTTCCAAATTTGACGTTCGTAGCCGTTTTAATATAGACTTGCAGGTGTTGTCTGGGTGTATGCATGCAGGAGCCACTGCGCTCACACATAAGCCTACATATACAAATAGTTTCTTCAAAAATAGTTCATTTTGACGAATCTGAAAACTGTCCTTTAGGCAAGTGATATATGTTTAAAGACTGCCCTGGAGGCAGCCATGGGTATGCAATCTTAGTGACTTCATTTTTCTTAGCATTAGCGTATGACGGAGAGTGGCCATTCCTTTCCGTCTTAATTCAGATCTTCCCATTGATAGCAAACTGTCGGTGTAGGCCTACTCATTACAGTTGAATTCGCTAGGGGGCGCATATGAAGCCAAAATTTTGAAACAGATTCTGCCATGGTTGGGATTTGAACCCCAACCTCTCGATTGACATTCCAGAACGCTATACTACACCATATCGCAGCTGAACATGAATCACGGAATGAACTAAATTTTGCACAAATACCAACAATTCTTCATACAGACCTACGTAACTGGCTGCAAAATTCGACATCTGTTCTGCCGATACGATATGAAATAGCCTGGGTTCAGTATGTCAATAAATTTTCGTTTCGATATATGGACAGTTCCGACATCAAAGATCACTAAGTCCTATCTACTACAACACGCTTAAATCATCTTTGTCACTTATTTACAATCCAACCACTCCATTCAACGGTTTCAACTCTTCCTCTTCCGCCCCAACAATTTCTGCCCTCCCGTCCCTCACCCGTAAGATTTTTGAAATCGCTCAATAACCACAACTGCTCCTCCACTCTCGAATAAGTCTTGCCAGAATTACGAGTTACCTGACCCATCATACGAACTCACCAACACTTCACTCCTTGCTCTTCTCAGGTCTTTCACTCGAACTGAAAACACTCCTATTCCACTAATCCTATCCTGATTCCTCCGCTTCCCCTTATCTGATTTGCTGCTTCAAGTCCAAGGAACATCAACGTAGCCGTATGCCTTCCTGACCCTTGGATCTTGACCTGAAACTGAATCTGACCATACCTGCGTATAAAATTTGTTGACTGAATGAATGCTAATAAGCTAGTTCCCGCGGCCCTGCTTTCATTGGAAACTGTAAAAACCTCGAATTAACGATTATGATTAAGATTTTTGTTGATTTTGTGGCGATATATCCCACCCCGGCTAGCACCTAAGCTTAAGGGCTTTGCACTGCATAAACTCATACTGGCACCTAAGGACCTTTGCACTGCATGATCTCATACTGGCACCTAGGGGACTTTGTACCGCATGACCTCATACTGGCACCTACGGGGTGGGGGGGCTTTGCACTGTATCATCTCAAACAGGCACCTATGGGGCTTTGTATCGCATGACCTCATACTGGCACCTAGGGGCTTTGCACTGCCTGACCTCATACTGGCACCTAGGGGGGTTCCGCACTGCCTGACCTCATGCTGGCATCTAAGGGGTCTATATAAGGGTTGAGAGCAGCATTAGCAGAGAACTCCGCCACTGCCTTGTTTGGGGTAGTGCCAGTTCCAAGCCTGGATCAAGGAGGAGGGCGACGTCAACGGCCTTTGATGCCATTAAATGTCGTTAAACAAAGGAAACTACTACTTAGCAGAGAGAGAGAGTGTGTGTACAGTGATCGGACAGGCCAAGTTTGTGACTTAGATGTTGAAGTAAGAAACTGTAGTAGTGAAGTGTTGTTCATAAAATAAAAGGTTGACATAACGACTTTCACTGCTTCAGTCTCTTGAAGACCCCAAGAGCCTTACCTCGCGGACTAGCGTGGTAGGCCGGGAGTTGGTTTCGGTCGCTCTGGTGAAGCTTACTGTCAGATCAACACCTCGGAAGCCCATCTAATCAAGATGCCGGGTGAAGAACGTCACAATATATTTGTCGTGAGCTGGTCACCAAGTTAGTGTTTTCAAAACAAGTCACAATGCAGAGTTTCACAATTTTCTTTTCTCATTATGTCTCATCTTTACAACCACCATAACTGTGACTCCTTTGAGATTGTCTTTCTGCCCAAATATGAAACAAGTAAGTAAGTAAGCGGGATTTGCAATCCCTTGGTCCTGACATTATGTCCCCTCTTTTTAAGACAATGTACTGAGTTAAAACCTTAAAAACAGTATTTATTGAGACACAAGAACACTGGTTTGCTGAACTCTACCAGTGACAAATAACCATAAGAAATTACAGATATAGCAGTATATAAAAAAACAAAACCACTTTCCATACATAGGGCTCTACTAACCAAGAACACTGTTAAAGGTCAACAGCCTTAACATAAGCATACCACCCTAACATAAGCAGGCCACATTACACAGGCTAACACACCTACACTAACTTAAATCAGATTAACATTGAAGTTAAGTAAGTCACCTTGCCACAACTATACTAGCTGTCCTTGATTGAAGGCATTTATTGATTCAAAACAACAGAAAAAAGTACAAGCATAATACAATAAGAACATGTTGTAAAAACAGATAATTAGATAATTATTCTAAGTAACTCTCGTATTAGGCTTATATCTTATAGCAATCTTGAAAGTGCATCACAATTCTTATTCAAAACTCCATTCCAACGCATAACTTCAATATAGCAAATGGTTGCAAAGACAATGCCCAAAGATTTAACCTAGAACTGTAATGTGCATGTGCAGTCAAGTATTTCAGAAGATTATGGTCAATATACAAGATTATTTTAGCTCCTGACACAATGCTCAAACCTTTGAAAAGCAAAAATAACAAACCCCTACTGCATAATTGGATACATCTGTCTGAATAATAAAAGGCTTCTGAAAATCAGGTGCAATCAAAACCCAAGAACTACATAAAAGCTTGTTTTAACATGACAAACACCTCATATATCTTGCCATAAAGCTCAAAAAGACTCAGATTTACCCCAAGTTAATTCAGTTAAAGGCAGAACAATATTTGCATAATCAGGGATAAATGATCTCTTATACCATTATAATCCCAGAAACTGGCTTAGTTCCTTCTTGGTGGTTGGGGGTGGGATATTCTGAATAGCAGTAATTTTGTCCTGTTCTACTTTGTTAATCCCAGAACCACACAAATGACCAAGCTTAGCCTTGCAAAACACACATTTAGAAAGTTTCAACATCACTGCATCAACAACTAACTGAGGACAAAACACCTTTCAAATGTGTCAAATGACCCTCCCAAGATCTAGAATGAACTGCAAAGTCATCAATGAATTTTCCCCAAGTCATCAGATTATTGACTTACTTCGCACGCACTGATCACACATGCTGTCTGGTATCGAAAAACACTTTGTGAGGGCAGTGCGATTGATTGGCTGCCAGAATTCTGTGGGCAAGTGGGCTGACAGCAGTTTATTATGTGGGCACTCATGCGGCCTGTGCTGTACGTATTCGGTAAGTTTTTGGAAAACCCAGAATAGCGTAACACTGGGAGACCAGTCTAAACTACTTTGTACTAGTCTGCTGTCAGCGAAAAGGGCATATGTAAGAGAGTGCAGATTTGTGAGAAGGCCAGTTTGTGCTAAGCTGATAGAACTTTGAAATGTTGTTGTTGGATTTGTCCATATAGAAATTGTGATGATTCAAATACTGTTGTGATTGAACTGTTCGTATATTTAACATATTCATTCATTCTTTTACAAACACAAGTTCATTTGGTGATCATCAGTTTAACTAGAATCATCCAAAGTCTCTATTATCGACAAGGATGGTCAACGAGGAGGTTGGCATCAATCTGGAGCAGCAGACAGAGAAGATCTTTACAGAAAACTTTAGGAGTAAACATATGTAGTGTATTTTTCAAATATTTGAAATCTTAATTAGAATTTACACTGGTGTTATTTTGTTATACGAAAACCAAGACTGTGTGACTTCTTTCGAGTTTACACTAAGTTATGAAGAGTGAGAGTCAACAGTTTGAGGCCCAACTGCTTGGCGAAAAGTCGATGAAACCGTTTGGTGACCAGTGCAGTGGGATAATGGGGACGGTCAAGGAGGAAATCGATGTCAATTTGGAGCAGCAGACGAAGAGAAGAAAACACATGTACTGTATTTTAGATAGTTTTGTTTCCCTATACATTACTTTAAATTGTAGGTTTAAGTTAAAAACGTGTTGTTGTTTGGCTTCCACTGAGTATGCTGCAAACAAGCCAGATTTTCATCAATCTGCAGGTGCTGATTTGGAAAAGTTGTAGAAGCACATAACCACACCGTAAAATAAAACGTAGTCTCATGGTGGACCATTATTCCAACCATTGGCTGCGGTACAGGTGGGAAATCCACCACTGTATAGTCAGGGTCTGGCAAGTCTAGATAATTGTAGTGAGAGCACCACCAAATTCAGCACATGGATTTTATGTTATAGAGAATGAGTTGTCAGTGCTAATATAATGAATACATTAAACAACAATTGGAAAGACTTGCTATAATGCCACATGACACCTTACCAGAAATAAATATGATGCTCGATTGTCTTTTATCAAACATTAACAGCTTCACACTAATTTGTGCTGCATAAGCATGTTTCAAGCATGTGCATCTAGGCCCTGTTTAATTTTGACTATACAGTGCTCTTTGATGTCTGTGTTTTGAGGCTGATCATCTTATAGTTGCTGTAGTCACTTGCGTTTGTCTTCTTCTTCAGTGGTACCATCAGTTATGAATACTGTTAGTGTGAAGTATTTCAGACACCCACAAGATATGTATATGTTGTTGGATTATTTTCACCATTTCAGCTGTTGCCCTGTTGCCAAGTGTTCCAGCATCTCAGCTGGTATATCACTACACCTTCTGACTTACCATTCTTCATTTCTTCTTTTGCCTTTTCAACCCCCTCTCTTAGGAATACAAGTCAAACATCTTCATTATCAATGGGGTCCTTGGTGGCTTTTTCTATGCCGAGTGGTTTCATCTATTGGACTGCTGTCTCTGTCATACAGTTCTTCAATATATTTATATTCTCCCATCTCCTTACATTTGTCAGTTAGCAGATTTCTCTTTGCATCTGTTATCATTGTGCTCTTTCGGCTCCCTTCTTTGTCAGCTCTTGTACTTTGTTCTATCTTTATGGTATCTGCTCTGTTATTGAAGGTTCTGTGATGCTGTGCATTATTCCTCACTGCCTATGGCGATTTACTGATTCCTTACTTCTGTGCATCAACAAGCCTGTAAGTTAATTGGGTCTTCTTATGCTCTGGATCTTCCTTCTTTGAACAATTTTCTATTATTATGCTTATTGTTAATTTTTTATTCAGTGCAACACACTTTGTGAATTTAAGTGACACTTATTTTGTTCCGTTACATAGCCATATGAGGAACACTTTTGAGAGGTGCTTATAAGGTGCTATATATTTTGTTATGTTACATTACACTGCAACTGACTGTTTTTTGTTTGTAGATGGCCAACCTATTTCTCAGCTTTCCAAGTGAAAAAGTGGCTGCAGCCCAAAAAATCAGGACGGCGCTGCAAGCTGCTGGGATTTCGGTCTTCATTGACGAGGAAGACATTGGTAGGTATTTGCCAGCTGCTGGTCACTTGTTTAGTTTTCTGAGTACTGCTTGCTTACTGATTAGCTTTGTGTTCTAAATGAACTTTAACATTATTCTGGCCACTGTAAAGAGCACCTCTAAGTAATCTGTTTTGAAGCAGCACTATACAAATTTATTATTCATTATTGGCTAGAACCATAACAAAGGCATCAGAATATGAGAATATAACCCATTTACTTAAAGCTCTTTGCATTGGCTTCCTGTTCAGCAAAGGATTTGTCTTAAATTGAGATCTACAGTTTATAAAACATTGAATTCTGGCCAATCACTATACTTCAGATCAGTCCTTATTCCCCAGACTTACCATTTTCTGCAAGGTCATCTGATTACCTTCTCTGGTGATACCTTGGACTAGAACTTTTCTTGGTGAACAGGCGTTTTCGGTATACACATTTATGTGTGTATGTGTTTGTATGTGTGTTTTTGTGTGAATGTGTAAAAGTGACAGTCACCTGTGATTTAAGTGACAGTACAGTGTTTATGTATGTGTGTACAGATGTATGTATGTGCATATGTATGCATGTGTATGTATGTATGTGAATATGTTTGTGTGTATATGTGTATGCTTATATTCATGTGTGCTTGTTTGCATGTATACATATATGTGTGTGTTGGTATTTCTACAGATTCTCTTAACCATTGTGACACTCTACCTGATTGGTAAAATCTGGGCTGTTCATTTTGATCAAGTTGAAAACCTTGAATTGCCTATTCTGACCTAAATATCTCCAAGTTTCAGTGTTTAGATGGATTAAGTTAAGGTGTTACATAATTAAGAATATAATAGAGTTAAAATCTGTACAGTTTGTTACTTAACAGAGATCACGTTTTTTGAACTGGAGGAAGAAAAAGGAAGGTAAAACAACAGCCAGGCTGCAAAAGGTCTCATTCAACAGAACTGTGACGAACCTGTTTGTTCTCTGACGGTGCGTCCTACTCACTTTTTATTAATTGATTAAATTCCTTCATTCATTCATAAAGAAATTAAAAATAAAACAGATGAAGATATTGCAATATAGAATTTACTGGGATATCATTTCTATGCTGATGATTCTCAGATCTACACTTATTTGTCTTGTCACTCATCCGTGCAGCTGCTGTCAAGTGCCTTTGAAGAGGTGCAGCTTGGATGGCGGCTAAAAAACTCCTCCTTAATCCATCAAAGACTGAATTTCTATTAATGGGCACACCGCAACAACTTAAGAAGTTTGAACGGCTTAAATGGTTAAAACTGGGTGACTCCCTTGTTGAGTTGACTGATGCTGTTCATAACATGGGAGTTGTTTTTGATGGTACTATGTCGCTCATTGACTATGTAAATGGTATTTGTAAGTCGTCACACATGTATATTTGGGACATATGCAAAATTAGGTGTTATGTCCACATATCTTCAAGAATATCTTTGGCAAACGCATTGGTCTTCAGTCACCTTGACTACTGTAACTCGATGCTTTTTCTACTCCATCCTCCTCCTACCTCACTCTTAAATGAGCATTTGTTAACATGCCTTATGTTCATCAGTTGAGTGAGGAATTGTAGGCATGGGTGGGTCACAACAGTGAAATAACAAAACCAAGACAGGACAAATAGATCTTAGACCGATTTATGAATATGTCTAGCAAGATACTGTGAGTAAGGCAAATGGATAGACTATTCCACATGGCTACTGCTTAAATACTTAAACTGCTTTGGAAGAATTCAGGTCAATAGTCTCTGATATTGGGGAAAGAAAAACGGTTTTGTGTAGCTGATCGCAGAGAGCTGAAGGTTGATGATATTTCTTGTCAGGAGTGCTATCGTGTAAGTGATTGGGACATTACAGGCAGTTAGTGTAGCTTTATTAGTACATTTGTAATGTAATTACACCTACAGATTCCTGCTACCAGACATGCCAACAAGTTCTGGACATTGCAAATGTTTGGCAATGTTACACTTTGCAGTGCCATCTGTAAGCAAGTTACAGTAGCCAAGTTTTACTCTGGCTGTAATAAAAGTGACTGTCTTCATAAGTTCCTGTGGCAAGCTTGCTCAAACATGATGCATGGCCTTTATGTTTTAAAACTGATTACATGTCTTCTGGATTGCTTAAAACCCTTGTTATGTTATATTATGTAGAAATGTGATGCTTTGCAAACAGCGGTGACATTCTAGTTGAATGTCTTCTGGTGATTGTTGCTTTGTCTGTCCTATTGAAGGGTACAGAGAGGTTGAGGCTGATCAGTATAGTGGGATGTTATCATCCAAAAGTGATATAGATATCAAGATCTTGAATGATGCCTTTTCAGTTGAGTGATGGCGATGGTAAGCTGCCTGTTGAAGGAACTGCTGATGTCAGACAAAAGAGGAGCCAGGAAGACATGTTCCAACATTTTTGACACAGTGTTCAAATTTTAAATTGGTCTGTAGTTAGAAGGATTGTCCAAATCCAGACCTTATAATAGAGGCTGATCTCTAGAAGCTGGAAACCACCTGCTGCTGAAAGACCAGTTGCAGAGATGAACGATGATTGGAGTAAAAACGTCTGCATGTGACTTTAACAGGATAATGGGAAAGAACTGGATGAAGATGATATTCCCTATGTGAGTGTAATATTACACTGCTTAGTCAGTGGGTTTTAAGATGTGAATTTGCATAGGAAATTTCCAAGAGTCATCAGATTATTGATTTGTTTTGCATGTGCTGATCACTTGCTATCTGGCATGCACCAAACATGTTATGGGGGTGGTGTGATTGGCTGACAGGTTTTTTGCAGGCAGGCGGGCTGACATCATCATGGTGCATAGTTAATTATGTGAACCCTTGCGCAGTCTGTGTTGTGCTTAGTTAGTGGGGTTTTGGAAAAACCCGCAATTGTCCAGTAACAGGAGACTGGTCTAAACCAATTTCTGCTGGTCTGCTGTCTTGCCGGAAAAGGGCCTGTAGAAGAGAGAGCAAGATGTCTACTGGTATGATCTGGCTTGTGTTAATTTGAAAGTCTGAGATGGCATTGACAGATTCGTGCATTTAGAAATTGTGACGATTCAAGTACTGCTGTGATTGAACTGTTCATTTGTTAATATATTACAAAGTACCGACACTGTGTCTTTCGAGTTTACGCTATGCGACGAAGAGTGAGAGTCGACAGTTTGAAGCTAGATCAATTGACACGAAAGAGTCAGTGACATCATTTGGTGGCAGCAACAGGATTCGAATCGCCTCCTAGACCCCGATGAGACTGGCGAATGAAAATTTAACAAAAGAATCTGATGCTGGTGAACAAAGATTTAGCAGAAGAATATGATGCTTGTGAATGAAGATTCTAAAGAAGAATCTGATGTTGGTGCCTATGACATAACAGGAGCATTTGCAGAACTGAGATTTGAAATTCAGTGAACAAGTATGACAGTGTGTGAGGGCCAACTTTCCAGAACACAAGTAAAAGAGTAACCCGAGGATCTCATCTTTGACAATAAGAAAGAGGGTTGCAGAGGAAGTTGATGTTAACTTGGAGCAGTAGAAGAAGAGATGATCTCTGTGGAAGACTTTAGGTGAAGACACGTGCTGTATTCTACAATTATTTTTGAAATCTTAATTAATGTTTGCACTGGTGTTATTTTTGTTTATGGTGTAAAGCATTTTCTTACATTGCAAAAGTTGATTGTTCCTATAGTTTACATCATTAAGTAGTATGGAATGGTTGTCGACAGAAAAACAGGCAGAAATTTAGAAACTGAGTTCTGAGTGGCTTAGGCAGGCTGAAGGAGTAGACCCAAGATGCTTTGTTTGACACCATAGCGAAAGAGTGGCTTAAAGAAGATGCAGAAGGAATTGGTGCCAGAGCTCAACCAGAGAGGGAGATGGTGAGAAACCTCCACCCACCCCTTAACCATGGAAGCAGTGCTTCAAATGATGGAATTCCAAAGGCAACAGATGGAATTAGAAAGGTAAAAAAGAGAGGCAGCTGACTGCAAAAGACAAGGGCAAATGGAAATGCAGAGGCAGCAAATGGAATTAGAGAGCTAAGGAAGAATGGCTGAACAAAGAAGGCTAGAACAAGCCAAGACAGAAGGGAAGGAAAGAGCGGAAGCCAAACTACGACGAATACCACAGGCTGAAGCAGCTAAACAAAGAAGGCTAGAACAAGCCAAGACAGAAGGGAAGGAAAGAGCAGAAGCCAAACTACGACGAATACCACAGGCTGAAGCAGCTAAACAAAGAAGGCTAGAACAAGCCAAGAGATAGAAAAGAAAGGGTGGAACAAATGATTTGGAATTGGAGAGAACAAGAGATGCTGAAGTGCAATTCCAAAAGCTGCAAATTGAAACCCAGTGACAACAAGCAGAAGGCACAGAAAAAGAAAAACTCACCAAATTAGAGATGGAGGAATGAACAAGTAGTTTGGAGAGGAAGAAAGGCAGAAGGAAGATAGAGAAGAAAAAAAGAAATTTGAAGTGGGGCACCACTAATGGCGAAAATGAAGAAAATTGGAGATTCAGTGAATCATGTTTTACCCAGGATGCCTTACAATTTAGCAGGAATGCCTTTATATTGTTTAATGGGTGGAGAATGCTTTTAACATTTTTGATGTTTAAACAATTTTTGGTTACCCTTAATGATTCTGAAGCTGGAATTATTTTGAATCATTTGAATTACACCAATTTTGATGACTATAACCGTGTCAAGAACTCACTTTGAAAGAGTTCAAATTAACACCTCTGGAGTACAGAGCAAAATTCTATCATGGCAAAGAAATTGGCTGATGTAAGCTTTACATTAACACCTCCAAAGTACAGAGGCATCAGTGTTGTGTTTAATGCAAGGTTTAAGAATTTGTTCAATAACTGTGTCCATAGTAGGAAAGTGAACAAAGATTATGAGAAATTGTACGATTTGATGGTCTCAGATTGTTTGAAAGAATCGTTGTCACTAGGACATTTGTGATCTGTGGTATCTAAGGAGGGAACAAAATGTTTCTCCTCTGATGTAATCTGCAAATTTAGTCGATACCCATGTGAACAATCATACTGGATTGGCTACTTCACCTAAAACTGGGTATGAGAAAATGCAAACGTAGAGTAACTAAGTAATTGACAGAGCTTTAAAAATGAGCAGACACCAGAAAGGCCAATGTAGAGAAGGGAGATTCGGATAAACAAGGACTGAGTAAGTAAAAACCGGAAGTAAAGAAACAAACAGTTGAAAAGAAGGCCATAAGTCCAAGATGTTGCGATGGATGTGGTTGAAGTACACATTTCTTTAAGGATTGCAAGCAAACTCAGCCTAAGGATTTTGATGCTGGAGCTTGTACTTTAAATTCTGAGGAGAGGCCAGCAACTAAATTGGAAGTGCTAAATATCCGGAAGGAACATGCTGATACAGAATATAATTGTAATATTTAGCTTCTATCATGCCAGTGTCGAATGCACAAGGCATCAACTGACAGTACACCAAAGCCAAGCAGCAATCAGGTCAGTATCCAGAAGGTCAGTCCACTAAGATAGAGAGACAACCCACGGTGGATAAGCCAACTGAAAAAGATAAGTCTTAAGTTGAGAAGTAAAGACATCAGCAACTGAGCAGAACAAACAGACACAGGGAGTGAGTTCCAAAATCTAGGTCCAGCAACCGAGAAAGCACTTTCACCAAGAACAGTTCTAGTCCTAGTTATGACCAGAGAAAGGCAATCAGATGACCTGGTTGAATGATAAGACTGGCGAATGAGAACTGATTTTAAATATTTTGATTGACCAGTTTAATCTGCCAAAATAACACGAAGTAAAGCCAGTGACCAATGTGGCCAAGGGCATGTGCAGAACGTCTGTGGCCATATTGGCATGGATCATGTACCATTTTACAGAAATGGTCAAAACCACTCCTATCTGATTGACATAGGTAATGATGGAAAGAAAATCGTTCATGCCAACAAGATTCAGAAGTGTATTACACATTCTGTAGTATGTGTTTTAACTCCTGATGATGACAATGATTTTGGAGACATATATGAATTGTCAGTTGAATGGGAAACAGCATGTAAATCTGTGGGGTTAGGTTATTTACAAGTAAAACATTTGACAATTAGACCAAACAATCCTAGTACTTGAATAAACTATGAATTGTTTGGTTATTACAGACAGTTTATCCCTGATTTCCCAAAGATTGCTAAAGCTTTGCTAGATTTAACTTGTAAGAAATAGTCAGAAAATTGCCACCTGAGTGGAGAAGGCTGACGTCGCTGGCCATGGTCTCCGATCCGCAGCAATGAGGAGGGACAAGACAAGACAAGTGTATAGCTGGGGGTGGCAAGTGGTGGTAAGTCTCGATTAATCACAGTAAAAGGTGGATTTTCCCTCCAACACTGCCAAATTCAGTGCATGAATTTTGTGTTGGAGAATGTATTGTATTGTCAGTGTTATGAATATATGAAGTGATAATTGGAAATACTTGCTATAATAAAAGATTCTAATGCCACGAGACACCCTATCAGAAAATAAATGACACAATGCTCAATTGGCTTTTTTTTAAACATTCAGAGCTTCTCACTATTTTGTGAGGTGTAACCATGCTTGTTTGGACATATATGCAGGATGGATGACAGTAGAAAAATAAAAAGCGTGATGATGGGAATTATGGACGGAAATGGGAGACGAGGAAGACCTAACAGAGAGTGGACAGATGATATAAGGGATTGGTGTAGGCAAGACTTGCACGCCTTGATAAGAACAGCACAAGATCGGGAACTGTGGAGACAAGTGACAATGCATGCAGTGGACACCTACGGGCTCTCGGCCCATGGATCATGATGATGATGATGAACCATGCTTCACATGAGTGCATCTAAGCCCTGTTGAATGTTATATAGCACATTATAATTATTTCTCAAATTGAGTAAGTATAAAAGTAACTATGGACAGCTAAAGTACACACAAAAATTCGATCAGGCAGATTATGGTGTCAATTAATGGTCTTAGACACTGGAGATGCCTGACGAATAATATAATGACAAAGTAATTTCTTTTCACTTAGCCGCAGCGAAGGTCCAGGGCAAGAATAGGGACAAGGAATGGGTGCACACACAGGAAACTGTGTTATCTCTGCAATAATATGCTTTTGAGGGGTTCCTGCCTACTTGCTTGTTTACCAGTTAGTATGTACATCTCTGAATGCCAGAACGAATTTTTGTGCATGCTTTGGCTGCATATACTTACTCATTTACCTACTAATGCAATTACTTACTGGGAATTAAAAGCAGAACTCATGTTGAAGTTCATCAGATTTACAGATGACCAGGCAATTGTAGCAAGTACTAATGCTGGACTGCAGAGAATAATGGTTTCTCTGAACCCAGCACTGGATGAATATGGCATGAAGATTAACGCAAAGAAAACAAAAGTGATTAAGATGAGCAGACTCAAGAGGTTATAATGACTATTATCATCAGTGGTACAAAAATTGATCAATTCAGTTGCCTTGAAAGTATGATATCAGACGACTGCAAATGCCATACTGAGAACAAAAGAATAGCAATGGGCAAAGAAGCATTCAATAACAGAAAAGAGCTCCTAAGAGGAAAGCTGAATTTAAACTTAAAGAAAAGAATGGTGAAAGCCTCATATGAAGGCATATAAGTTGCATAGCTTCTGTTTTGCCCTCCATCCTTTTAGTTAATATTTTCAATATTATCTTTGATGCCTGTGTTTTGAGGGTGATAACTGTATTCACTGGAATGCCTTACGGACTAGCATCAAAGATAACACTCCTCCATTAACAAGTTTTAAAAAGAAGCTTAAACCTTACATGTTTAATAGATCTGCCTAGATTTCTGTGCATTCCTATTGATCTGTAAACAATGATATTACTCAGTAAGACTTTTTGTGGTCGTTTCATGCGCCTTTGAGGCTGTTGTTAATTGGCCATGTTATAAATGTCTGTTTAATAATAATAATAATAATAGTAATAGTAATAATAAGATTTGACTTCGGCGGGTGTCGATTTAAACCTCATCCACCACCTCAATGACCTGGTAAATCTGATGTTAGAAGGGAGCCTACCGGCCGAGGTCAACGAAATTATATATGGGGCGAATCTGATGGCTTTGAAGAAAAAAGACGGAGGAATCAGGCCAATTGCGGTCGGATACACGTGGCGACGCCTAGCAGCCAAATGTGCGAACGCACACGCTGTGACCAAATTATCTCCACTGCTCGCCCCGATCCAGCTGGGCGTTGGCGTACCAGGAGGCGCCGAAGCAGCAGTACATGCAACCCGCCGCTGGGCCACTTCGATGTCGACTGATGCCGTTCTAGTCAAACTGGATTTCGCCAATGCCTTCAACACCCTTCGCAGAGACTCTCTATTAGAAGCGGTTGCAAGAGATATTCCTGAGCTTTACCGCTTCACTCACGCCGCATATTCTTGTAGTCCGCTCTTAAAACATGGATCAAATATTCTTCGATCAGAAGAGGGTACCCAGCAAGGTGACCCGATGGGCCCCATGGAATTCTGCATCACAATACAGCCAATCCTGCAGCAGCTGAAGTCCGAGTTGAAAATAGCGTTCCTCGATGACTTAACACTGGGAGGCAGTGTGGATGTGGTGGCCCTGGATGTTCAGCTGATCGCGCAGGAATCCGCTAAGCTCGGACTTCGACTTAACCGCGCCAAATGCGAGATTGTTTTCCAGAATGACGAAAATCAAGTCGACAATCTCGCGTTCTCCGGCTTCAACCTTACACCATTAAGAGAGGCAACACTATTGGGCACACCACTGATGCCGGGACCAGCCGTTGAAAAGGTGGTGAATGAGAAGGCAAATGATCTGGAACGAGCAGTTGGGAGGCTCTCAATGCTTCACGCACATGACGCCCTAGTGCTGTTGCGAAACGGTTTGAGCGTTCCGAAGCTGCTCTACACAATGCGCACAGCCGTTTGCACCGAATGCCCCAGTCTAACCAGATTTGACTCTCTTTTAAGAGACGGACTATCGACTATCTTAAATGTTGAGCTGTCGGATGAGAAATGGCTCCAGGCGTCCCTTCCGGTTAGGGATGGCGGTCTTGGGATTCGCTGTGCTTCTACGCTGGCACTTTCTGCCTTCTTGGCCTCTGCTGCAAGCACAAGCGAACTCCAAACACATATACTGCCACCAGAATCAGCCGATACCTCAGACGAGCTAGTGAATACCGCACTGAATGCATGGATGGTCTTCACGGGTGCAGAACCACCAACTGGATCAGCAGCTCATCGACAAAGGGAATGGGACAGTCGCTGGACAAGCAAGGCGTCGGCGAGCTTACATGAGTCTGCGAACAACCCACTAGACCGCGCTCGTCTCTTGGCCTCTCAAGCACCACACTCTGGAGATTGGATGCTGGCTCCTCCAGTAACCGCATTGGGACTTCGTCTTTCGGATGAGGTGATACGGACCGCGGTTGGAATGCGACTGGGAACCACACTGTGCGAGCCACATCTGTGTCACTGTGGCGAAAGAGTCGACGCCAGAGGACTTCACGGTCTGGTCTGCAGAAAGAGTGCTGGCAGACAACAACGCCATAACATGCTCAACGACATTATATGGAGAGCGCTTACCAGAGCGAACATCCCTGCTCAGAAAGAACCGTTGGGACTCACCAGGGAAGATGGCAAACGACCGGATGGCGTGACTCTTATCCCGTGGTCTCGCGGAAGATGTCTTACATGGGATGTGACAGTTTCTGACACATTTGCAGCGTCACATCTAGGTTTTACTTCAACCGGACCAAGTGAAGCTGCAAACCGGGCAGTCTCAGCCAAAAGGCTAAAATACGCCACTATAGCCCAAACCCACTCTTTTGTGGCGGTCGCACTGGAGACCAGCGGCGCATGGAGTACGGAAGGATTGGATTTTGTGTGGGAGTTAGGACGAAGGATGACAATGGCAACCCACGATCCACTGGAGACCAACTACCTGCTTCAAAGACTCTCAGTAGCTGTCCAGCGTGGGAACGCCATCTGCTTCTCCGGAACTCTACTATGAACATATGATGATGATGATGATAATAATAATAATAATAATAATAATAATAATAGTAATAATAATAATAATAATAATAGTAATAATAATAATAATTCACTTACATTTGCATTTTTCTGCAGAGTTACCATCGGTTATGAATAATAGTAGTGTGAAGTCTTTCAGACACTTTCAAGACATGTATATATTGTTGGATTATATTCACCATTTCAGCTGTTGCTCTGTCTCCAAGTTTTCCAGCATCTCAGCTGGCATATCATCTATACCTTTAGATGCACCTTTCTTCATTTCTTCTATTGCCTGTTCAGCCTCCTCTCTTAGAAATACTGGTTGAACATCTTCATTAACGATGTTGTTTGAATATGGCTGAGGTCTTCATCAGTTACAAAAAAGAACATTTGGTTGCAGCCTGTTTGACCTCCTCTCTTAGGAACACGAGTCGAACATCTCCATTAACGATTGGGTCCTTGGTGGCTTTATCTGTACTTGTTGGATTCATCAGTTGGACTGTTTGTTGTCTCTGTCATACAGTTCTTCAGTGTATTCTCCCATCTGTTTCTTAGGTTTTTTGTCCATTAACAGATTTCTCTTTGTATCTGTTATCATTGTGCTTCTCCGGCTCCTCTTCTTCATCAGCTGCTGTGCTGTGTTCCTTATGGTATCTGCTCTGTTACTGAAGGTTCTCTGATGCTGTGCATTATTCCTCCCACTGCCTGTGGCAATTTACAGATTCATTACTTCCATGCATCAACAAGCCTATAGGTTAATTGGGTCTTCTTATGCTTTGGATCTTCCTTCTTTGAATAATTTTCTATTAAATATGCTTACTGTTTAATTTTTTATTCAGTGCAACACACTTTGTGAATTTAAGTTACACTTATTTTGTTCAGTTAGATAGCCATATAAGGAACACTTTTGAGAGGTGCTTATAAGGTGCTATATATTTTGTTACATTACATTACACTGCAACTGATTGGTTTTTGTTTGTAGATGTCTTATGTATTTCTAAGTTTTCCCAGCGAAAGAGTGGCAGCCACACGAAAGATCCGGACGGCGCTGCTAGCCGCTGGAGTTTCTGTATTCATAGACGAAGAAGACATAGGTATGTATTTGCCAGCTGCTGGCCACTTGTTTAGTTTTCTGAGTACTGCTTGCTTACTGATTAGTTTTATGTTCTAAATAAGCTTTAACGTTATTCTGGCCAGCGTAGAGAGCACCTCTAAGTACTCTGTTTTGAAGCTGCACTACACAAATTTATTATTACAAATACAATTACAATTAAGAGATATCATCTCAACAGGCTTCCTGTTGATCAAAGAATGAAGTTCAAGATTGTCCTCCTAGGGCGGTCTTCACTTGTGATAAGCTATTTGTGCCAATTTTTAGCCAATCAGACTGTTGCTTCATTTGGCTGCTGTTGGGGATCTTCTGACCCCTCACTTCGATAGATGCTTAGTCATTAGACGGTGGCACTTAATGAATGCAGAAATAATAAGAATGAGCTTCCATAAATCATGTTTCAGGACCAACACATTACCTGAGAGTCTGGCTCAGTGTAGTCATAACCATAGATTATTGCATCATTCAGTATCTCAAAGTGGAGCCACCATCCCTCTCTGATTGCAGTCTCCTACTGTTCACCACTTCTTATCTCTTATGAATATGAGGAGTGTATGTTGCTTTACGACCTACATCAGATCCAGACAGTACGCTGTTTGCTTCAGTCCAGCTGCCACAACCCAGATATATGCATTTATATGTATCAAGGTTGACCTCTGAACATGTGGAGTGTTTGTGAATGTGAGTATATGGTTCATGTGAGGTCTGGACAGTTGCTGTTCGCTTACAACTCAGGCTGCCACAATCCTGCCATCTCTGGGTTTCATTCTTCTTCTTCTTCTTTATGTTCTCTGCCCCTCGGCAGGTTCGTATGTCCAATGACGCCATCTTTCTCTGTTCTGTGCCTCTCTCTTCAGTCCACTGTATCCCTCCTCTGTCATCATCCAGTCCAGTAGCATTGCTCTTGGTCTTCCACGTGTTCTTTTTCCCTCCATTCTTCCTTCGATGATGTCCTTTAATAGGGTGTCCCCTCTCAGGATGTGGCCGATCCATTTTCTCTGTCGTCCGTGTATAGTGCCTATCAAGGATCTTTTTTCCTCTACCAGCTGCAATATTTCTTCATTGGTTCTTCGCTCCCTCCAGCTGACTCTCTCCATTTTACGCCAAATCCACATCTCGAAGGCCTCTAGTCTTTTAATGTCCTCCTTCCGCATTGTCCACGTCTCTGAGCCATACTGGACGACACTCCATACCAATGTTTTAACCATTCTCTTTTTTAGCTTCCTGCTTAGATTGCCTCTGAGTAGCTCCCTCCTTTTATAAAATGCATCCTTTCCCATAGCTATCCTTCTTTTTATTTCCACTTGGCACCTTGCATCGTCCGTAACCATACTTCCCAGATAGCAGAACTTCTCCACCCTTTCCAATTCTTCTCCATTTAACGTGATCTTTACATCCTTTTCATTTCCTTTGCTTACCCTCATGACCTTTGTTTTCTTTACATTTATTTTCATGTCGTAGTTCAATGATATCCTGTTTAATCGGTCCATCATCCTTTGTAGGCCTTCTTGGCTGCCTGCTATCATCGCTTTAATTTTCCCCCCCCCAAGAATTCTCCATCTATTCTTATCTTCATTCTTTGTCCCATGTATAGATTTCCTATCAATCTTCTTTCTCTCCATTCCACTCCCATTCGTCTCAGTATCTTCATTAGTTTCCTCCAATCTACTCTGTCAAAAGCTTTTTCATAGTCAACAAAACACATGTACACGTCCTGACCATGTTGGATGCTTCTCTCCGTCAATACTCTAAGTGCCGCTATTGCATCTCTTGTCCCTTTTCCCTTCCGGAATCCGTACTGGTCCTCTCCTAGACACTTGTCTGTTTCGGCCTTTGCCTGCAGTCTTTTTGTTATTATCCTTAACATGATTTTTGATGCGTGGGTAAGTAGACTTATAGTGCGATGTTCCTCACACCTTGTTGCATTCGGCTTCTTCTGTATTGGTATCACTATTGACTGGAGAAAGTCTTCAGGCCATGCTCCTGTGTCATATATGTCCTGACATAGTTGCACCAACTCTTTCATAGCTCCTTCCCCCCGGTTCTTCAGTATTTCTATTGGGATATTATCAATTCCTTCTGCCTTTCCGTTTTTCACGTCGTTGATTGCGGATATCACCTCTTCTCTCATCACCCTCATTCCATTGTTGTTCTCTGCTTGTGCCTCTTCTTGGGTTTCATTGCCATCTATTAAACTGGTTTTCAGCCGCCATCATCAACGTTTATCACAGTTTGCAGTACTTACGAGGAACTAGGTAATAATAACAATAATGACTTTCTATGGATTAATTTATGGCAATGCTATCCATGCAGGATGGGCAGATTTAGACATGGTAAGGCCCAAGCTATGGGAGCCCTAGAGGCTCTATTTGGCAACTGTTGGCAGAGGATAAGGCTGTGTAACAATAGAACTTGGCAGGATTGCCACCAAGATGCAAAACAAATCCATGCAGAGTGGGGGAATGGTTGCTCCTTTAAAACTTTAAAAATATGCTTTTAATTATTAGTTTCTAGGCATTCTGAGTTTTTAACCGGCCCCTTCAGACTTCTCCTCAGGGCTCTCAAGGGCTTATGTGGCTTTTGCCATGAGATGCGTGCCACCCATTGTCCCAAACTGCACCCTGTTAGCCTTGTCACTTTTTGGTCCATGATTATTTATTCGTCAAGGTTAACCTGCTTATTTCACAACTGGCCTCTATATCTAGAGGTCATTCCACTATCTGGCACTTATGGACGTGCTTGATAGCAGTACAGCTCTGGCCCCCAGGCCCCTTCAGACTGTGAGGCCCTAAGTTGTAGCTTGTTTAGCTTATGCCTAAATCTGGCCCTTTATGTAGGCCTAACTGTTACCACATTAATCAATGGCTATCGATATCAATGGCTACCTTTATTAAATGTTGTGGCTCAGTTGAGTGGTAGTATACCTAGTTTAGGTATAGATCCAGCTTAACGTGGAGGAACTGCTCTCATAAACTATGCAAAAACATTTTGTTCAAGATTGCAATGTTTACGCACAGTTGTCTTGCAGGCTGTGCTTCGTCTTTACCTTAGGGAGCTATATGTCTTGGTCTCTTCCATGTCTGGATTCAGATCCCTTCACTCTGCTGTGCAAGGCACACTTGTTATCCCACTGGTTCGAACTTTCATAGTCCGGCATCAAAGCTTTTGTGTGATTGGTCCATTGTTCCGGAATAGGTTGCCTAGTAACCTATCACATTAGCTCCTTGGTCTTGATTTGCCTTTTTTCCATGCTTGGAAACCGTTCTGCTTGATTAAGTTCTTGTGCTGTCAGATCTCCTATATGAATTTCATTTCTGCTGTGTTGCAGTAAACACTCAGTCATAAGGTGTTGTTTACATTGCTTAAAGTCAGTCTACTTTCATTTACTATTCATAAAGGCAAGTAATAAATGTGCAAAATTACACATAAAGATGACCAGCATCTTGCTTGTATTTCCAGAATATGACACATACGGTGACATCATGAGAGCACTGAGAAGCTGCAAAGTCTTTCTCTGTATTGTTTCGGCTGAATACAACCAGTCGCCTTCTTGCAGGAAGGGTGAGTACACTAGTCTATGTTTCGACTGTGCAACTATGTTAGATGTTTTAAACAATTGGAGGTGTTTGAAATGCATAAGAATACACTCAAATGATACTTAACCCCTTCCCTAAGGATGACTTATATAGAATAGGCTTAATAAATTTGATATTCCTCAGGAAAAGAAATTAAGAGGTAAAAAATTGCTAATATCGGACATGTAACATTTTTTATTTCTTGATTGTCATAACAATTGTCTAGGGGCATACATAAGTACATAGCAGCTGAACAAATGTATTTTGTGGAGAAATTTTGAAATAGTAATAAGAACCTTTGAAAAATTGGGAAATTGTTAGGAATGTGCTGAAAAATGGTGAACATAAAAGATGGGCAAAATCATTTAGACTAGATGGTGCTATAGGTACTGATAGGATGATTAACAGTTAATAAATTTAATGAATATTTCACTCATATCTGTCCAGTATTGGCTTCAAAAGTTGCTGAACTGGATACTGAAGGTAATAAGATAATTGGCATTGTAATAAGACAATTGGCATTGCTTTTGCTTACAAAAGTAATCTATTTCTGCTGCAACATTTAGCTATTCATATGATGTAGCTATTCACAGCATATCAAATTAAATGTCTATTTGTTTGGAATGACACTGAATTTGTGCTAATATTTTTTCATGTTGGAGAAAAGCTGCCCACTAGCACTGATGTATTGCCAAATAGTCCAAGCTTCATTTCCAGACTACCTAAAACATCCACAGTCATCCTCATTTACAGTTCTAATGATTTCTCCACAGGAAACAGTTGAGATCTCAAAACAGCTGCGACCATTGAGAGAGAGGTGAGAGGGAAAGGGAGAGTTGTGGGAGAGATGGCATTGGCCCAGAGAAGGTCAGGGCTACCATGCTGGAACTATAATTTTTCTGGCAGTAATGAATTGTTCTTTTGGTACCCGAAGAGTTCCAGTAGGTACAAAATGGCTAAATCTGTTTAAATTGAGTCACAAATAAATAAATGGCTATCAGTTTTTTCCTAGTTTTCTAAGTATTTCAAAAATTAATGCACAGCACACTATTCTTCTTCTTTTGGTTCTCTGACCTCGGGCAGGTTCAGATGGCCGATGACACCACTCTTCTCAGTGCTGAACTTCTGCTTTCAGCCTGTTGTATCCGTCCATCATCACCCAGTCCAGCAGCATCTCTCTGGGTCTTGTCCTCTTGTCTTCCTCTCCTCCATTCTGCCCTCAGTGACGGTTCTCAAGGGTGAGTCCACTCTCAATATGTGACCAATCCATTTTATCTATCAGTTAAGCTTTTCTATACATCCTGGCCATGTTGACAACTCCTCTCTGTCAGCACTCCTAAAGCTCCAGTAGCATCTCTTGTTTCTTTGCCTTCTTTCTTTCTGAATCCAAACTGATCATCACCTAAGCAATCAGTTGCTTCTGACTTTGGCTCCACTCTCTGTTAGTGTTCAGAACATTATCCTTGAAGCATGAGTCAGAAGAATAATAGTACGGTGATCCTCGTAAGCTGTGGCGTATGAGTGAATGGAGTCATGATGGTCTGCAAAAAGTCTTCCAGCCATTCTTCAGTTTTGTATATATCTTGGCAAAGCCTTGCTAACTCCATCATTGCTCAGATTTTGTTAGCATTTCTGCTGGTATGCTATCTAATCCTTCTGGTCTATCTTTGGGCCTGTTGCCGCTCATGTACAGTTCTTCCACGTATTCTTTCCATCAGCCTTTGACTTACTAGCTTTGTGTAGAATTTTGCCTTGTCTATCTCTGAATGTAATTTGATCCTCCTGCACTCGATGTTTTTGATATTTGGTAACATAATGTCCGAAACTGCATTGGATAGTTTGTGATAAACAGGAATAAACAAGAATTTAATCATTTGGCGGACCTCTTGGAAAACTAAAAGTGAAACGGCAGTTCCATGAAACAAAGCCTGTGCAGAAGATTAGAGGAAATTGTGCTCAATATCGGCATGTGCAGTGCAGAGAATATGCCTTGCTTAAGCATTCAAAAAAAAAACTAATTTGTGTGATCTATATTCCTCACAAACACTGTTAGCAATCTTATTTGCCATATGATGTGATACAAATGATTGTTTTCAAATGTTTGGTGGCAGTCATGATTGAACATGACACATGGCATTCATATGGAAGCCTTGCAGACAGCGGTTACATGTTGGCTAATGTTACAGTTGAGCTTCACCCCAAGACTCAAACATTTCAGATAATGAAACGTCTGCACCCACAATGTTGACTTTTTTATGTTTTTGATTGATTTTATTGACGAGGGAGTGCCAAATACAATGACTTCAGACTTCTTTGGATTCAGGCACAGTCCGTTAGTAAGGAATCAGCAGTGTACTGCTTCAGTACACCATTTAAGGTTGTTGGTGTCTGTCAGTGTGATCAAGTGTTTTGTACAGTTGTGTGTCATTGGCATACTGGTGGTGACTGACAGCATGTGAGGAAATGACACCAATGACTGGGGCTACATACAGTGTGAGAAGAATCGAGCCAAGGACCATCCCACTAAAGACACCAGATGCACAGGTAGACAACTGCATCCTTGATGACCCAGTGTTGATGTGTTGTCAGGTAACTACTAATCCAGTCCATCGCAGCACCTCTGATGCCAAATGTCTTCTGCAGCCTAGCGATGAGCATTGCTTTGTTGATTGTATTGAAGGCTGCAGAGAGGTCGAGGCCAATAAGCTGAATGGGTTGGTGTCATCTGGAAGTGGTGTAGGCATCATCAAGAATCAATCAGTCATGATCAGTCAAGTGATGCCCACAGTAGGCTGACTGATTATTTTTTTAAAATGTAGGGGCTGCTGACTGAAGGCAACAGACAAGCTAGGAAGACATGTTCAGAATTTTTTGACAGTGTTTAAAGTTTGAAATTGGCCTATACTTAGCTTTATTCAGATCAAAACCTTCCTTCTTCAGCAGAGGTGTAACAGAAGCAAAACTTTAGCAGGCTGGAAATGCCTACTGCTAAAGACAAATTGTATAGATGAACAATGATTGGAGTAAACATATCTGCACATGACTTTAACAGAGACTTTGGGAAAGCATCCTTTGGAGGTGAATTTCCCAGTAAAAAGGACAGTAGTTTGAAGATTTCTACAGCATCCTCAGGTCTGAGGTTGTTGAAATGTGTGCCAAAAATGGTCCTTATCTGATGCAAGAGGTTCAGTGGGTTGTCCAGACAGCTGCTTGGCAGTTGATACCTTTACTGACTTGATCTTGGTGATGAAGAAGTCTGCAACGTGGCACAGCATTTCTGGCATTGTTTGTTTGGTAATACCTCAGATGGTACTATGGAATGCAGTACATCCTTCACTGCAAACCACTGCTGATGAGCTCAATTAGGCTTTTCGAATATAGTGTTACTGTGATGTTGTCATAGTCCTATCTACCCTGCTACAGGGCCATAGTCCTATCTACCCTGCTATACAGCTCCGAGACTTGGCTGATGACAGTTGCAAACCTGAAGAGAATGGAGGCAACACATCACCGCTGGCAGCAAAAGATCTTGGGAGTCACGTGGAGAGACATGGTGAGGAATGAGGAGATCAGGAGAAGAACAGGAATGGAGAGAATTGAAGAGATGATAAAGAGAGCAAGACTGCGATGGTTGGGACATCTGCACCGTATGGATGAGGATAGAATCCCGAAGCAGGCAATGGACTGGGCCCCAAGCGGGTGGAGAAGGAGGAGAGGAAGATCAAAAAAGAGCTGGAAGAACACAATCACAAAGGACCTCACAGACGGAGGACTGACGTGGGAGGAGGCTGCCGGAGCTGCTCAGGACAGAGAAGGATGGAGGACCTGTATCCCCCAATGTGCGTCAGCACATGGAGGGACTAAGGTCTAAGGTAAGGTGATGTTGTCAGCATGATTCATTGTTGGTGTTCCGGCATGCTGACCAAAATGTGCGGCAGATAAGTTCATCATCCATTGCTTGTCTAGATGTCTATGATGTTGTTTTGCATCTGCAGCTTACGTAGATAGAAATGTTATTAAGAAATTATTTTGTGTAATAACGTATTTTCATTTTAAACAGAGTCAGTGTAAGCGATTTGTGGTAGTCGTCGTGGAAAGGGATTACATCCCCACTGACTCCATGGAATTCTTGCGGAGGCAAGGATCTTTCATTGTCCGACCCCAGCAAGACTGCAGCATGATATGCCCAAGATCGTTGCCTGTGCTAAGGCTGCAGTCGCATTGGCAGGTAAACTGTTTCAGGTATCAATACGAGTGTGACAATTTTGACACAGTTCTACGTTTGTAAGTGAAATTCTGAATTTTTGAAGTGTTACTTAGGAAACTCTTTTTCAAAAGCAAAGCATACACTTTAGAAAGTCAGCTTTCAGAAACAATACCAACTTTCAAAATGCTTGATCATGTATGTGGATATGCAAAGATAACGTAGGCCTGAAATAGTTGATCATTTGTTACAAGTCTCTATGAAAGGCTGTAGTTCTTAAATGTGTCCATAGGATACCAAACCAGATAAATGGTAGTTGGGAGTAGCACCACCTCATCTCCATAGGATGGAGGCCATGTCACTTTGCACCTGCCTGCATGCCTGTCCTAGAGACACCCAGTTTGTCCACACATGTCCATGCTAGATCTGGGGACATGACTGTTATTTCAGCATGGAGGGACAAATGGGTAGCAGCAAAAGCTAGTAGACTCTAGTAGACAACCACTCCCTCATCGCCGATCCGTCTGTCTGTCCTGCAGGTTTCAATTTTCCTTGCCGACTCTGGTCTGCACTTAACCGATTTCAGACAGGCCAGTACTGCTGTGCCTGCAACATTGCTAAAAGGGGACAAGCCACTGATCCATTTTGCAGCTGTGGTGCAATGCAGACAATGGCGCGCATTGGTGATGTTAATCTGCAAACACACCAGCGGCGGACTAATGACTCTTCATCTGGTGATGACACGCAACTGGCTGGGCATGAACTGCATTGCTAGAAGAACTTGCCTCATGTGAAGGCAAAACATTAATAGCACATTGGTTCATTAATGCTCATTTTGGAACCAAGAATCTGATGTCGATGTTTTGCTGCTGTCCTTGTTTACATCTGGGTACTCTGGGTTTCCAACAAAAGGTGGGATTTTACATGACAAGAAATCACACTAGACCAAATCTCTCATCTACTAACAACACCATCAGGTAATGGGTCTGAAGGTGGATCACCTATGCGTCTTGGATGTACCGGTGGAGGTGGGCCTTCTTTGGCAGCAATAGCAGAACCAGAATATAAAAGGCCCATCTATAAGAACACAGACTTCAAAACGTTAATTGCCCATCGCAAAAGAATTTCCTACCCAGTCCAGGCAAATGACATGTTCCAAAGCTCTATATAATTGTTCATCTTGCTGAGTTGTTTAGCTGCTCATATACAAGGCATTAGCCATCTGTACATTATTGTGTTACAGGCTGTCCTAAACTAGCGGGACCTTGGACTCTTTTGAAAACACTATTAATAAAAATGTGACATGTTGCATTTTGAATCAGTAACGGAGTTGGTGGTGATGTGGTGGTGGTGGCGGCGGCAGTGGTGCATTCATTTCTAGAAAATGAGGGTGCATTAGCAATTCAGTACCTAATACAATATGTTTATTGTGTATTTTAGGATAGGTTGAAGTTAAAGGCCATGTAAAACAGCTCAGATCAGAATAAACTGAAACGCCTTATAACAACTTATTATAAATTATGACATGAATTGCAGCTTTAATGTGATACCAAAGTTTAAAACTTTAACATATGTGACAGCCAGTGTAACCGTAATACTGTATGAAATAAAAAGAATCTTTTAATGAATGTTTACTGTTAGGCTGATTTTACATTTCAAAGCATGCCAGTCTAGTGAACATTATTATCAGTTTTAAACGATTGACACAGATATGATGTAAGTTAGAAGTAGGAATTTTTGGTCATTTATTGCTTTTTGTTTAACAAATTTCAAAAGTACAGTTTTTACAAGTATTTTACCTGGGTTGCTTTTTCTTTAGTCAGTAATAAAGTTCAGGGAAATCATTTTTAATTTGTTAAATTTAGTAGAGACTGTGCAGCTAGCACATATGTAATAAATAGGTTTTGAATGCATGCAATGGTTTTGCAGCATTTGAGAGAAGTCCCAACATATGCTATGTAAATGCTCAGATACTTGCATACAGGTAAGTATGTGTGCATCTAGACACCTGATACATACTGTGCATTTTAAGTATCTCAAAGTACTGCAAAGTACTTGATCTAAACAAGTGGGTTTAAGGCACTTTGTCACTGAACATGTATTCAAACAATGCTTAACAAATTTAACACGCTTTAGAACACGACATCATTGTAAAGCAGTACACGTATGGATATACAAAAAACTGTAACGAGGTTCTAGTGTTCATGCTTCGGACCCTCCTGCTGAAACAGCCTCCCTTTAAACTTTCGTTGTTTGCCTTGGGTATAGTTTAACTCAACATTCATTTTCTGTTGACGTTAAGATGCACTTGTCTAGATCAGTTGGATAGCCATATGATCTGCACTTTTGGGAGGTGCTTGAAAGGCATTATATAAATGTCTGTTATATTACATTACATGCTGTTTGGCAGTCCAAATAGCCCCAATACGAAGTGTTTGTATTAAAAAATATTCTTTTTATAAATGTTTACTGCTGGTATTAGATTTTACAACATATCAAATGAACGTTATTAACAGTTTTACTTTTTCTGTTCTTTGCTTTCTTTATTTAAACAGATTGCAGAAGTACAGTTTTTGCATGTATTTTACCCTGGTTCCTTTTTCTCTCAGTCAAATAATAAAGTTCAGTCACGTTTTCAAGTCAGGTCAAGTGTTAATTTGTCAAATTTAGCACATTTACTAAATGTATTTTGAATGCATGCCATGGTTTTGCAGCACTTTTTTGGAGTCATGTTCCCAATTGTGCCATTTGGATTATGAAATACTATTATTTGGTCGTTTCAACAAATATTTTGGATAAGTATAAGTATTGTTGCAAATATATGTAGATATATGTAAATAGAATGTAAATTTTTTTAACGACCATATGGCATCGACCCTACTCAATACTCATGTTTCAATGAATTTATTGGGTGAGATCCTTCACCATTCCTGCCCGTTTGAATAGGTACCCCGCCATTTAAGGTCCTCGTGTATGGATCGTGCAAGCCCGAGATTCAGTTCTCTAAAATAAGCCACGATCGGTATATGAGACAGTATCCTCACGACCAGAGGCGCCATTCTAAGACAGAGCTGCATCAATTAATTTTGACAAGTTTTGTGAAACTGAGTAAAACAATGCATGCGTGGACCAGCATATTTTATTTCTGCATTTATTTAATGCCACTATCTAATGTCTAAGCATCAGTCGATGGCACTGAGCAATTGTGAATGAAGGACTTGCTTAACATCCCTGCTGCACAGTAACTCTCAAAAGACAAATTGCACGTACATAACTGGACAATCATTTACTCGGATATCATTCTTATGGTGATAATACTCAAATTTACGTTACTTTTGACAGTTTGTCTTGTCATTCCAATTCAGCTGTTGTCCACTAACTTTGAGGAAGTGCAGTCTTGGATGGTGGCTAATAAACTTCTCCTTAACTCGTCAAAAACTGAATTTTTGTTATTGGGCACTCCATGGCAGCTTAAGAAGTTTGAATAGCTTAAATCTTTAAAGCTGTGTGACTCACTTGTTGAGCTTAGGTGTTATTTTTGATTGTGTCTGCACTGTCACTGAAGATTCTTCAATGCTGTGCGTTGTTCCTCCCACTGCTGTTCTTTAAATTTATGTTCTCTGTGACTCTCCACAGTTCGTTGTTCAGTCTTCCTTATCTCATCTGTGCCCGTTCTGTCCTATGGTGTTTTTCTTTCCTTCTGTCGTACATTTTAGTTATAAGTCCATCTGTTACCCGTGGCTTCTTTGGTTGTGGTCCACAACCACTATCTGCTTCATCTGTTTTGTGACAACATTCTTCAGTTGCTGCTTTTCTGGTACTTATGCATACTGTAATGTAAATTGAAGTATAAACATAATATACTCGACTATTTCATTGCTAAACGAAAGCACATAAATTAGTAGCTTATAATGTCTCTGTATTAACACTAATGCCGAACAATATCTGCTGTCACTTTGCCACCAAGGGAGTATCAAATAAAAAGGGATCATAAAAGAATTTTGAATGGGTCCAATTGTCCTAATCACTGTGGTGTTGAAATAATGGCAGACAAGTCTACATAGTCTCATTTATCCAAAATTATACAAGAAACACCACTGGCTACCTCTGGAGGAATGGATTTGAGTCAAGTCCTCCTTGGATGATCCATGCTGGTCAGCACTGCCCCAGAATACATTTGGGAGCTGCATTCCAGTTTTCAGTCAGCCTAGTCGCCAATCACTATGCTATGCTGTCTATGGGGATTTACATATTTATCATTTCCTCACATCAGTATGAGCTATGTTGATCCTTCTCATGCTTTGGACATTCATCTTCAAACAATCTTCCATTAAACGTGAATACTGTTCATCTATTGATTCAGCTCAATGCACTTTCTGAATTTATCACACTTGTTTTGATCAGTTAGATAGCCATGTAAGGAGCATTTTTGAGAGGTGCTTAGAAGGCGCTTTATGTTTTGTTTTGTTACATTACACTGTAATTAATTGATTGGATTCATTTGTAGAAATGGCTCCTGTCTTTTTAAGCTATAAAACTAAAGACGAAGCCTACGCGAGGCGGATCAAAGATGAACTTGACACGAGAGGTGTCACTTCTTTTCTTGACAAAGACACCATCTGTTAGTATTCACCGATTTCTGATAACTTTTCTAGTTATTTCAGCACTGCTCATTTACTGGTTAGATTTTTCCTCATTTTTGTTCTTTGATGAAACAATAAGTTCACGATTTTCCTCATGGGTTTGGTCTCGTCGGTGAATAGCTATCTGTGCCTATTTGAGCCAGTCATTCATTCGCTTAACTCAGCTGCTTTTTGAGATCTTCTGGCCCCTCGCTTCGACTGACGCTTAGTCATTAGGTAGTGGCAATGAATAAATATAATAATCCTCAAGATCATTCTGGAAAGGATAAGAAGTAGAACAGAATCGGAATTGGCGGATGTTCAAGCAGGGTTTCGACGTGGAAAAGGGACAAGAGATCAGGTGACGAACCTTAGAATTATAATGGAAAAGATGAGAGAGCATCAACAACCGTTGTACATGTGTTTTGTCGACTTTAGGAAGGCTTTCGATTGTGTGTCACATGAGAAACTGTGGCTGGCAATGATGGAGATGGGCTACCCAGTACACATTATAAACTTGATGGCAGAAATGTATAGCAAACAGACGGCAAAGGTAAAAATTGGAGGCATATTGTCAAGCGGGTTTAGCATAAGAAGGGGAGTGAGACAGGGGTGTGTGATTTCACCAACCTTGTTTAACATATTATCCGAAATGGTCATGAGGGAAGCTCTAGAGGGATACAAAGGAGGTATTCAAATTGGAGGAAGAAAGATAACAAATCTACGTTATGCGGATGATATAGTGTTAATGGCAAGCACAGAAGCGGAATTGCAGGACTTGGTGTCTCGATTGGATAGAGAGGGCAGAAAGAAGGGGCTGGAGATCAACATAGGGAAAACAAAATCCATGGCAATGGCAGGTGCACAATGTAACATCAAGGTGCAAGGCATCAGGATAGAACAAGTGGACACGTTCGTATACTTGGGATCGCTCGTGACAGAAGATGCTGAGTGTAGTAGGGAGATAAGAGTAAGAATTGCAAGAGGACAGGGAGTAGGAGCAGATCTGGTGAAATTGTGGAAGTGCCATAACATCAAAGTACCCACAAAGTTAAAATTAATGAAGACGCTTATTTGGCCAGTAATGATGTACGGATGTGAGAGCTGGACAATCAAAAAGAGGGATGAGGTTAGAATAATGGCATTCGAAATGAAGTGCATTCGGAAAATACTTAGAATATCATGGACAGAAAAAAGAACAAATGAGTGGGTTCTAGAGACGGCTGGTGTGGAAAGGAGTTTGCTTGAATTAATCAAAAGAAGAAAGATGTCATACTTTGGACACATAATGAGGAAACAGGGTGATTGTTTGGAGAAGGAGATCATGCAAGGAACAGCTCCGGGAGCAAGAGCAAGAGGAAGACCAAGGAAGAGGTGGATGGACAACATCAGTGAATGGACCGGCATGGACACAGAGAAGTTGCTGAGAAGAACCGAGGATAGGAGTGGATGGAGAAGAATCGTCTACAATGCGACCAACCCTCGTACCGAGGACGGTTGAAAAGAAGAAGAATGAATAAATGTAGAAATAATAACATTAATATTCCGTAAATCAACATGCTTCAGAGCCAACACATGTCCTGCAACTGGTTTTGATGCAGGAAACCCTTGATGACTGTCGTCATTCTCAAGGATTTTAGGATAATCAACTTGACAACATTAGCATATGTATTAGATATTTGGAAAACAACGAGGATATCAGTTTTTGCATAAATTTAGATTGTATTATTTTTGGCTAATTTAGCCTTATGTGTTTGTGTAATATGTATGGACCACTATGGAACAGTTAGGCAGGGATATCATTAACATGCATGAAATGAGGCAAATAGGATATTCTTGATGGAAGTTTGACAGGTGGAGGTAAATGTGAGAGACAGACGGAGATAGGCTGAACAGACGGATGCCAATCTGAGGGCTGATTGACAGACAGAGGCAAAAAGCTTAAGAGGGAGATAGCAAAGAACAGGTATTCTCTAAACGGCGGTCGAGCAGCCATCAGGTTTCCGGAGAGCAGGGAAGGAAATTAAGACTGCCTAAATGGGCCAAATTAGGTTAACAGGCCAATGTGAATCAGTGACTCTGATGTTGCTGTAATGCTGTAAATACATTATATATATATATACTTGCTAATATATGCGTAAAGAAATAATCATTGGTTACGTCTCGTTACTGTCGGACAATTCCATCCTAGAACTCATGTTCTGTAAAACTGTGAAAGTCCCTGAAAGAGAATGCCTTTTCTTATAAGCACCACTGCCACCAAGATACTGAAAGATTTGTGTTTGCCGGAGGATCCTTCTGTCAACACAGACAGACACAGTACAACAGTCATTTCTTTCAGTACAACATACAACCGTCATTTACAGTCGTGGCTAGACCTGGAGGTTGGAGCTTACATATGAAGCAGCTTGAAGGCACTCTACTGCTTGCCTTCCATCAAAAACACTGCAGCATGTTACAGATAAAGCAGCGTTCCATTGAAGACCTGTGCTAGTTGCTGCTTTCGCTACCATTGATGTTGTGTGAGATCAACCCTCTGGCACCAGTTCTCATTAAGAACTTTGTGGATTATCTTTTGCCATGTTTAGTGTTGTTATATAATGCTGCTTTTGTTGAAGGATCATTTTCTTCTTATTAGAAATGGGCTATTATTTTGAGTCGTGCTTGATATGATTGTCTTGATATGAGAAAGTTTTACTCCACGTGGTCTGTTCTGGGCTGAATTCTTGCTGATGTTTTTGGGGCTGCTGACTGGAGACATTTTACCATCCTTACCATTTGACGAAAGTGCTGCCTTCAACATTGTTAAACAAGGCATTAATTTAGTGTCTTAAGCCATTGTTTGGTGTTGGGCAATGTTCTGTTGTGTTTGCATTCATATATCTCCAGGCATACCCAGGTAGCGGGTATTACATAGCTATCTCCGTAGGGGAGAAAATGCTTCAGACATTGGAGATGATTGTTGCCTGGTGTTTTCCAACCACTTCTGTCAGAACCGGGGGAACCCAGTTCATCGGGCTTGGTACCCATGGACAGATCATGAAATTGTTCTGTCTTGTTTGCACCACTATTTTACAGGTGTCTGCACTACGCACTTCTGTGCATAACGTGTCATGACCTTGGACCCGGAATTGACCTTCTCTCACCACATGAAGAGTGAGTTGAACGTGATTTTACCACCTTATTTTCTCATTTTCGAAATTTGTAACTCGATCCCTTTCAGATGGTTTTATTTTAGAAAGAAACATTTTGTGTAAAATTTGAAGCAGATTGATCTGCATTTAGAGGTTGCTCACAGGGGCCAAACTTTACTATATAATCAGCATGGTATGGGGCTTTCATAAACTCTTGTATGCACAGTGCACACGGTTCTTTTGCATATGGTTCTTTGCACACAAGTCCTTTGCACAATGCACAGTTGCACACGGCTCTTTTGCACCCGCAACTGACTTCCTGTATAAGATGGTTAACTAGCCACTACAGATAAGATGAACGTCCTCTCACCGACAGACAATCAGAGCCAAAGAAGACGAACAAACCCAAAGAAGACGGTTGAAACTGACACTCACCCACCAAGAACGGTTGGAGCAGGAAAGAAAGGAGACAGTTTGAGCCAGAGAAGATGGCAACGCATTCACAAGATTACCTAGTTAGCCCTGCAGAAGGAATAGAAGGAAGTAAACTACCATTGGAGAAGCAGGTCCTTGGCCACTTAATGCATCGCCACAGTGTACTGAAAGAAGATATCCGTACGGCAGTGACCCACATCATACAGCCCATCAAAGATTTCTGACCCCGTGCTAGAATTCCAACCAGACATCACGAACACTCGATCAAAAAGCTCGAGCAACTATTCTATGAATGGCAGGGGCTGAAGAAGAATAAGAATCATAAATCCCAGACTCAGACAGCCAAGAAAATACGTTTTTAGACAGGATAGAGGAACTGTTTGACATTGTACATGCTAATGACATGGAGCTCATTGAGAATCAAGAAGACAGACTCTTCCTCAAACCACAGCAGAAAAGGGACAACTGGGCTGTGTGAAAGGAGTCAACAAGGTGCTGCTCCAACAAGAGCAGAAGCAGATGGAGAAAGAGGAGACACTGCAAAGGAGGCGACAGACGTCACATAGAATAAAACTCCATACAAGCACATACAAGCAATAAAATGATATAGACTTGATCAACCTTCTTTGGTAAACATATTTCATGTTTACGCTTTAGCTCTGTCTTCATTGGTTGCTGAGATATTACTTTTTATCCTTTTTTATGCTTTTTAAAATTTATAACATGCATTTAAAGCAGTGAAATTGGATCAAAAAATTATCTGATGGACAGAATTGAATTGTTATTGACATTTCTTAAAGTCATTTTATGTTTATTTATTATTTAATTCAGACTGTTGTATTTCCAGTGCATAACATAAACAAAGAAGTTATGTCCGGCATCATTGACTGCAACATCATTGTCAGTCTCATCTGCAGTGACTATGCGAAATCTTCGTCATGTCACAAAGGTACATTATCTTAATGTTTTGGATGCACAACTATGTTAGATGTTCAAACATTCATTGGCATTTTGCAACACATCAGAATGCACTCAAACTGTAATTAAGAGGTCACAAAGTTGCAAATATGGGAAGGTAACATTTTCTGTTTTTTATCATTATTATAAGTGTATGGTGCACATACACACACACACACACACACACACACATGCACACCCATACATGCCTTCAATGCCTTTCCGAGAACATGTATCTGTACATCCGGTCCGAGAACGTCCTTATAGCCTATGACGACCCTAATGAATTATATATCAATATGTTCATGAGAATGAGTATCCAATCACTGGGGGTTATTTTAAAAGATACACAGGATGAGGAAGGAGGTGTCAAGATAGGACCTGTGAAAGAGGAATGTTTTCAGTTTTGAGTGAAAGGCCGATGCAGAAATTGCAAGCGTTGGAGCGTCGATGAGTTTGTATAATGTGCTTATTTTTCATTGATATCATAATAATAAATATATATTTTAAAATCTGCATTTAATAATAGTTTAACTGAAGCAAATCAACATAAAGGTAATTAAATTTTGTGTAATCATTTGCTCATGAATGGATGTATATAATGTATTTAAATATTAATAAATTATAGTGAATATAAATATGTAATATGAATTATTGAATATTATTACATTTTTACATTTTAATATTAATTTTAATATTAATTTAAATGTTCATTATGTTGCATATTTCAAGATCTGTTATACTGTCATCATGTCATTTGAGTGATAAGGTATATACATGTACATTACTACATAAACATTAATAAAAATGTATTAGACGACTATGTATACATTACATAAAAATACACATTACAAAAAAAGCAAATCTTTTGTTCTAGGATCCAAGTTTCTCCAATTCGGTCAAGGCTGCAAAGCAGTTTATAAATTCCAGGCACAATTGGTTTGAGAGCACTGTAAGTTTTCTCAGATCAGAATCTTTTGACTCTCATATCCCCACTGTTAATATGACCAAATAAGCTTAAACCTGGCACTCCATCAGTGACATTCAACACACAAAACCAAGCATTTTGAAAGTTTGGTGTTGTTTCTGAGGCTGACTTTCCAAAGTGTATGCTTTTCGAAAAGTGAGTTGCAGAAGCAAGTTGGCAAAAAAACCAGAGCAGTTGCTAGTAAAATCATGACAGTTTCCATCATGTTAGACTAATTCTACAAATATCCCATACGTGAAAGTGGACTAGTTTGCAAACGGTTTTGACATGTTGAGTAAAAGACACAGTCACACAGTGGAATCAAAAGTTATGCCCAAACTGCAAGCATGTTCAGAACGGTCAACAGTCAATCCACCTAACTGAACACATGTCAGCGAAGCAAATTTGTGCAAATTTTAAAAATAGTTTACTTGTCATCACTCTTGATAATATTTGGCAGCTCACGATGAAGTCTGGATGCTGAGAAGCATTTGTGCAATTTTGTTCCGATAAAGAAAAACTCTAAACTGTCTGTAGCTTTGTAGTCATCTTCCAGTTCCACCACAACAAACGTCTTCTTGTACTCATATAAATCTTATAGAAATAAACTCGTCTCTTTTAACAGCAGCTGAGAAAAATTACTGTGCTAATACATTAGAATATCATAAAAATAATTTGCATGAGGTTTAGAAAACTTCAAATATAATCCCTGACAGAAACTGTGATACCATTAGTGAGATCATCCACACTGGAAAAAAGTACTTGGTCCAACTATTATAGTTGATGATTCAATCAGTTCTTTACTAACATTGGTCCCCAATTTGCTCATAATATAACCTGTCCCTGAGAGTCACACTGACTACTTAAAATCAACGGTGCCTCACTCCATGTACTTCAACCTTGTACTACCTCAGGAATTAGTTAACATCATACCCTCTTTGTAATGGTCTCTAATGTTCTCTAATGTTCTATAGTGTACGGGGTTTAATGCTATATCAGTCATGGTCATAAAGAATTCCCCTCAGGAAATTTCATCTGTGCTTTCTGAAATCTTTAGCAACCTGCCTACAGGGATATTTCCAGATAAATTAAAAACTGCTAAGGTAATTCCAACCTGTAGATCTGGTGACAAATTGTAGGTCTGCAACTACAATGTGTATGTATCTGGCTATTTGTATTCCACCTTTCAGGAACCTCACAACTATTGCATTTGACTCTGTTCCACATTCGTTTTCAATCTACCTTAACAAGCACTTGTTTAGATCCAAAAGCAAAAAAGTTATGAAAAAACCCATTGAGGGTAACCTTTCCCAGGTGTTAAAGAATGGCAGCTGAGTTTGAATCCAGTTTTGTCTATCCAAGAGCTGTTTTGTTATCTGCACTGTGTCTGCCAGCTTCAAATAAAACACCAAGCACCCTAACTGCAAAGAAGTCAATGCCAGATCTCAGTCGTTTTCACACACCAGTGTAGCAGAACTCAATATACCACGTGTTAGAAGATATGTATATATAGTGTATGTATGTGGGTATGTATAAAAGTATTTGTTATGTGTTCCCACAGGTAGTCTCTTCACAAAGTATTATGAGCCATACTATATTCAAACAACCAAGAACGACATATTGCACTCCTTAAGTTCCATAATAAAAAGCATGCCTATACTCTAAATACTCAACAATTCAACTCAGCATAACACATTAGGTTTTGCAAAATTACAAAAACTAATTCAGATGACTTGAAGAGCAGCTGAACAAATGTATTATGTGGAGAAATTTCAAAATTGCAGTAACAACCTTAAAAAATTTGGGAAATTGTTAGGACTGTACTGAAAAATGGTGAAATTAAAATCCAAGTAGAATCATTTAGAATAAAGTGGGTCTGTATGTAGTTATAGAACAATAATAGTTAATAAATTAATGAATATTTCATGAATATCTGTCCAACATTGTCTTCAAATGTTGCTGAATTTCCAGGCTTCTTAAAAGATCCACAGACCTGGTCATTTACCCTAAGTTGTTTGATGTTATTAGAAAAACTAAAGTTTGGGATATCGATAGCACTGAAACTTCAAAAGTGCATAAAGCAATAGGCCAGATGATATGCATGGATGTAGAGCCCATTTCAGTAGTAAAGAATGAGGAATTCAGGGATTTGATTGCTGTGCTTAGGCCCTGCCATAGGTACTATCTAAGAAGTTTTTTGCTGAAAAATTCTTCCAGGTACATGCACAAGTGTTTGTGAACAGTTCAGAACTAGTTTGCATGATGCAAAGGGCGTATCATTCAGCATGGACACATGGACATCTCAGTGCAGTACAGTCATTTATGCTTTTAACTGCACATTGCGTTGATGAAAATTTCAGCAGAAATTTTGCCGTACTCCACTGTGAAAATGTAGCTGATAGACATACTGCTGAAATACTAGACAAACCATTTCTGCAATGACAGAATGATGGCAAAAACAACAATTTCAAATTCACATGTTTGTCAGAAACCATGCTACGAACATGGAGAAGGCTATGCAAGATGCAACCAACAAATTGAAGGTCGTTTTACTCACACTTCAACTCTGTATTTGTGATTTCCTGTTTCATCAGAACTCTGTCAACAATTTCATTTTCTTGGCAGGAAAACCATTGGCCATTTTACATATCCTACAAGTGCTATGGCCTGACTTCGTGAAATACCAAAAGAATTAAAACTACCTGAATTTGAACTGATATAGGATGTTATAAGATGGAATTCATCATAGTACATGTTTGAAAGATTAATAGAACAGAAGCAAGGAATTATTTTTTACATCAGCAAAGAATACTTGGGTAAGAAAATAACATCATTTACCCCATCTCATTGGCAGTTAATGCAAGCTTTTGTAACTGTGTTAAATCATTTGAAGAATTAACAACAGATGTATCTAGTGAGACAGCCCCTTGTTCTATAGTGATTCCACCATGTACAGCCCTCACTCAGTTAACTAATACTGATGGAGTAAAAGAAACGGTACAAGAACTTTTGAAGTCGATACATGAAAGGTTTCAGGATGTTGAAGCAAATCCACTTCACAGTGTTTCAACCGCTCGGGACCAGTGTTTCAAACTTAAATGTTTCACCTCAGAATAAACGGAAGCTAAGCAATTTGTCTCACATGCTGTGGAAAAACTTGATAGTGCTGATATATGTGCAGCTATACATAACAAAGAAGAAAGTGAACATGTGACAACAGAGCCTGCTCCAAAAAAACTGAAAGCCAATGTGGGAGTATGGTCATACTGAGATTGTTTGGATGACTCAAACACCACCAGCCAAACACTGTTGCCATTATGAGCAACAATATTCTACCTATATTTCAGAAAGCTGCTTGTAGTGAATCAGTGATCCACTGGCTTGGTGGAAAGACAATCACTTCAGATTCTCTCTAGAGCAGCTAGAGTCTATTTGGCAACACCACCTATAAATGTGGCAAGTGAAAGATTATTCAGCATTGCAAATAACATCTGTACAACAAGAACTAATCTTCTTTCAGATCGAGATGAGCAGTTGATATCCCTGAAGTAATAACATTTAGCAATTCATTAGACACATCAGGATTTGCAAACTTCAATTTCATGACTGACTGGTGGGTCATTACAAGTATTTAATATTTTTGCGATAAATGTTTAATGTGCGAGTTTTACAATGTTTTAAGTTTTCAGATAGCTGAATATTCATTCTAATTGGGCCGAATACTTATGCAGTACATCTCAAATCTGAATAATTTACATGAATCCAAGTCCAGGACTTGAAAGCTGAGCACATCAATATCAAAATTTAGCTTGTGTAGGGCCTATAGGCTATATTTCACTATTCTGTGTCTACTGTTTGACTTATTAAAGATGGCAAAGTTGTTCTGTGCTCCCTAAATAATTTCTGCGACCATCAGCAGCGTTCAAAAAAAAGTTCAGAGCAGCCACACCTGGGCCTTTACTGAATTGATTAAATGGAAAATAATCAATGCAACAACTCACTGTGCAGGTGAAAGCAGTTAAGGAAATGAAGGAAGCAGTTAGAATTTGTCCATGTCATCATGTCAAAGTCAATGAAACTGTCCGAGGGGCCGCCTTACTGGACCCTTCACTAAAATTCCTTGTGGATGCTGATCTTACCATTAAAGACATCAACAAACAGCTTATTAAGGGTACAAAGGCTGCTGTTGACAGTTCTATACGGGCACCAGCATCAGTATCATCTGATTGTCCCAGTCCAGTTCATAGTGCCAAAGCAAAGTGAGTACAGAAGCATCTTCAACATTTATCAGTTGTAGTCTAATTAATCTACATGGAAGAGAAACATTGACATCTGAAACTTAAGAATCACAGCCAGTAACCAAGAAGGTGGAAATGGTGCAGAAGTTCAAGGTATCACAAGCCAGGCCTGAAGTTCTCTGCACACTGAAACTGAAGTCAACACGTAGGATTCGTGCTTTTAAAAAACTTAACGCTCCTATGTCCCACACAAAATGCAGGGGGAGGCACTCACTTCCTGCTCTTTGGCATTTGAATGAATCCAGCAATGGACGAATCCCAAGGTCCTGCACACAAGGTTAGTGCATCGCAGGACTTACCATTTACCCCCCAGGTTACACTGGTACCAAATTATTCTGCTTGATGACAGGACAAGTGTGTGTGTGTGTGTGAACCACAGCAAAACTTCCCTCATTTGAACATACTAGAGGGGAACTACCTTTCAATTTCTGCACTGGGTGTCCGTGCTTAGACAAAGTTTCAAAGTGCGGATCAATACTGTACCAGAGGAGCAGTTCAATGGCACTGTATCAAGCCTGTATTCTGCCTGTAATACATGACAATTATCCAGAATTCTTCTCTGCTAGCCTGCTGATGCTCACTGCAAGAAGTAAGAGCTTTCTCAAGCTATGATTTTTTCACGAGTGCTTTGAATAACAGTAAGGCTGACAGTTGCTGACATATTTCTACAGACTTACTTAGTAACTATTGGTCAGGACTAATATTATTTTACTCTATGCATTTGTAAGACACTGATTACTTTCTTTTGGTTTCATATTGACAAATATTGATAGATTTTTCCAATCACTCACTGTCACTATTTATGTTTTGCTGAGTTATTTTCTGTGCTTAGTATGTAGTTCATTGAAAGACAAATAATTTGACAGCTGCTAATGCTGTCATGTATACTGCTGTTCTGCTTATCCATGGTCAATTCTAACTTGGAAATTGGTTGATTTTTCATAAGTCAAGTGATTTTAATTCCAAGGCATGGAATTTTTTATCGCTGCCCATAACAGTAGTCATTGTTTCAAGGAGGTTACCCCATGCATGACAAGAGGGATATATGCCAAGAGGAAATGACTGGGGAAGAAATGTCCAGAGAGGAAATTTCCTTTATCCATATAAACTGCAGAGGGAGTTCAACGTCCATGAGCTTTCTGCAGCAGCACACTAAGTTCATGGATGTGTTGTGGTTCCAACTTCCAGAAATTAATTGATAAATTAATTGGAGCAACGTAATCCTGCCTGTTTTTCATGTGGTCTAGCTACTGTCGTCTTACTAATGGAAGATGGATACAAACCAGAAGGCAACCTGCTGCACATATTTCGGGGTATAAGGAGAATTGAATGCACAGACAAGGCTATGTTTGCGCAGCAGCTGCCAAGCATTGTTGAGACAATTTTAGACCGTTTTGCCACAACCTTATTTTACCTTATTCTAGTAGTCCATAGTCTGATTTGGAGCAACAACTGACCGTGCTGCCTGTATCGTTGCAGCATGTCAAGAAGTTAGTTAACATTCTGCATTTCTGTATCCGGCATTTCCCTATTTTACCCATGTCCCTTAAGGTATTGCATAGTGACTAGTGTACACCGTTGCATTAATTCTTTTGCAGACATTGCACCAGTCTGTCGCACAACAGTTGCAGAATAAAAAAAGAAAGGAATAAAACGTTCAGCTGACGAGAATGCTTCTAGTCCTAGCTGTGTTAAAAGGCAAACTATGCTAAATGATCGTGCCTGTTTCAGAATTAGCAGATCTCGCATCAAAATTGAAGAAGTTGACGAGCTGCTAATTCAGTACATTGTGAATGACATGCAACTACATACAGTTGAGAGCAAGGCATTCAAGGCTTTAGTTACTGGATTATGTCCATTGGCTGGTCTTATTTGTCGGAAAACTCTGGCTGGCCAAATTACCAAACAAAGTGAAGAAATGCATGAAAACCTACAGAAGGAATTTAATTCAGCCCAGTATGTCTGCACTGTGGCTGACATGTGGAGCTCAGCTAACAGAAGCTTTATCTGAATGACCGCTTACTGGTTTGCTGGAAGTGTTCCAGTTAAGCGAAAGTCTGCACCAATTGCTTGTGTTCGATTCAAAGGGATGCATACATATGATCGAACAGCAACTGTCACCAGTCACACGCATGCTCAGTATGGCATTGAAAGCAGTCTTTGTCCAACCCTGTTCTAGTTAAATGGCACTTGGCTCACCTAAAAGATGAAAATATCCCATATGTGAAAGTGGACTGATTTGCAAACGGGTCCAGTACACGCTGGCTCCAACACAACCTGCTTTAAACTCAAGATGTCTAGTACAGCGGTTAGATCACTGCGGATGCTAGACAAGTTGTTTCCAGTATGTGCAGCGATTCCCTCTGTTTAAATTGAAGATAAAGTCTCTGCTTTAAACTCAAGATGTCTAGTACAGCGGTTAGATCACTGCAGATGCTAGACAAGTTGTTTCCAGTATGTGCAGCGATTCCCTGTTTAAAATGAAGATAAAGTCTCTGCAGATAATGAGGTGATAGCTGCTCATAACAGTAGTCATTGGTTTAAGAAGGTTACCATGTGCATGACAAGAGGGAAATATGCCCAGAGGAAATGTCCAGGAAAATTACCAGGAGGAATTACCCTAAGGGAAATGTCCAGGGAGGAAATGCCCTTGATCCAGATACACTGCAGTTCAATGTTGATCATCTTTTTGTAGCAGCACACTGAGCTCATGGACGATGTGTTGTGGTGCCCACTTTCGGAATGCTGCCACTGTTGTATGCTGTGTGAGAATGTTAAAATATTAGAAATGTCATTAAGAAATAATTTTTTGTAATAATGTATCTTCAATTTAAACAGAGGGAATCGCTGCACATGATTTCAAGAAGCCATTCGTCATCGTCGAGCTGGAAGAAGGTTACAAAGCTTCGGACGACCTGGCATTTGTCTTCATGGGTGCGAAGTTGCACAAGTGCTTTTCTGCACCGAGGCTCCATCAGGAGTGGCCAAAAATTGTGAAGAGTGTCCAGGCTTTTATGAATGGTAAACTATTTTAAAAATTTGCACAAATTTGCTTCGCTGACGTATGTTCAGTTTAGTGAATTGAATGTCGACCACACTGAACGTGCTTGTAGTTTGGGCATAACTTTTGATTCCACTGTGTCTTTTACTTAACATGTCAAAACCGTTTGCAAATCAGTCCACTTTCACATATGGGATATTTGTAGAATTAGTCTAACATGCCTGAAACTGTCATGATTTCACTAGCAACTGCTTTGGTTTTTTGCCGACTTGCTTCTGCAAATCACTTTTCACTGGTATTGCCAAACGAGATTTGCACAATCTACAGGTGGTTCCAAATTCTCTGGCAAGAGCCTTAACAAAAACCTCTAAGTATGAGCATATTTCTCCAATAAGCAGAATGGATTGGTGTTATCCAGAAGTGATGTCCAGAAGTGGATCTTTAATAAGGCCATTTCAGTCATGTTATGTCCACATCAGGCTGACTGATGACTGTTAAAATTACAGGAGCTGCTGACATGAGGCAACAGACAAGCTAGGAAGACATGTTCCAAAATTTTCAACAGTGTATGTAAATTGCAACAGACAAGCTAGGAAGACATGTTCCAAAATTTTCAACAGTGTATGTAAATTTGAAAATGGCCTATAGTTAGGATTATTCGGATCAAGGCCTTCATCCTTCAGCAGGGCTGTAACAGAGGCAAATCTATATAGCAGGCTGGAAATCGTCCACTGCTAAAAGACAAATTGCACCTACAAATGATTGGAGTAAACATATCCACTCATGACTCTAACACTGACGATGGGAAGCATCCACTGGAGACGGAGTTCAGTGTTGATGATCTTTTTATAGCAGCACACTAAGTTCATGGACAATGTATTGTGGTGCCAACTTCCGAAATGATGCCACTGCTTTTTGATGTGTGAGGATGTTAAAATATTAGAAATGTCATTAAGAAATTATTTTGTGTAATAAAGTATCTTCAATTTAAACAGAGGCACTATGTGCACACGAGTACCGAAAGCCATTTGTGGTCCTCGAAGTTCAGAATGGTTACCAGGCATCAGACGACCTAGAGTTTGTATTCCTGGGAGCCAAAAGGCACAGGTGCTGGTCGCCTGTGAAATTTCACCAAGCTTTGCCACATATTGTGGAGAATGTAGAGGAATACCTGTGACAGGTAGACTATTTTAAAAATTTGCACAAATTTGCTTGGCTGACGTTTGTTCAGTTAGGTGCATTGATTGTTGACCGTTCTGAACATGCTTGCAGTCTGGGCATAACTCTTTTGATTCCACTTTGTCTTTTACTCAACATGTCAAAACCGTTTGCAAATCAGTCCACTTTCACATATGGGATATTTGTAGAATTACTTGCCGGAAATTGTCATGATTTCACTAGCTCTGGTTTTTTGCCAGCTTGCTTCTGCAACTCACTTTTCATTGGTATTGCCAAAAGAGATTTGCACAGTCTACAGATGGTTCCAAATTCTCTGGCAGGAGCCATAAAAAACAAATAAATTTGAGCATATTACTCCTATATTGCATTTATTACACTGGTTGCCTATCGAGTTAAGAATTCAGTTTAAATCTGTTCTTGTAGTTCACAAAACATTACAATTAAATTCACTAATATATCTCTGTTCCTTGCTCACCCCTCGTACTAGCAAATATAGCACTTGTTCAATTGATACTTTGACTCCTGTTGTGCCATGCACCAGAATATGTTGGGCCCTTAACCTGTTGCCGCTCAAGTACAGTTCTTCCACGTATTCTTTCCATCAGCCTTTGACTTACTAGCTTTGTGCAGAATTTTGCCTTGTCTATCTCTGATCCTCCTGCACTCGATGTTTTTGATATTTGGTAACATAATGTCCGAAACTGCATTGGATACAGTTTGTGATAAACAGGAATAAACAAGAATTTAATTGTTTGGCAGCCCTCTTGGAAAACTGTAAAAGTGAAATGGCAGTTCCATGAAACAAAGCCTGTGCAGAAGATTAGAGGAAATTGTGCTCAATATCGGCATGTGCAAGTGCAGAGAATATGCCTTGCTTAAGCATTCAAAAAAAAATAATTTGTGTGATCTATATTCCTCACAAACGCTGTTAGGAATCTTATTTGCCATATGATGTGATACAAGTGATTGTTTTCAAATGTTTGGTGGCAGTCATGATTGAACATGACACATGGCGTTCATATGGAAGCCTTGCAGACAGCGGTTGAATCGACTTATAGTCGCGTATTTATGGTAAGCACTTGAAAAATCTTTTTTAAGCCTTTCTAGTGTTAAACTGTCTACCTGTGCCCACGTTAGGCATGGACTCAACCAACTTTTGTGATGCTAATATATTCACCATCAACACCTAATTGTATCTTAGGCCGTAATTCAGATTGATTGTTTTGCATCTGCAGCTTCCGGAGACAGCTAGTGATTGATCTTCTTTCATGGACACTCTTTGAGTTTGCTAAATGGAGCCAACTGGTCCAGGACATCAGTGACAACATCATTCGTCTGAAAATTAAATCGTCAGGTGTGTCATTCGGAGCCAAAAACAGTGATAAATTGATCAAAGTTTTTTGGAAGAGTTGAGAGTGTTTTCAGCTTACGGCAGATGATCGTAATCAGTTGCCTCCTGTTGAGGCATCGTGCAATTGTTCAATACACCAGACTGTGGGTTGGAGGGACTGTGACTGCTGCACACCTGAATCTTAATTGATCGATGTTGAATTCACTATGGAAATGACCAGGTTGAGCAGACTGTCTGTCACCAGTTGGTCCAATACATGTTGGACCCAACACGAGCTGCTTTAAACTGAAGATGTCTAGTACCGCGGTCAGAGCATTGCAGATGCTAGACCAGTTGTTTCCAGGGCAGTCAAAAAGTCTTCGCAGATAACGAGGTGATCGCTGTCCATAACTGTAGTCATTGCTTCGTGAAGGTTATCATGTGCATGACAAGAGGGAAGTATGCCAGGAGGAAATGTCAAGGAAAATTACCTGGAGTAATTGCCCTAAATGACCAAGAAAGAAGGGAGGAATGTCCTTGATCAAGATACCCTGCAGAGGGAGTTAACATGAATGATCATTGTGCAGTAGCACACTAAGTTCATGGATGATGTGTTGTGGTTCCTACTTCTGGAATGCTGCCACTGTTTGATGTCTGAGGATGTTAAAATAATAGAAATGTTATTAAGAAATTATTTTGTGTAGTAATGTATCTTCTACTTAAACAGAGGCAGTAGCTGCACATGAGGCTGATAAGAGGTTCGTTGTGATTGTCATGGAGCGGGACTATGTCCCCATAGATTCAATGGAGTTTATCCAGAAGGAGGCAAGATTCTTCCACTGCCCGTCTCCAGCAAGAGTACAACAGGAACTGACAAAGATCATCACTTGCGTGAAGGCTGCAATTGAATTGGCAGGTAAACTGTTTCAGGTATCAATACGAGTGTGACAATTTTGACACATTTCTAGGTTTGTAAGTGAAATTCTGAATTTTTGAAGTGTTACTTAGGAAACGCTTTTTCAAAAGCAAAGCATACACTTTAGAAAGTCAGCTTTCAGAAACAATACCAACTTTCAAAATGCTTGATCATGTATGTGAATATGCAAAGATAACGTAGGCCTGAAATAGTTGATCATTTGTTACAAGTCTCTATGAAAGGCTGTAGTTCTTAAATGTGTCCATATAAACCAGATAAATGGTAGTTGGGAGTAGCACCACCTCATCTCCATAGGGTGAAGGCCATGTCACTTTGCACCTGCCTGCATGCCTGTCCTAGAGACACCCAGTTTGTCCACAAATGTCCATGCTAGATCTGGGGACATGACTGTTATTTCAGCATGGAGGGACAAATGGGTAGCAGCAAAAGCTAGTAGATTCTAGTAGACAACCACTCCCTCATCCGATCCGTCTGTCTGTCCTGCAGGTTTCAATTTTCCTTGCCGACTCTGGTCTGCACTTAACCGAGTTCAGATAGGCCAGCGCTGCTGTGCCTGCAACATTGCTAAAAGGGGACAAGCCACTGATCCACTTTGCAGCTGTGGTGCAATGCAGACAATGGCGTGCATTGGTGATGTTTATCTGCAAACACACCAGCGGCGGACTAATGACTCTTCATCTGGTGATGACACTTGGAACTGGCTGGGCATGAACTGCATTGCTAGATGAACTTGCCTCATGTGAAAGCACAAACATTAATAGCACAGTGGTTCATTAATGCTCATTTTGGAACCAAGAATCTGATGTCAATGTTTTGCTGCTGTCCTTGTTAACATTTGGGTACTCTGGGTTTCCAACAAAAGGTTGGATTTTACATGACAAGAAATCACACTAGACCAAATCTCTCATCTACTAACAACACCATCAGGTAAATGGGTCTGAAGGTGGATCACCTATGCGTCTTGGATGTACCGGTGGAGGTGGGCCTTCTTTGGCAGCAATAGCAGAACCAGAATATAAAAGGCCCATCTATACACGCCCACAGACTTCAAAACGTTAATTGCCCATCGCAAAAGAATTTCCTACCCAGTCCAGGCAAATGACATGTTCCAAAGCTCTGCATAATTGTTCCACTTGCTGAGTTGTTTAGCTGCTCGTATACAAGGCATTAGCCATCTGTACATTATTGTGTTACACGCTGCCCTAAACTAGCTGGATCTTGGCCCCTTTTGGGTATACCTTTGCTTCCACTAAAGCATTTATCTTATTTACATTTGCAATGTTTATTCTGAATCTGGAGCAATAAACAATTACAACTTTTTAAACATTTAGATACAGAAACTCATTTTCCTTTATGTACTGTTTGGTGCATGATAGTTTGGTGAGTCATTAGGTCGTTGGTTCAAAACGCCGCCAAAGAGAAATACCTTTAAAGATTTCTGCTCCATTTAGACTTTTAGCAAAATCAGCTATAAAATGAGTACCCATACTCACAATTTTGCTTAGAAGCAACTGTCTACTGATGCCTTGAGCATTTTTACAGTGGCGCTATAGAAGTTCTTAGATTAGATTTTGAATCCTGGTTAATTGTACATTATTAATAAAAATGTGGCATGTTGGATTTTGGATCAGTAAAGGAGTTGGTGGTGTTGGTGTTGTTGTGGTGGTGGCGGGGCATTCATTTCTAGAAAATGAGGGTGCATTAGCAATTCAGTACGTAATACAATATGTTTATTGTGTATTTTAGGTTAGGCACCCCAAAGGCACTGAAGAAGCAAGTCAAAATTGTCCAACTTATAGAATAAAACAATTCTTCAGAACATTATGGATACACTTATGTATTTAGTTATTGTTATTTAGATGATAGACTGAGACATATCGAAACCTCCTGATAACTCATTTCTGGATTCCAAATTTAAGACACTGTTGGATGAAATTTATTTACTGTTCTACGTATTTACAAGATAGATTGAGACATACTGAAACCTCCTAATAACTCATTTCTGGATTCCAAATTTAATACACTGTTGGATGAGATTTATTTATTGTTCTACGTATTTATGTGATAGATTGAGACATACCGAAACCTCCTAATAACTCATTTCTGGATTCCAAATTTAATACACTGTTGGATGAATTTATTTATTGTTCTATGTATTTACATGATAGATTGAGACATATCGAAACCTCCTAATAACTCATTTCTGGATTCCAAATTTAATACACTGTTGGATGAGATTTATTTATTGTTCTACGTATTTACAAGATAGATTGAGACATACTGAAACCTCCTAATAACTCATTTCTGGATTCCAAATTTAATACACTGTTGGATGAGATTTATTTATTGTTCTACGTATTTATGTGATAGATTGAGACATACCGAAACCTCCTGATAACTCATTTCTGGATTCCAAATTTAATACACTGTTGGATTCCAAATTTAATACATGAGATTTATTTATTGTTCTATGTATTTACATGATAGATTGAGACATATCGAAATCTCCAAATAACTCATTTATGGATTTCAAATTTAATACTGTTGGATGAGATTTATTTATTGTTCTACGTATTTACATGAAAGATTGAGACATCGAAACCTCCTCATAACTCATTTATGGATTCCAAATTTAATACGCTGTTGGATGAGACTTCATTGTTTAGTAAATTCTATGGATATTCGAATAAACTAAAACTTTCACGGGGTTTAGCTTACATTCTGTGTGACAGCCAAGCTAGCACGAATATGAAGTGTTTGCATATAAAAATCTTTTCTGATAGGACGATTTTAGATTGTATAACATACTAATCTTTATGCGAACATTATAGTCCATTTTATTGTTTCTATTTTTTGCAAATGTAATAGAGACTGTGAAGCTCTAGCACATGCGTAATAAATGTTTTAAATGCATGAGATGGTTTTGCAGCACTTGAGAAGTCCCAACATGCGCTATATAAATGCTCAGATACTTGAATACAGGTATGTGTGAATCTAGGCATCTAATACTGTGCATTTTAAGTATCTCAAAGTACCGCAAAGTACTTGATCTAAACAAGTGGGTTTAAGGCAGTTTGACACTGAACATGTGTTCAAACAATGCTGAACAAATTTAACGCACTTTAGAACATGACATCGTTGTAAAGCAGTATTCCTATGGATATCCAAAAAACTGTAACGAGGTTCTAGTGTACATGCTTGGGACCCTCCTACTGAAACAGCCTCCCTTTAAATATCTGTTATTTACCTAAAGTATAGTTTAACTCAACATTCATTTTCTGTTCACCTGAAGATACACTTGTTTAAATCAGTTGGATAGCCATATGATCAGCGCTTTTGGGAGGTGCTTGAAATGCGCTATATAAATGTTTGTTATATTACATTACATGCTGTTTGGCAGTCTAAATAGCCCTAATACGAAGTGTTTGCATTAAAAAATATTCTTTTATAAATATTTACTGCTGGTATTAGATTTTACAACATATCAAACTATATATGAACGTTAATGACAGTTTTTCCTTCCCTAAACGAGAGGAAAGAATGTCGTAAATGACATTAGATTAATTGGTCAACATGATTTTTGCTTCCTTAATAAGTTTTGGTGATTCTAGCAGAATTCCAGTCGCTGATTGTAGAAATGAACACTGTCGTGGGCTTTCGTGCATTCCACATCGCTGCCTCAAATATATGGAACCGAGTCGTATCATTGTTGCTCTGTAGCTCATTGAAGAACTTTATCTGCAGCCCTGCCTTTATGAATCTGTCATTTATTGGTTCTCATTTTACTAATGATTTTGAGGCCTCCTTGAATCCTTGGTGAGAAGAATCCCCAGTTCACTTGGTAGCTTAGGTGGCCAGATGTTGCACATCAAGATGCCATGACTATAATCAAGAACAGGTCCAGCAGTTTTTGAAAGCACAGCGTAAGAAAGGATGACTTGGTTCCATGGCAGGCACTGATGTCAAACTTGCAAAGCAAGAAGAGAGCACTGACAAGATCAGCAGCAGTTGCACAGTGTAAGGAACGATATCGTGCAAGCACAACTCTAGCGACAGAGGTTTCTCTGTTGGAGATATCGTCTGAGGAACATGGGTCATCATACAGTATAGCTCAGCTAAAGAGCCAGAATCTTCAACGTCTGATGGGCCACCAAAGCGGCGAAGGGAAACAATCGCTAGAGTTACTCGTGATACTGCAGCAGCTCTAGATCACACCCAAAATCATCAGCAGGAAGGCCTCTCACATTTTCTCTGCTTTTGATGCATCCCATCTATATGTGAGCTGATCATCAGTCCATCTGCAATCCATCAAGCAAGGCAAGATAACCGTGCAGCCTTTGCAGCTGAGATTCGTGAATCTTTCGATCCAAAGGTTCCCTTACTATCCACTTGGACAGCAAGATCATGCCAGAGTTTACAGGAACTGGACGAGGGTTGTTTGATCACCTTCTAATAATGGTATCCATTAAGGATGTGACTGTGCTATTGGCCATCCCCAAACTCCAGTCAGGGACTGCTGCCATCAGATGCATGTTTGGCCAAGATTGGAAGTTGAGGATTGGAAGACAGAATAGTGGCCATGTGTTTCGACACAGCGGCGAGTAACACGGGTTGCAAGGACGGTGTATGCATCAAGCAGGAAACAGAATTAGGAAAGAACCTCGCCTGTTGACATCATGTTTCAGAAATTGTTCTGGAAAAGGTTTTTCACTTTGTGATTATGCAAAGTCTCCAAAATTGGGACCTTTAAGTTATTTCCGTGACTTCTGGCTGCAAATTGATCAGGCCGAGTATCGCACAGCAATGGAGGATAAAGATGCAGAACAGCATGTCAAAGAAATTTGAGTAAATGTCTTTGCATTGCAGCGACTGAGCACTGAACACCACAGAGACCACTACGAAAAGCTACTAGAACTGACAGTCATTTTTCCTAGGAGGAATTCTACTGTAAGGAATAAAGTTCAGGTACCTAGTGGCATTTTACCAGGTGTGATCTATGCGATCAAGATGTGGCTTTTCAGACAGCAGATTCCCATTCAACAAACGCCGAAGCACAGAGAGGGCATCTCGACAATCCTACTCTCAACAGATTGGAATCATTTATTTCGAATGTCACTTTTTGTGACCACAACCCACATAAAGTACTGGTTCACTTGTACATCACCCAATGAAGCCCCAAGGAATGATCTTCCAATTCTTGAAAACAATCCATACTCACCCAGACAAGGAAGACTCACAGGTTGCCCTAACAGCATTTTCCTGACACGTTTGGTATTTGTTGGAGACCTTAGTTGGCCTCAGCCTTTTTGACGATTCAGTCACTGTCGAAGAAAAACAGCGCATGGTCTACAGCATGCGCAACAATCATGAATCTGATGAACCTCCAAAGAGGCTTCCTCCCATACATGATCCGACTACAAAAACTCTACTCAATTTCTTCACCACTTCTGCCACCAAACGTTTTCAGATCCTTGGATTGGACGACGCTTTTCTCGATCGAGACCCGCAACAATGGGAGTCAGACTATCATACAGCGAGACAAAAGACACCATATCTGCCTTAAGAGTAACAAACGATTTGGCGGAGAGAGGAGTGACTCTCTTGTATTCCTTCAACGAAGCCCGGGTTTGCAATGAGAAAGAGATACAATTTGTTCTGCAATGGTTGAATACCATCGAAACAAATTCCCAAAAGCCCTGAAGTCAATAAATAAATAACAAATAACTGACTGTTCTTCTTTTGCTTCTGTCTTATTTTCCATGTTTAAGTGTTGAAATTGTTTGGATCTTTGAAAATTACAATGTATCATATTGCTTTCTAAGTGGTAATTTTTCCAGGGCTTTGCACAAGTTCTAAATCTCTTCTGATTTTCGTCTAGTTTGGCAAATAATGTTTCTCCAGGTGGACATTAATTTTGAAACTTCATATTTAAGACACATCCTATTACATATATATAGTGTGGGACGCAGTGGTGTAGTGGTGTGGTTGGTGCCTCGTAACCAGAAGGTCTTGGGTTCGAATCTGCTTCAAGACACTGCATAATGACCTTGGACAAGTTGCTCACCCACAATTGTCTGAGAGGAAGGCAGCGGGAAACCACCTCACTCATTTCATCCCCTGGTGACTTAAAGCCAATGGACCTGCCTTTGGGCAGAGAACTCATCATCATCATCATCAGCAGCAGCATCATCAGACTAACATACATATATATATATACTGTTACGTGCTGGCGTTCATAGCTCATTGTCCTTTGGGGTATGGACCAGCAAACAATGTAACACTGTTTAAAATTCTCCTTTTCTCCGACGACATCAGACCATTTGCATTTTAAGACATCAACGTTTCAACATCAGTTCGTCAAGTAAAAAGAAGAACGAAGAACAAAGAAGAACGAATCAACCAACAAGAACCCTCCTACTGTTTAAGCTCTCTCTTTTATACTATTTTCCACGCTTAGTGAGGCACCACTCCTTCAGACACTCATAACTATCGAAACATCTATTATCTCACAGATGTTACAAGGACACGTGTCTCCACCAACACACTTACTCCCTCAGATTACACGTGAACTTGTAACAATACATACATATATATATATATATGTATAAATATATATATTTAGTAAAGATGCCTGGACTACCAAGGATGTGTGATAAATATGTTCTGGTTGATGGTCATCGATTGCCGTGGGATCCAAAAGGGATGGTCAAGGGCACAAGGGACGTCGCAATTGTCTTCATCGTCTTCATCTAGACATGGATTTAAGGGAGACGGTTCTTTTAAAGAGAAGAGTTCGTTGGCAGAATTCAGTTCAAACCAACGCTGCCAGTCAACAGACTTGGTCGGTCAAACGAACGCCGAAAAGACGCTGAGGGTCAATGGATGTGTCAGATCAAAAGGAAGTCAGAAAGATGCAGCCAGTCAACAGACGTGGCTGGTCGAACTCGCCCTGGAGGTCACTACTGGACTGAAAGTCTCTTGTCGGAACTGTGGTTGGAGCACCTGCCGGCGTTCACCGCAAGGACAAAGGACACGCCTATTGACGTCTCCAACGTGACTAAAACCAATGAACGAGGAACCAGTTACTCGATGAACGGCACTGACGGAAGGGGCTGTTTAGGTCGTCTCTGCCACCCGGCATCATCTTATCACGATGGAACATTGCTTTGCCAACCTTGGGAACTGTGAGTCTCGCTCGTTGCTTCAAAGGGGGCCTGGGGAAGGGAACGACCATCGACCTGGGTTCTATTGTGGTTGGTCTTAACTTTCACTGACATTTCAGTTTATGTCAGTAATAAATAGCATTAGGCTAAAGATGTTTTTGACGTCTCGAGATTTAAATGTGCCATCACCACACAACACTCTGATATTTAGATACAGGGGATAACTCGCCATCACCCACGAAACCATGACAGAGAAGTGTTTTCAGTTTTGAGTGGAAGACCTGGGCAGAGATTGCAAGTGGTGAAGTGATGGTGAGTTTGTATGACGAATCAGATAATTGCCATAATTCTGGCAGGAGTTTATTCCAGAGTGGTGGAGCATCTATGGCTATGGAGTGATTTCCAAATTTTAAGGATCAGGTGACAGGAGGGCAGAGAAGTGTTGCGGCAGAAGAGAGGCGGGTTGAACAGAGTGGTTGGATTGTAAATAACTGAGGATAGATTGGGAGAATTGAAGTGTGTTGTAGGTAAGTGATAAAATTTTGTACTCTATTTGTTCCGGTATTATTAGCCAGTTAAGTGATTTAAGAACAGGAGTGATATGATGGTGTTTCGGGGATTTGGTGACAGCACGAGCAAGAGTATTTTGCATTGCTTGAAGATAGTTTATTCTGATGATGGCAGGGATCCCGGTCAGTAGGTGGCCACAATCATCAGGAGTCCAGGTGTTGTATAAAATCAGCTAAGCAGGACCTCAAAAGTGTTGCATGTCATTTCAAGCTCATTTTGCCTTGTGGAAGATGGCCAGCCCTCTGCCCACTTGATATTTACTAGCAAGTTGTGAGCCATTGTATGGTTGTGAGCCATTGTATGGTACATAACGATATGGAACCCTGGAAGTGTTAATAGTTGGAGCATCACATCAGAAGACGATTGATGCCAGGTCTCAACTGCAACCAAGATGTCAAGGTTGTGGCTGGTGAGGGTGTTTGTAGCAGAAGTTGGCATATTTCATTTCTGATAATCCTGACATTCCATGTCCTGAATTGCAGCCCCAATATCAATTTACTGTCAGCTGCCAATCCTTGCAAGGACGATTTTGGCTGGTCAACTCACTAAGATGGTGACCACCAGATGTGCAGTGAGAACAGAGGTTTTTATACTGTTCTTATGACTACCATGGTCAAGTTTCCTCCAATATTCTGGTCTCTCCACCAATGTGAGCTGTGTTAGCATGCCACTCTCTTCACTGAAAACTGTTCTTAACTTGTCCAAAAGTTATCAAATTTTTTAAGCAAACCACGAATTTCAAGCACATGTGGGGTTTATCCACGAGTGTTTCAAAGATAAATCCAAAGATAAGTCCAAAAAATCGGAAATCTGTTTGAATATGCAAGCTGACAGCTATGTTTGTATTTATGCACGGGTGGCACCACATGGTCCTCACTTCATCGCTTATTTAATGATTCTCATGATGCACACCACTTCTCTATTGGTTTTAGGTCAATTAGGTGTGATCTTGCAATGGTTCAAACCAAGATTCTGAATTTATTCAGTGTTTATCTGACTTCAGAACTCTTGATATTCCAAATTGCGACAAGATCTTGTGTTTTCTTGAATGACCTGACCTGCAGAGAAGATGAGATGATGTCAACCACAGGAAGGAAATCTGGAATATTTGTCATACTCAACCAGCAGATACAGTAATTGTCATTGTAGCCATATATTGCTGTAGTAGTCAAACGTTCTATGGTAGTTGTGGTAGTACATCATTTTTAAGGGTTCTTGATAGTCTGTCAGTATGATGGCTACACATGAAGAGAGAATCACTTGGGCTTGCTTCAACTGTCTTGTGTATGAGACAAAACTTTGTATATGTCTTCCAGCTTAGCAGTGAGCTTCTGATTCCAGCTATGACAAAAAGTCACCTTATACACAGTTTGATACTGGCCTTGGTTCCAAGTTGTTTTTCAAAGCACTAACAGCAGGTTTGACCCTTGGTAAGCTACTATCTTTGTTATATTGGCATCGGAGTGAGCTGTGGCTTGAGATTTTGGATTATTTCAAATTGCCTCTTGTCTCTGAGTCAGCCATGAATCCAGCTAAAAACGCAGACAAATCATGGTTGTGGTCACACGTGTGTACTGTGTACAAGTATTCAATTTACAGTCTGAACAGAGGCCCTTTGCTTGAATCCCGTTAACTTTGGATTTCTGGGCAATATTCCTTGTGTGTTTTCTCTTATCACCTTGGAACTTTGGCAAACTGATTCATAGTGCCTTCTACTCCCCAGTTCGTGCAGTAATAAATTTGGCAAAATTTGGACCATTCTGTCAGCCTTCTAGATGCAGTCAGGATTTTCCACAGTTGCAGCAGACTGAAGCAGAAGTTATCTGAGTTAGGACATCACTGGTATGTACCTGACTACACCTGACTGCACTGGTTCTCAGAGTTCATTGCATTTTGGTTCATAAGGCCAGACCTGTTAACATGTCTGTCGCGTCCAAGATCAGCGGTCAACAAGAAGGCGACTATGACACCCACCTGAGGTCACCATTATGACATCGGAGAACATGATAGGCCCTCCGATGAGACTATCTTGGGACGAAGAAGTGAATCCCCCATAGACTTTGACAGCGACAGAGAAGGACATGTGTAGGGGATAGACAATGCAGCTCCATGATCGTGAAAAGACACCTATTATACATTCGACGATCCCAGATCAACACACTTCCTGAGCTCTGTAAGAAGTGGTTGAGAGAGGTGCTTAAAAGGTGCACTAGTAATGGTTTGTTACTTTACTTTGTACCATAACAAATTGATTGATTTGGTTTTGTTTGTGGCTAGAATGGCCGATATTTTCGTCTCGTATCCACGGGTCTACGAATCGCACACAGAAGCAATCAGAGCAGCCTTGGAGCAAAAAGGACTAACTGTCTGGATGGACACCCACAACATGCGTATGTATCCACTGGCCACAGTTGACTTTTCTAGTTATATGAGCACTGCTTGCTTACTAAAAATCATTTTGTTCCCAACACCTCCTAGGCTGTTGATTAGGGGTTGAAGGCAGTTGTTGACAAAAGTCGACATCTAGGGGCAGAAGGCTGCAGTCGTTGATAAATGTCAACAAAAATCGCCAAAAGTACATAATTTGGTTTTATAAGCTAAATGATATCACAATGCACATCATCACATGTATTTGACCTACTTCTAATGCCCACGTGCAAGGAAATACACCCACAGTAGCATTGCAGTTTGTGCATTTTCCTGTTTTCTTAGTAACTTTTGAACAATGGCGTCTTTTATACATTCGATGATCCCAGGGGAAGGGGACCATGTTCGGTGGTCTCGGATAAAAGACAGTGTGTTCAGGCGAGGAGGGGAGATTAAGATTCGAATGGAGGGAAGTAGAGATCGGACAGAACACAGCAGTGAACTCCAGCTAAGAAGAACTCTCTAGATCGAACGCTAACTTTCTGTCCGCTAGTTTTATTAATTAATATATTAATATAAAATATCGCTTTGTACTGAGCGAACCCATCACGTCTCATTCCTGCTAGACTAGAGGGGAATTGAGGACGTGACAATGTCCGTCATTCACTCACCAACATCTGCTTCAAGCTCCTCTATCTATCACTCCCCATGTATTCCACTCAAAACTAAAGTCTCACCTTTTCAAGAATTCCCATCATTTCTCTTTGCTTAAACAGAACCCACCCTAAGAGCTCTTCTTCCCTCTTAGTACTTGACGTGGTACCTTTGGACAACCCCACTGACCTGAATAAGCTGCTGCTCTGCACTCAGCTTTTAATTATGGCTTTAGAAATTTTGAGTTTATGATTACGGTTAGCTGTGTTTCCATTTTCAAGTCAGCCTGGTCGCTGATCACTATGTCCTCCTGCCCTTAAGGATTAAAAAAGTTCATTACTTCTACATGTCAGTATGAGCTAATTGGGCCTTCTCATGTGTTTGACCTTCCTCTTTGAACAGTCTTCCATTAAATGAATGTACTGTTTCATTTGATTCAGATCAACACACTTCCTGAGCTCTGTAAGAAGTGCTTGAGAGAGGTGCTTAAAAGGTGCACTAGTAATGGTTTGTTACTTTACACTGTACCATAACTAATTGATTGATTTGGTTTTGTTTGTGGCTAGAAGCTTTTAGCCATACGCAGAGGCAATTAAAGTTGCCCTAGAACGGAATGGACTCCACGTTTTCATGGACACGCACAGCAGGCGGAGACATTTATTTCGTATCCGAGAATCCATGAAGCGTATGCTGACGCTATAAAAGTTGCGTTAGAAAGCAACGGAATATCCGTTTTTATGGATACTCACAGCATCCGTATGTATCCACTGGCAACAGTTGACTTTTCTAGTTATATGAGCACTGCTTGCTTACTAAAAATCATTTTGTTCCCAACACCTCCTAGGCTGTTGATTAGGAGTTGAAGGCGGTTGTTGACAAAAGTCGACATCTAGGGGCAGAAGGCTGCAGTCATTGATAAATGTCAAAAAAAATCGCCAAAAGTACATAATTTGGTTTTATAAGCTAAATGATATCACAATGCACATCATCAAATACATTTGACCTACTTCTAATGCCCACGTGCAAGGAAATACACCCACAGTAACAGTGCATTTTCCTAGTTTTCTTAGTAACTTTTGAACTATGGCGTCTAAAACTGGTCATCGTTATCATAAAATGAAATGTTCTGTAGAAGATGCTTTGCATATTATTGAGGATTCAGATTCTGCATTGTCAGAGGATTACTTTGAGCCCCCAGAAGAATCTGGAAAATAAAAGGTGACAGCGTGATTGCTGCTACACTTACCGCAAGTGTGAGTACAGGTGATAGCTCCATACGACCAAATCCCCAAACTGTCGTATGTGAAGATTATCCAGAGAGCCCTCTTGGTTTCCAGATTTCAAGAAAATATGTGGAGTACTGATGGACACTACTGACTGCGAACCTGTGGATTAATTCAAATTGTTTTTCCCAGAGAGTTTGTTTGAACTAATGAGCTTAGAGACAAACAGGTATGCTGAACTTTTCCTCAGTAGGCCTACTCCCTCTGAATTATTGCCACATTCTTGTTTCGCAAAGTTGAAACCCACACAGAAGGAGGTGATGAAGGGTTATGTGGCATTGCATATTGAGATGGGCCTTGACTGGTGATATAACTATAGAGAACATTGGTCCACTCGAGATATTCCTGTTTGGACAAGTTATGTCATGTGATAGATTTGTGCTATTGCAGAGTTTTCTGCATTTTCTGATAATGCAGAACAGCTCCAGAAGGGTGAACCAGTTTGTAACCCATTCTTTATTCAAGATCCAACCTCTGGTTGACCTCACATTACCAACTCACAGACAAGTGTTTCAGTCTGGTTGTTACCTTTCAGTGGATGAGTCAATGGTGAAATACAAGGGACGTCTATTTTTCCGTCAGTACATGCCAGACAAACCAACCAAATATGGCATCAAAATTTTTGTACTGGCTGAGGTTCATCAGCCACTATAGCTTGCCTATAGTAAAACAGGGAGGAGACCCGACCGACGTATCCTTTGATCGTAGACTTGGAACCGACCTGGGCTGATGAATCAAAGTCCTCCGTGCCCACCTTCACGTGGTGTAGACTGTTAGTACCCTTTCCATTATGGGAAGGGGAACGAACGGGCACAGCAGGCAAAACCAGGGGAAGGCAATGGCAAACCACCCCTGTGAAAGTGCCAAGAAAACCGTCATGAGACAAGACAATTCATGTAAAACAATAGTCGCAGATGGTGAGACTCCCAGGCCGGAGAGCGACTTAACAGCTACTGGGAAAGAGCGAGATGGAGAGTCAAGAGCAATCCGGTCTAATGAAGCAACGGGACTAAAGCCGAAAGGACGTCCAGAGGCGGATCGCACCAGAAAGCAAAGACTCAACCTGAGCTGCAAGCAGAAGATGAAAATAGGTACGTGGAATGTGCGTAGTATGCAGAGCGGAAAGATGGATGTCATACAGAGAGAGATGAAGCGACTTGAAATATCAGTCATGGGATTAAGTGAGACAAGGTGGAAAGGACAAGGACATTTTAATTGGAATGGTTATAAGATAATAATGTCAGGGCAGGAGGAAAAAGGAAGAAACGGGGTGGCCATCATGTGTGATCAGACAAGTGCAAATGCAATAATGGGATATGACACGGTGAGCGACAGAATACTGAGCGTAAGATTTCGGGGAAGGAAAGTTAACATAACTATTGTACAGATGTATGCACCAACATCGATAGCAAAAGAAGAAGAGCATGAAAAGTTCTACACTGAGCTGCAAAGCAAAATAGATAGAATCCCTAAGGGAGATGTAATAATGGTCATTGGTGACTTCAATGCGAAGGTGGGAAAGTACGTCGGAGGAGCAGGGGACACGATTGGAGGCCATGGACTAGGAGAACAAAATGAGGCAGGAGAAAGATTAGTAGAGTTTTGCGATGGGAACAGCTTGGGAATAATGAATACATGTACATGGTTTGAACAGCCAAAAAGAAGACTGTACACTTGGACGTCTCCAGATGGGAAACATCGGAATCAGATAGATTACATACTGATAAACAAAAGATGGAAAAGCACGATAAGAGATGTAAGAACGAGACCTGGCGCAGATTGTGGAACTGATCATGAACTATTAGTGGCAACAGTACAAACGAAACTGAAGAAATTGAAAAAAGGAGAAAGACTGAACATGTACGACTGCAAAGGAATCACACCGGAATACAGAACGGAAATAAGGAATAGGTTTGAAATATTAGAGAGGGACGAGACGGTGATAGATGAGGATACGAACAACCTGTGGGAGAAGGTGAAGGGAATAATACTAGAAACTGCTGAGAAACACATCCCAAAGAAAAAGAAAGCCAAAACAACTCCATGGCTCTTGAAATATGCTATCAACATAGTTGCAGAAAGAAAGGAGGCAAAAAAAGAAGGAGACAAAAACAAGGTACGAGAAAGGAATAGAGCATTCCAAAAGCAAGCACGCATAGACAAAGAAAAACATCTAAATGCAATGTGCAAGGAAATGGAGGAAGAGGGAAAGAAAGGAAGAACTAAAGAAATGTTTTCAAAAGTGAGGGAAATAACGAGAAAATTTACACCAAGAATGGGCACACTGAGGACAAGGGATGGACACATAATCGCAGACGAAGAAGAAATGAAGAACAGATGGAAAGAATACACAGAGGAGCTGTACAGTGAAGATAGGAGAGTAATGAAAGAACGAATCGATATATCAGAACATGAAAAGGAACCGGATATTTTGGAAGCAGAGGTGGAATGGGCAATTAGACAACTGAAGGACAATAAAGCACCGGGCCCGGATGGGATACCCATAGAAATGGTAAAAGCAGGAGATGGCGCAATGACAAAGACAATAAAAAAAATGTGCAATATCATATGGACAACCGGAAAATGGCCAGAGGATTGGAAGAGCTCAATCTTTATCCCTATATTCAAACAAGGAGATGCGAGAGAGTGTGAAAACTACAGGACCATAGCAATGATATCGCACATAAGTAAAATACTACTTAAAATAATACATAAAAGAATGGAGAACGTAATAGATAGGGAGCTTCCAGACAACCAAGCAGGATTTAGGAAATCCCGCGGAACCCGGGATCACATCGCCAACATGCGGTGGATAATGGAGAGACAAAAAGAGTACGGACAAAAATTATACATATGCTTCATCGACTACAGTAAGGCATTCGACTGCATTGATCACGAGTTGATGTGGAAAACCTTAATAGAAATGGGAATACCAAGGCACTTGATACAACTTTTTAAGGGACTGTACGAAGAACAGACTGCGGTAATAAGAACTGAACTTGGAGATACCGAAAGAATCAAAATAAAGAAAGGAGTGAGGCAGGGATGCATTCTGTCCCCAGTCCTATTTAACCTATATGCAGAAAGGATAATGAGGATGGCGGAAATGGATGGAGCAAAGGAGGGAGTAAAGATAGCGGGAAGAACACTGAATAATCTGAGATACGCAGACGACACAACACTGTTAGTAGGTAAAAAAACAGATCTGGTAGAACTGATAAGAAGGCTGAAGAGAGAGAGCGAAAAAGCAGGACTATACTTCAATATAAAGAAAACGAAGATCATGACAACAGCTGAGGAGGGCAGTTTTATGGTGGATGGAGAGGAATTAGAGACGGTAACAAGCTTCACATTCTTGGGATCAGTAGTAGAAAGAGAAGGAAAGTGCGATATGGAAATAAACCGAAGGGTGGCGATTGGAAAAGCTGCAATGAATGGACTAGAAAAAATATGGAAAGACAAACATGTCAGCACAGACACGAAAAAAAGATTGGTGAGGGCCTTGATTATACCAACAGTAACATACGGCAGTGAGACATGGACAATGACCAAGAAAATAGAGAAAAAAATCAATGCTTGTGAAATGTGGATATGGAGGAAGATGCTGAGAACATCATGGACGGAGAAAAGGACCAATGAATGGGTACGCATGGCGAGTGGAACTGAGCAAGATGAGACGTTACAACAAATAGTGCTAAAATCAAAGCTGAGGTTCTTTCAGTACATGCCAGACAAACCAACCAAATATGGCATCAAAATTTTTTGTACTGACAGCACAAGGGCAAGGTGTGAGCGAAAACTGGATACTGTCTACAGACAATTGCTTACACCAGAAAATGTCCTTCCCAACACAAGGCTGCTCCCTCACAACTCAAGTTCTTTTGCATTTGCTGCAAGGCTATAACAAAGAGCAACACATGGTCTACATGGACAATTTCTATCCATCTCCTGCTTTATTTTTTTAATTGAAGCATAAAGGAATTTGCACATGCGGTATGGCACAGGTTAACAGAAAAAACATGCCACTGCAACTACAACCAAGTAACTTGAAACTGAAGCGTGGAGACGATCCAGTTTTTGTGTATGCTGATGATATGGTGTCACTAGCATGGCAGGATGTGAGAAGTGTAACATGTCTTTCAACAGTTCACTCAAACAATACATGCACCGAAAAAAATCAGTGAAAAGGGAAAACCAGTTGGAAGGTTTGCTTGATAAACCTGTTGCAGTTGGAGTACAAAGCAAAAATTCTGGTGTTGATTGGCTGGATCAAATGTTAGGGTCATATGCATTTTGCCACAAGTGCGTGAATTATCAGGGTATCATACTCTCTATCGTTGAGTATGAGAGGTTGCTCTGACAAATGGATACATCCTTTACAAGCAGGACAAAAAGAAGATTATCTGGATGCTGCCAATTTCTCCAAAGAAAGTTGTGGATGGTTTGCTGTTCGAGTATACTGCAACTGAAACTGAAGTGAGGCAGGCCATCTCAGAAAGCATTCCGAAGCAAGATAAATGAACATCATTTTCCAGCAAAATATGAAGATATCAGATACAAGCTGGACAGTCGTCTTCAGCAACAAGGTGAAAAACAGTGTTACCAGTGCAACACGTATTGCAAGAAGTGTGACTTACTGATGCATGCGATTGTTTGTTTTGAACAACTTCATACTGTTCAGAATTACAAAGCATCGAGAGACATCCGATGTGAATACACTGTCAAACATTCATTTTATGAACCTTTCATGTGATAAGAGAAATAAAAACCAGTTTTGACATCTTTTAGAAAAAAAATTTTCCTGAAAATATTCAGCCTGTAGATTTTAAAAAATGTTGGGCCTCATAGAACATAATGAACTATTAGCATCGTTTAGGTAAGTGAAGAGAATACCTCTAATTAGTTTCTTTTGAAGCGGCACAATGCAGATTTAGGATTTCAGGTACAGTTATAATGAAAAGATATCCTCTCAGTTGGCTTTCTGTTGACCTTTGAGGAATTGTGCCTCTCGATTGCTGCTGCTACTAGTTTAGTGATGTTGCTCATGATCTTCTGCCCAGCTCATCATATCCTACACCAGCATTTTATTTTCACCTTGGAGGTCTTTACAACGTACAGTTGTTAGATGCTTATTACTAGCAACATGAATATTCACCTTGAGGATGTCTGCTCTCCAATATGACTCCAAAACCTGATTTTGCAATCTGATTTGATGCAACACATCTCGGAACCTTCACACACCTGTGAGGTTCACTGAACATGATCATCACCAGAGATGACTTCACCCTTGATATCAAGGTAGAGCTGCCCACTCTTCCAAATCACAGGATTCTACTCCTTACCATTCCTTATCTACATCCATAGTCTGTCTATTTCAGAAAGATCGATCAATGCAAGGCTTGAAAAAAACAAGCAGGCCTTTCGGGTTGGCCTTTTGAACAGTTCACTCTGCAAGGACCTGTAGAATATGGCAAGCCGGTTCTTGGGTGAAGTCTTTACGTCTTTGAGATGTCCATGTATGCCCTGATTGACATCTGCTGCCCCTCAAGACTAAAGACCTGGCTGAGGCTATGGGCCTCTCACAAACTCTGTCGAGATGCCAGACAACTTGAGAAATGTTACAGTAAATTGTTTGTCTTGAGGACCACTGAAAGTTGCTCCACTGCTGACTTTCTTTCCAGTTGCCTGTAGGATCTCACACTTATTGGCCATCTCACCCGAAGAGTTTTGTCAACTGCTGCTGTCATTGTCACAGTCATGTGAATTTGATCCACTGCCATCAGTGAAAGTGTACAAGTAAATTCCCTCTTGCCCAAACAACAATCCGGGTCATGTGAATTGGACCCACTGCCATCAGTGAAAGTGTGGAAGCAAATTCCGTCTTGCCCAAACAACAATCTGGATTCTGGAAGTCTGTTTTAACCCATATAATTGCTGAGTTCTTGGGTTATTGACCAGGATTAGGTAACCTTGCTTGTTCTTTTTGATAAAAGTGCAACCTTGAACACCATTGACAATGGCTTTCTCTTCGAGCACTTTGAAACTCGCATGACTTCGGTTACATAGGTCAGTCAGTGACAGTGGTTTTTGATTCTGCCAAATTATCCTGGTCATCTCCAGCCTCATTTGGGCTGCCTCATGGTTCTATTCTAGGTTCTCTGCTTTATATCCTTTATACTGCTGACATAAGTGATGTTCTTTCCTTCCTAGGAGTTGTTGCTAACCAGTGTGCAGATGAACTCAGGCATGCATTCTTGGCCATGCTGCAGATGCATTCTTAGTTGAGAAAATTGGTTTTAGGTCAATTAGGTGTGATCTTGCAATGGTTCAAACCAAGATTCAGAATTTATTCAGTGTTTATCTGACTTCAGAACTCTTGATATTCCAAATTGCGACAATATCTTATCTTTTCTTGAATGACCTGACTTGCAGAGATGATGAGATGATGTCAACCACAGGAAAAAAATCCGGAATATTTGTCATATGCAACCAGCCGATACAGTAATTGTCATTATGGCCATATATTGCTGTAGCAGTCAAATGTTCTATGGTAGCTGTGGTAGTACATCATTTTTAAGGGTTCTCGATGGTCTGTCAGTATGATGGCTACACATGAAGAGAGAATCACTTGTGCTTGCTTCAACTGTCTTGTGTACGAGACAAAACTTTGTATTTGTCTTCCAGCTTAGCAGTGAGCTGCTGATTCCAGCTATGACAAAAAGTCACCTTATACACAGTTTGATACTGGCCTTGGTTCAAGTTGTTTTTCAAAGCACTAACAGCAGGTTTGACCCTTGGTAAGCTACTATCTTCATTATATTGGCATCGGAGTGAGCTGTGGCTTGAGGTTTTGGAAGTCATTATTTCAAATTGCCTCTTGTCTCTGAGTCAGCCATGAATCCAGCTAAAAATGCAGGCAAATCATGGTTGGGGTCACATGTGTGTACTGTGTACAAGTATTCAATTTACAGTCTGAACAGAATCCCGTTAACTTTGGATTTCTGGGCAATATTCCTTGTGTGTTTTCTCTTATCACCTTGGAACTTTGGCAGACAGATTCATAGTGCCTCCTACTCCCCAGTTCCTGCAGTAATAAATTTGGCAAAGTCTGGACCATTCTGTCAGCCTCCTAGATGCAGTCAGGATTTTCAACAGTTGCAGCAGACTGAAGCAGAAGTTATCTGAGTTAGGACATCACTGGTATGTACCTGACTGCACCTGACTGCACTGGTTCTCAGAGTTCATTGCATTTTGGTTCATAAGGCCAGACCTGTTAACATGTCTGTCGCGTCCAAGATCAGCGGTCAACAAGAAGGCGACTATGACACCCACCTGAGGTCGCCATTATGACATCGGAGAACATGCTAGGCCCTCCGATGAGCCTATCTTGGGACGAAGAAGTGAATCCCCCACAGACTCTGACAGCGACAGAGAAGGACATGTGTAGGGGATAGACAATGCAGCTCTATGGTCGTGAATAGACACCTTTTATACATTCGACGATCCCAGAACAACACACTTCCTGAGCTCTGTAAGAAGTGGTTGAGAGAGGTGCTTAAAAGGTGCACTAGTAATGGTTTGTTACTTTACATTGTACCACAACTAATTGATTGATTTGGTTTTGTTTGTGGCTAGAATGGCCGATATTTTTATCTCGTACCCAAGGGTCTACGAATCACATGCGGAAGCAATCAGAGTAGCCCTGGAGCAAAATGGACTAACTGTCTGGATGGATACTCACAGCATCCGTATGTATCCACTGGCCACAGTTGACTTTTCTAGTTATATGAGCACTGCTTGCTTACTAAAAATCATTTTGTTCCCAACACCTCCTAGGCTGTTGATTAGGAGTTGAAGGCGGTTGTCGACAAAAGTCGACATCTAGGGGCAGAAGGCTGCAGTCATTGATAAATGTCAACAAAAATCGCCAAAAGTATATAATTTGGTTTTATAAGCTAGATGATATCACAGTGCACATCATCACATGTATTTGACCTACTTCTAATGCCCACGTGCAAGGAAATACACCCACAGTAGCATTGCAGTTTGTGCATTTTCCTAGTTTTCTTAGTAACTTTTGAACTATGGCGTCTTTTATACATTCGATGATCCCAGGGGAAGGGGACCATGTTCGGTGGTCTCAGATAAAAGACAGTGTGCTCAGGCGAGGAGATTAAGATTTGACTGGAGGGAAGTAGAGATCGGACAGAACACAGCAGTGAACTCCAGCTAAGAAGAACTCTCTAGATCGAACGCTAACTTTCTGTTTTATTAGTTTTATTAATTAATATATTTTTATTAAAATATCGCTTTGTACTGAGCAAACCCATCATGTCTCATTCCTGCTAGACTAGAAGGGAATTGAGGACGTGACAATGTCCGTCATTCACTCACCATCATCTGCTTCAAGCTCCTCTATCTATAACTCCTCATGTATTCCATTCAAAACTAAAGTCTCACCTTTTCAAGAATTCCCACCATTTCTCTTTGCTTAGACAGAACCCACCCTAAGAGCTCCTCTTCCCTCTCAGTTCTTGACATGGCGCCTTTGGACAACCCCACTGACCAGATGCTGCGCTCATGAATAAGCTGCTGCTCTGCACTTAGCTTTTAGGTATGGCTTTAGAAATTTCGAGTTTACTATTACGATTAGCTGTATTTCCATTTTCAAGTCAGCCTGGTTGCTGATCACTATGTCCTCCTGCCCTTAAGGATTAAAAAAGTTCATTACTTCCACATATCAGTATGAGCTAATTGGGCCTTCTCATGTGTATGACCTTCCTCTTTGAACAGTCTTCCATTAAATAAATGTACTGTTTCATTTGATTCAGATCAACACACTTCCTGAGTTCTGTAAGAAGTGCTTGAGAGAGGTGCTTAAAAGGTGCACTCGTAATGGTTTGTTACTTTACATTGTACCATAACTTATTGATTGATTTGGTTTTGTTTGTGGCTAAAATGGCAGAGACGTTCATTTCGTATCCAAGAATATATGAAATATATGCAGAAAGTATAAAAATTGCATTGGAAAGAAATGGTGTCACTGTTTGGATGGACACTCAAAGCATCCGTATGTATCCACTGGCCACAGTTTTCGACAAAAGTCGACATCTAGGGGCAGAAGGCTGCAGTCATTGATAAACGTGAACAAAAATCGCCAAAGTACATAATTTGGTTTTATAAGCTAGATGATATCACAATGCACATCATCAAATATATTTGACCTACTTCTAATGCCCACGTGCAAGGAAATACACCCACAGTAGCATTGCAGTTTATGCATATTCCTAGTTTTCTTAGTAACTTTTTAACTATGCAGTCTAAAACTGGTCATCGTTATCGTAAAATGAAATGTTCTGTAGAAGATGTTTTGCATATTATTGAGGATTCAGATTCTGCATTGTCAGAGGATTACTTTGAGGCCCCAGAAGAATCTTAGAAAGCTGAGCACAACCACCAAGCCAGATGAACTGGGTCTTAGCAGAGTTCAGTCGGAGGCGATTAGAGGACATCGAGAGACCAAGGGTTGATGTTGCTTCAAGAATCCTCTCAACCAGAGAGGAAGCCGCTTACACTGGGCCATGAGCGAAGGCCCGAGTGTCGTCTGCATACTGATGGACGGCAACACCCATGGGAAGGAGAACCCATGCCAGGTCGGCAGTGTACAGAATGTAAAGGAGAAGGGCAAGGACAGAACCCTGAGGAAGGCCAAAAGTTAAAAGGGACCAAGCGGAACTTGTAGACCCAAAGATAACGGAATGAGAGCGGTCTGAAAGGAATGACTGAAACCAAAGAAGGGCAGTATCAGTAATGCCAAAAGATTTTTCTAGACGCTCCAAAAGGATAGAGTGATCCACAGTGTCAAAGGCAGCACTAACATCATAGAGGGAAGAAGAGTAACCTGTTCACGGTCAAAAGCTCCAAGACGTCGGCCAGGAGACGTGTAATGTGATTCAGTAGAGTGGAACTTCCTAAATCTGGACTGAAGAGGAGGCATGAGGGAGTTAGAGTCAAGGTCAAGAAGCTTAGAGAGGAAGCAAAGGTTAGAGATACGTCGGTAGTTAGACATATCATTGGGGTCAAGACCGTGGCGCTTGAGAGAGGGAAAGACTACAGCACGCTTGTGAGAAGCCTGGAGTGAAACCTCACCCAGGGAGGTATTACATAGCAAGCATAAGAACGGAATTAAGTCATCTATAAAATCCTTGATTAAAAATGGTGGTAATAAGTCCAGTTCACAGGACTTAGCAAGTGACTCCAGCAGGAGCCGACGAAGGACGTCCAAAGGCAGAGGTTTCCTACATGAAAGCCTAGATGACGTAGGAGGACAGGAAGGAGGAGGAGAACCATCAGTAGATTGGCAGATCGAGTCGATCTTCCCGCGCATGTAGTCGATGAAGTCGTTCGCTGTGAACGGAGGCTGGGTAGTTTAGCTGGGTAGTTTAGCTGGGTAGTTCAAAATGAAATGGAGCAGAACTGTCATTTTGCGATATTTGCTGATTCATTAAGTGTTCTTACTTCTCTAAAAACTGGCTATTCCCAGTCTAGACCTGCACTCCTTAGTGAAACATTAAATATTTTTAATAACATTAGACTTAGCACGGTTACCTTAATTTGGATACCCAGTGATGTTGGTATCGATGGCAATGAATCCTTTGACCTAGCCAATGAAGCACTTAAATTAAATAATATAAAGTCATATAGTTATCTGGAGCTAAAAGAAGTGCATGCATTGATTAAACTGTATATTTTGAACAAATGGCAATTGGAGTATAGTAAAAGCCTAAAGGGAAATTTTTTAAATCGTTACATATATTGGTGGATAATGCTGTTAAGTATAAAAATCCCAGGAGGTGTAAAGAGTGTCAACTGACTCGTCTTAGATTAGGTGCTGTTAATCTAAATGCTAGACTATTTAAAATAAAACTTCATCCAACTGGTCTTTGCACCGCTTGTAATGTAAAGGATGATCTTTTTCATCTTATATTAAATTTGCAGAAAGAGGACATTTCAAGAAAGCTTCGAGATTATTGTGTATCCATAATATGCCACTCACCTTCTCTTAAGGGTGTTCTACTCTGATGCATGGATTCATGCTTGAAAGCCATAGCAGTCCTGTTTTCCACAATAGCCAACTTAGAGGTCTGTTTTAATGCTGTGGCCTGGTTAATCAGTGGAATTCCGAAGTTCAGTCATATTTCCAGTTACAATTAGGACGAATTGTATTAGTTGCCTATCTGAAGACGTATTTATCAAGATCCTCTTGCTGATGTATAACAGCATGGGCGGTTTTGCTCTATCCTGTCTTAGGTAGGTATGTGTTTTAGTGTCATCTGTATCTGAGCTCAGACCTCTTCACTCTGAGCACATTGGGTTCTAATTGTCCGTGCCTCCTGTACTTCCACATCGTCACATGGTAGCTTTGCTGTGGCTGGCCCTTCACTCTCAGGCTGCCATGCAACCTAAGATGTGAGCTTCTTGCCCTTTATCTGTCTCTACTTTGTGAGCAATTGAAGACCATTCTATTTGATCTTGGTTTTGTGTTGTCAGGTTGAGAACAGTTCTGAATAGTTTTATTGAAGAGGTACAGTTAAGTGTGCAATTCTAATTTTGATTACAGTGTTGTTACATTAAACTGAAAATATTAATATTACAGGGCTGATTATGGCAATTGTATCTTTGCAGGCCTATTTACCACATTAATCAAGTGCAGTCTGTATTAAAAGCTGCAGCTTGTTTGATTGATGACATACCTAGGTTTGGGCTTATATCCAGCTTCATGTGGGAGGAACTGTGCTGATCACTTATGCAAAAATGCACGGAGCTTAAGATTGTGATGCTTCTTCGAATTTGTCTTCCAGGCTTTACTCTTGTCTTCTTATCCTAGAGATCTATGTTCTTGGTCTCATCGTATTCATAAACTCTAGATTTTTATGAACCCAACAAAAGCTAGGTAGCAGTAACCAGCTTATTCACAGCTGTGCAATCAAAACCAAATCATTAGGCAGGAAGGGTCAGATTCGGTTCCAGGTCAGTATCCAAGGTTCAGGCAAGGAGACAGTCAGATGCTATTGTGGATGATGTTTGGAATTGGAGCAGTAAGATCGATAAGAGAAGGAAGGATCATGATAGGATTTGTGAAAGAGGAGTGTTTTCAGTCTTGAGTGAAAGACCTGCACAGAGATTGCAAAGGGTGAAGTGTTGGTGAGTTCATATGATGGGTCGGATAATTGTTGTAATTCTGGTTGGAATTTATCACAGGGGCAGGGGTAGAGCAGCTATGGCTGTTGAGTGTTTTCCAAATTTTAATGATGAGGTGATGTTAGGGTGGAAGAAGGGCAGGTTGAACGCAGGGGTTGGATTGTAAAATAACTGATGAAAATAGGAGGGTTGGGAGGATTGAAGTGTGTTGTAGGTAAGCAATAGACTTTGTACCCTATTCATTTGGGTATTTTAAGCCAGTGTTTGGGGCTTTTGGTTGCAGCATAAGCAAGAGCATTCTGGATATCCCGAAGGCGGTTTATTTGGGTTGTGTCCATTTTCAAGAAAAGTGAACTGCAGTAATACAGTTTAGCATGGACTATGGACATGGCAGTGATAGATGCAGTTTCAGACGCAGTTTTTTAAATCAAGCAAAGTGTAGATTTTTCATAGGTTATAGATATGCTTGAAACAAGATTATGAAAGATGGGTGACATGATCAGAAAAGCCGAGGTTCTGGCCAGGTATCAATCACACCTAATTTGCAGAAATGAGAATTAGTATTAAAATTTTGAATGGAGGTTTGAATGGTGGCAGAGTCCAGGATGAGGGTGACAGAGGGGTAGAGAATTTTCTTGAGCTAGTCATGTTAGTGTTAAAGTATGAATTTGGTTTTAGATGGGTTCAGGCACAAGAGATTAGATGTCATCTAGGAAGAGATTTGTGTAACCACACAAAGATGATTTACGAAGTTGGTGAAACAGTTTGGAGAGAGAGAGATGAATAGTTGAGTGTCATCAGCACAGAAGTTATGATCAACTGGCTTGCTTTAATGAGTAAACTGAGTGGGTTAGTGTAAAGGATGAACAAAAGAGGTTGAAGAACAGGGCCTCGTGGAACTCTGCAGGGAAGAGGGCATGATTGGGTTGGAGAGGAAAGAGGGGGAGGAGACTCAACTGTATTCAGATGAGAGCAGAACCAACCCAAGTTGAAAGTCTTTGGAGTAAGTTTTTGTGATCAATGGCATCGAAGGTTGCTGAAATGTCAAGGTGGCAGAGGTAAGAAATCTGTAGATAAGAGATGGCAGAAACAAGCTTATTGTTGAGGGAAGTAAGTAGGATTTCAGTTGGGTGCCATTTAGTAAATCCAGATTTTTGTGGGTTAAGGAGTGAGTTGAAAGTCCAATAGTCTGATCCAAGAGAGGATGAGACTTTCAGTTAATTTGGATATGAAAGACGAACTAGAAACAGATAGGTCAATCAATTGGATTTCTTTAGCAAGTGATGATTTTTAAAAAAGATGTGACCAGAGAATGATTGAAAAGGACTCAAAAATTACCATTAGACAAGGAGAGACTACTTATTTTGGTAATTATATGATCAGGGAGAAATGTGCAGTCAAAAATGGAACTGGCAGAGAGAATTGCTGCCACTGAGAACCATCAGCGGCAGCACAAGGCTCTACTATCTTCTCTATCATCATTTTAAGGAAATCACTGGTGGTAAACGAAGGTGCCCTGTCGAACGCGAAAATCAGTCCAGTAATTCAAAGATGGCAGACCAAAGATGTTTTAGGTTTTTCATGCTGGCCAACAACCTTTTCACAATGTTTGGCTTCCTTCTTCAGATACAGTTGATGGGGCAGAGATCCATTCTGAATGGTGGAATGGATCTTCCAAGTGGTAAAAGCATCTCTCAGAGTGACATATCTGTTGACAAAATTGATGACACTCCCTGTCAAACCATGTAGCAATTGGTCAATGCTTCATCTTAAATGGTATGTGCAGGGAGCATTTCATCTAGTAGTCTAGTACAGAGTGGAGTTGCACATAAGGCTTTGCAAAGTGCTGCACAATTTAATAACTTCCAGCCCAGTAACAGCCGGACCTCACATATAGGTTGTAAGTGAAAGTGTGGAAGTTCAATCAGACACCATTGATAGATGTACATGCATGCGCTAGCGCCTGAAGTCTACATAATTTGACAGTGGTTCGGGTCAGGAGTGCCCCTGATGAGTTTATTCTTGAAAAGGCACTTTATAAATGTCAGTTTACAATTACAATTATAATGTCCTGTACCAAACTAATCTTCGTGCATGATAATTGGATGCAAGATGCCACCATGTATGTGTAGATTCCTGAACCATTTGATGAAACACATCCAGAAATTGCTTATTGGTGAAATCAGAAGATCTCTCAGTATGAATATTGAAAGCACCTGATATTACTAGCTGGCTCATTTGAGTAGCAATACTTTCTAAAACACACTGAAAAATTTACTGTTGACAGCTGTAGAGACAGATCGGTAAAAGGTTACAACAGAAACTGGGCAATGAGCCTTAGTAATGCAAAAACACACCTCTTCAAAGTAGTTGTTTTCATGTTTGGATGACATGATACATACATACATATATAATAATGTTTGAAAAGTTTTATGTTTGAAAAAATTCTGTGTCATGCTGCATTACTGAAGTTCAGAGCATGAAGTGGTAGTAAATGAGTTCTTCTCCATGAATAGATTGCCCATCAAGGACAAGTGCTCTTGGCAGGTCATGATAATGGTCTTGAATTATATTATCAGGTCAGGAGAGCCCCTGAAGAGTTTAAGTGGCACTTTACAAATTCATGTTTAGGATTTATGGAGTAAATGTAATTTAATAATATACTAAATAATGATAGGAAGCTCAAATTAAACACCAGTAGTTTCAAACAGCGGTCTTCATGCAGTGGTTCTAACACAGATTATACGTTTTCTGAACCAAGTAAAACCCTAGTTATGTTAAACATTACATGTGGAAGTGATTGGTTCAAACAGTATTAATGCCTAATTTTCGTAGTTTATGTTTGATATCTGCTGTGTTGCCATTAACATGCAATCCCACACTATTGTTTACATTACTTAAAAGTAGTCTGCTATTCTGTACTATACATCTATGCAAGTAATAAAATGTGCAAATACACATAGAGAATGAAGAGAATCTTTGTTTGCAGAGAACGAAGTCCAGTTGGACATTGGGAACGCTATAAAAGCGTGTATCGTTTATGTATGTCTAATATCTAGAAATTGCACCGCGGGTGAGTATAGTATTGATTTCCAATAATGCTTATAAATGTTTTGAATAATCAGGAATTTTACAATGAGCTGCAATACACTCAAACTGTACATAACCAGTTACTATTGTGTGAGACAGGGAGCATTTTCTGTTTCTTGGTCAGTATAACAAGTGCCTAGATACGTATATGGATGCATTTGACCAGAGCAGTCATCATACACTGCAGATTATGACCATAAGCCACAGGCAATTGAGCACGTGGAACATCGAAAGCATTGGTAACATACACTTCTGGTGGCCAAAGCCATCAACAACCACAATTTAGACAGCTTCATCATCCATCGAAGAATCTGCTGGTGAAACAGACCCAACCTGCCAAGATCTGATAACCTTCAACTTTCTTGTGAGTTCATTTTCAACATCTTACCATCCACATACCATTGCCAAAATCTATCAGTTAGGAATCGCTGCCACAATTTGGGACAATCATCTAGGAATTAATCACTCTTCTGGAAATGCTGGCCATAAGTAACAGCCAACTGATCATGACAGATGACCTGAACATCCAGACCAATGTTCAGGTCAACTCCTTGACCCTTCAAAAATTCTCAGCAGCTCAAGAAGTTTGAATGACTTACTACTGTGTAGGGAATGTGCAGTACCCTCCTGAGGCATCACTGCTGGAGGGCATTGAGCTTCATTTCCAGATCCTTGGAAAAGTGTCCAGGTCTCTGCTTCATATAGGAGGAAGGGCAGTATTTACGCCTTAAACAGGAGGAATTTAATGTCCAGCCAGATGTTACTGTTCCATATTCCTCAAAGTAGGATGCTCATGCGCTGCTGAACCTCAGATCCACTGCCACCATCAGCCTCAACATGGGAACTGAGGCAGGAAAACCCATGAACCAGCGACATCTGGCTTCCCACCATCTACACGTAGTCCGATGTTGGGAACTGGTCTACTGTATCCTGGATTTTTGTTTTGGCCCAGTTGATCTCAAGTCCAGATTTATGTGCCCTATGTTCCGTTATCTCCAAGGACTCGTCAAGGATTTCGAGTATCTTGGCAAGGAGAGCCATGTCATCAGCATAATCCAGATCAGTGAACTGCTCTGACCCAATATGTACACCCGGCTGTCCTTGCTCCCCGGTTTCCTCCATGACCTTATCCATTGGGTGCAGGAACAGGTCAGAAGCCATTTTACAACCCTGTTGCACACTTAGTTCAGTGGTGGTATACCTAGGTTTACAGCTTCGCTTGAGAGGAACTGCACTGGCAAACTAAGCAAAAACCCACTTTAAGATCTCAATGCTTATGCTTTGCCTTATGTTAGGGAGCTATGTGTCTTGTTCTCACCCATACCTGGCTCCAGACTGCTTCACTCTGCTGAACAAGGTACACTTGTTGTCCTACTGACTCGAACTTTCATAGTCCAACATAGAAGTTTTTCTGTGGTCGGCCCATAGTTCTGGAATAGATTGCCTGGTTACACACTACATTATCTCCTTGGTTTTGTCTTTTTCCATACATGGTTGTAAATCATTCTGTTTGATTGTGTTCTTGGATTATTAGGGTGGAGTGTCTCAGATGAGATTCTCTTGAAACAGTGCTATATGAATTCCTAATAATGATTTATGGTAATATAGCAGCATTTATTAATGTAATAGAACTAATGTCATGTCATGTCATGTAATCATCTCTGGACTGGATCCAGTCGTTGATTTCTCTATGACATCCCTCCACAAATCCCGTCTCCCGGCCATCTCTTCAAGGGTCATTCTCCGTCTGCCCTCCGTTTTCCCATAGATAGTAACTCCGGCACCTTTCAGATCCTCTTCAAGGCAATCTATCCATCTTCTTTTCGGTCTTCCCACTGCTCTCTTTCCATCCGGTTTGTATTTAAAGACTTTCTTTGGATTGCGGCTCTCCTCCATCCTCAGGACATGTCCTGCCCACTTCATTCTTCTTTTCTTGATCATATTGCTTATCAATGGTTGCTGTGTTCGTTGTCTAATACTTTCATTCGTTACATGGTCCTTATAGCTAACTCTTAGTATTTTTCTGAGCCATTTGTTTTCTGCTGCATTCAGTTTCTTCTCCATTGCTCTTGTAATACTCCATGACTCACATCCATAGATTAGTACTGGGATCACGCATGTGTTGAGGATTTTTAGCTTTATCGCCAGTTTTATATCATGTCGTTTGAAGACCTTTTGTAACCTGTTAAAGGTTGACCCTGCAAGCGCTATTCTCCTTTTGATTTATGTTTCTGATCCTCCCCCTGCTTTCATTTCACTTCCCAGATAGACAAACTTATTTATTACCTAATAGAACTAATAGAACAGCAAAATGTAACAGAACTAAAATTAAGTGACAATATTTTAAAATCTTGTAAAGGAAGTAGTTGGTTCAAAACGTATTAGCCCAATTCTTTTTCCTGTTTCATTTCTGCTCCACTCCCATAAACACTTAAGCTGTTTTTACAATATTTACTTAAAGTCAGTCTACTCTTTTACGATTCATAACGGCCACTAATAAATGCTGACTATACAGAGATACCAAGTGGTGACTGTATCTAGTTGAGAAGCTTCAATCTGTGTTTGATTTGAGAACATGGTGTCATACCAATATTAAAGATTTTATACAAATTAAAGAAGTTGAAGTTTGAAGTCTTCTAGGTGACTATTGGTTAGAGAATACAGTAAAAGTAACAGAACAGTGCAGAAACCAGGGATAAGTCCTGCTGAGTTATCTCTAGTTATAGTGAGCAACTGACAAAACAACACTGACTTTCAAACTACTTGGTAACGTATGTGAATATGCAAAGACAATATAGGCCAATAATAGTCAATCATTTATTGCAAGCACTTTGTGAACAGCTGTAGCCCTTTCATGTATCTTCAAGTTACACAGAAGCAAAGATAAAAGGACATAACAGTAATGGTGAAGGAAGATGGCTTCAAGCAACAAAAACAGTCTAAAACATGTATTTAGTGGTATCAAAAGAAGAGACTGCACAAATGAATAAATGGTTATGTCGGAGTTACCAAAGGTCATGGATACAGTTTTGGACTATCCGTCAGATAAAATGTAACAGGTATCAAGATTTTTGAAGTGCTACAAAGGAACATCATGAAAATATTTCTACAAGCAAAAACAATAGAAAGTCAGCTTTCAGAAACAATACCAACTTTCAAAATCCTTTGTCACATGTGCGAACATGCAAAAGTAGGCCTAAAATTGTCAATCATTAATTACAAGCCTCTCTGAACAGCAGTACTCCTTAAATTTGTCCATAGTCTACCAAGGTAGTTGAGAATAGCAACACACGTATAGCAACAGCACAGTGGTTTAGTACTCATTTTGGAACCAAGAATCTGATGTTGATGGTATGCTGCTGTCCTTGTTGGATAGCACCAGAACAGTTAGGGTACGTCTCTGGTTTGCAACAAAGTGAGATTTTACAAGACATGAAAGCAAGCTGGCTTATAAACCAAATCTGCGTTTCATTTTCTTTCTAGCTCTGCATAGTGATAAATTGCACAGCGAAATGCACCAGATTATTGACAGCGTGAAGGATGCTAATGGCTAGCTATGTAGTAGCAGCTTCATCATCGTGGTCAGTAAAAACGCCAACAACCACATGTTTTCTTCACTGTGACTGATGGTTGATCATTCAATCCATCCTCTTCCAACACTACACATGTATTATGTATGTTACAATTTGTATGATCATGTATACAGAGGGTGTCCAACATCAATAATCTTTGTCTGGCATCACATTAAAGTTCACTACGTGTTATAGCTCCTGCTCCTCGAATTCCCCCAGTATCACTGACGTGTCCATCTTGGCTTGTGCTTGATGTTTGAGCACATTGAAAAAACAGATTAATCAGAAATTATTTTAGGTCGTAACTAATATTTTATATTGTCTCTTCAATTTGAACAAAGCTGATTATGGCACACAACTGAAACAAAACGATGCTTGTTGCAGTAATGGAATCTGATTAAGTGCCAAGCCATTTGCAGAGGTATACACATCTGGTCCATGACACAGGAATTGTTCAGGTGACAAGAAATTCCAAAGATATCTGAACAGAATGGTGGAAGAGGTGCTTAAATATTGTGCAGGTAAACCATTTTAGGTAGTTCTGGAAAACAATGCCAACTTTCAAAATTCTTGGTCATATGTATGTGAGAATGAAAAGATAAGGTAGGCCTAAAACAGTCAGTCAATTATTGCATGCATGTGTGAAGAGCCATTGTTCTTAAATTTGTCCAAAGCCTATGAAGCCAGATACATGGTAGTTGAGAGTAGCGACAAGTGTATACTTGCCTCAAATAAAAGCACAGTAAGAATAGCACAGTGGTTTACTATTCAATTCTGAACCAACAATCAGATGTAGTCATTGCTTGTTTAAACACAGCACCAAACAGTCCCCCACTTCTTCAAGTTTGCAGGAAAATGTGGCATTTCACATGACAAGAAATTTGTTTTGGATCCTGCTAGGCAAGGATAGAAGTTTAAACCGTTCCTTGAACTGAGATCCAGAACCTGAAGGGGCAAATACACCGAATTTAATACATACACTGATCCCACCATACTCCTCCAGTCCAATCAAAGCAAATGACATGTTCAAATCGCACTTACATGCAGAAACACATACACATTTAAACACATCCACACTTAGATACATACATACATACACATCACCTGCACATGTCTGCAGCCAAGATTGCCATTGTTTTTGCCTCTTTTCATTTTAATAGCTCAGTTTGCTATTGATAAAATTTGCTTTATTATTCCGATATGTTTGGACTTCTACTGTGTCTGAATGTGTGTTTTAGAGTTATATTTTGGGAAGTACTATGGATTTCTTGCATTTTTGGATGGTTTTTGATGACATATCATTAGAGGCTTGCTGCCAGTTTGGGTGGGTAGACTTTGATGGACAGGCTGTCTTTGGTGTGCATCAAACATCAGTCATGCAAAGGTTTTATGACAAGGTGGCTGGCTGCTGATAAACGCCTGTCGTGCACAGACCTGGTCGCCTCGAGCACGTCCTGATGCTGCATCATTTACAACCTCCACAAGTGCCAGTCAGTAACATAACCATATATGGTGTGGGCTTCATTTGACAAAAGTCCATCAGTTATAGTACAAGTCAACATTATGCCACCATAGAGCCTTTGTCAAGCAAGACATGGCAAATGTAGAATTTTAGCTTCACTTTGTACTCCAAATGCCCCCCACAATTTCACACTGCCCACAGGCTGACTGCCTTCAACAACTTTAGGTACCATCCTTTTGCTTAAAACAGTAATATCATTGCCTGAATCCAACAAAGCATAACACTGCACATTGCCCATAAGTAATTTAACTCTGGGAATGCAAGAGAAAGTTATACCCTTGTTTACACAGCCACATTTTCAGCAGCTACTTACTAACTGTTACGTGTAAAAATGAGCTCAATTTCAAATTAACCTCTTCCTCCTGTTCCTTTCTATTTTTTCTGAGTTCAGATTACATAACCCCAAGAAACAAATTCAGATTTTCAAAAATGGCCTTCTTGTTCATTCCATTCTTCCCTCATCCTTTTCAAGCAAAATATGACTCACATTTGCCTCCCTTACCTCATTTTCAACCACCATATGGCTGACCTATGCTTCAGAAGCTTGAGGTTTTCTGTTACTGGTACTTCTTGGATAATTTGCTTTAAAGTGCTGATAAGCACAAGTGAAACACTTTGGTTTCTCAGATTTTCCTCCCATTTCCCCACTGTTCATTACCCAAGTATGCCTTATTCCTTTTGCATTAAACTTGGAAAATTGGGGGTTCTGCTCCACATCTTTTCAAAGTTACTCAAATTTTTTAAAGATATTTGAAAGAAGTTTCCTTGAAATTTGGGTTCACATACACGTTTATAGAAAATATGTCTGTTATCTGAGCCAAACAAAACTGGGTCAAGCCAACCCTCATCCTCTTAAACCACAATGTGCGACCTAACCACAAACACTTTTTCATCTTGTCTTCAACACACAAATTTGAACTTTTTGGAACATATTAACTTCCACAGACTCAAGGTAAAATCTGAGATATAGCGAGCCTGGTTGCAAACTGCATCCATGACTCAGCTGCATACTGTTCCGTTGTAACAAACTGCGTTTAATACTTCTGTGGAGTTAAACAAAATTTACACAACAAAGCAGCCTTCAGATTTGTATATATGATCATCTGATCAGCTGAAAGAAAGTCTTCTTACCAATTTCTTAGCTTTCGCATGCAAGAAAGGCATTACGAGAGCACATTTCAAATCAACTGGAACCTGATACAGTGCAAGAGGAACATGGTTCTTTCTGGGTCTGCCAGTTGTATCCCACATCTATTTTATGTACTATATTTTATGCTGTTGTCTTTAGGAGCAATAAAAAAATGAAATAAAATAAAATACAATGCAAACATGCTTTCAATAGACTTAAGACAAAAGGGTTATTCAACCTCCTCTGCAGGCATCATATGTAAAACATTTGTTACAATATCCCCAAATTTCTTTATTTGTGTAACTGCCAATTCTTTTTCCTTGGTCATTCTTTCCCTTTCCTTCACTGCTTCATCTCTATCCATCTCCTGTTGCTGGTACAGTCAATCCCACATTTCTCCCTGCCTCTCCATTTTTCTGTTTACCTTCTCTTCTCGTGCTAACTTCATTTCCATTTATTCTTTCTTTGCCTTTTCTTCTCTGTCCATTTGATCTTTCTGTGCCTTTCTTCCCTCTCTGCCATCACTTGCATCATTTCAACCACTGTCATCACCTTTACCAGTTTTTTTAGGTAATAAGCCATCTTCAAAAAAGTATTAAAAGTTTTTCTTTCCCTTCTTCCGTGGCTAAGAAGTACCAGAATATCAAACTGCTAATTATTCTGAATATAAAAAAACATACCGTACTAACAAGACCACTGGAATTTCGCTCCAACCAGAACTTTGCTGGAACTGGAATTTGGCTGGAACCAGAACTTGACTCCAACCAAACCTTCGCTGGAATTGGACTGGAATAAGAACTTGACTTCAATGAAACTTTACTGGAACAATCTGTTTCCACAAGGGAAGTCCAACAAGAAATTCAAAGGCACAAATTGAGCCAAACTGCTGGAACAGTTGTCGTCGTATGTCATCGAACATTGGAAAGTCTTCGTCGTCTGAAACTCTAAGAATTGCTCCAGAAGTCGTTAGAAACAAGAGGCAAATGGCCGACTAACCATATGCCATGTCAAACAGCTGGAATTGAGCTCTCTGGCCACTGTCTTTTAAAATGTCAAAACACCTAAAAACATGCATAAATTTTCTTTGCGATCATTCCCTGCATATAGCTTTTCATACAATGATTTCTTTTGATGTGCGGTCAGAAAACAAGATAATCGGTTTAAATATTGTGAATTGTGAAATTAGCAGTTTTGAACAACTTTTAAGCATCAGTATGAACTTTGAATGAGGACATTTCATAAAGTAACACCGTTTTTGGTGGGTATACATCTTAAATATGGCCTTGTTTCGCAGTTATTCTATTATGAATATTACTTAGGCAATACACGGCCCTAAAGCAATGGAATTTTACAAAATGTATGCACTTTCTGAAGGAGTGGAGTTGATTTATGCAATGAATCAACTATAAAACACGTTTAACTCACTAATCTCTCAGTTTCAATCTGCATACCATAAGTTTCAGTCAACAGTATATGCCTTTCTTTCTGTTCAAAATGACATATTGTGCTCCATGGATAAGGATAGGGTGACAGCACTGGTTCTCCTTGATTTGTCTGCTGCCTATGATGCTGCTGACAACTCTCCTCTTCCACTGTCTCCTGCACTGGTTTGTGGTTTCTGGTCATGCTCTGCACTGGTCTGCTTCTTCTAGTTACAATAATTCCAGTATTTAACAACATCTTATGGTATCAAAGGCTGTTGACGTCGCTCTACTCCTTTATCCAGGTTGGGGCTAGCACTGCCCGAGTATGGCGGTGGTGGAGTTCCCCTAGGCGCAAGCCAGTAACTAAATTTGACTGCCTTTGGCTTACTTATTAATCGCACTGAATGTGCATGCAGTTTGGGCATGGTGTTTCATACCACCATGTCATTTTCTATCCATGTTAACTTCATATGCACTATGCAGATCAGCTCAATTTCACAATTTTTGCCTCAAACTGTCTTAATCCTACTAGTTAATACACTGGTTTCCAACAGACCTTACTGTAATTCATTTCTTACTGGTATCACTAAGGGAGGTCTGCACAAACTACAAACGGTTCAAAACTCTTGCCAGAGCCATAACAGACTCCTAAACATCAGCATATTAAGCCAATATTACATTCATTGCACTGGCTGCCCACTGAGCAAAGAATTTGTTTCAAAATCTGTCTTATAGTTCACAAAGTACTACATTTAAATCAGCCAACCTAACTATGTTCTATGCTCACCCCTCACACTAATTGATATTGCACTTGATCAATGGATACCAACTCTTGCTGTGCCCCATACCTAAACAGTTTTGGACTCTTGGGTCTCTCGATAGCTGGTCCAAAGCTTTGGAATTCACTGCCCAGTTAAGTTCACTTTGCCAATTCCTTGATGTCATTCAGGTCCAAACTAAAGACACATCTCTTTCAACTTGCTTACCCACTCTAGTCCGGCTTTTGGTTTCTCTGACCTATCAGAATTCAACCTGGCTTCTCCGAAGAACTATGATTTTGACAGAGATTCTGACATTAAGCAGCCCTCAGCAGATGCCTTGGGCAGTTGGGCATTATGAGATGCAGTCATTAGATTAGTTTATCTCAGCCACAAAGTTCATCATGCAGAAACTCTATAGAGTGCAGAACTCCTTGGCCACAGCCAAAACTAATACCTGTGCTTAAATGTCTGCACTGGCTTCCAGTATAGTTTATAAAACTGAGTTCTGGCCAACCACAATACATAAAATTAGTCGTCATTCCCCAGATTTATTATTATTCAACCAGATCATCTTAATATCTTTCTCTGGTCATACCTAAAACTAGAACTGTTCTTGGTTAACAAGCTTCTTCAGTTGTTGGACCTAAATTTTGGAACTCTTTCCATGTAGGCCTATGAATTCATTCTGCAAAATTGATTGTGTCATTTAGTTTTCAGCTTAAGAAAGAAATGACACAATTTACCTTTTTCAAATCACTTATCCACCATAGATGCATAGCGAATCCCCAAATCCCCAAAACAAATTTTGACTGGATTCCCAAATCGATTTTCTAAGTGCAACCCGGATTCCTGAAAATTAAGAAGATAACATTTATATGGCAGAATTATGACTTTTTTTCTGACAGTCAATGGGATGCTATTACATGGAGGAAACACCGAGATCCTACACGTTTGGCTACTATTGCCTATTAGATAATCCAAACTAGTTTTCTTGATTTCAACCGCTTTCTATAAAACTATTTTCGGGAAATTGGGCTGTTGTGTTTTTTCAGCGTTTCAGGGATTCAGGTTTTGGAGATAGATACGAGTGGTGACTGCAGCTGAGTCAAGATCACTCATTCTGTCATCTCCACCCAAGTCAGTGCACTTGATCCTATACCATCGCTCCTTCTCCACGAATTCACTGATGATCTACTACCCTTGATCATATGGCTGTGCAACACATCGTTGGCTGATGGATTTCTTCCACCAGATCAAAAATGGGCCATCATCATATGTCCTTGAAGAGGTCGTATCTCCAGAGATACGAATGTAATTGGCAACTATTGACTGATATCAAATCTTACGTACTTATCAAACATCATTGAGAGACTTGCTGCCCAGCAGATCAGTTGCTACTTGGAAGAATGCAACCTCATGCCCAAGCTCCAGTCTGACTTGGACCTGAGTGCAACATTCAACACTGTGGACCATGACCATGGACCAGTAGGACGTACTAGCATGTCTTAACATCGCGTATGGCATCTATACTTCACCTCTGGCCTCGATCTGTTCCTTCTTGGATGAGCTGACTATGATGGTAGCCTTAGGCTCCGACCACTCAGCCTGGGTGCCACTCCTGTTCGGCTTCCCACAGGGCTCAGTTCTTGCTCTTCATACTGTATAAGGCTGACTTGACCCGGCTCATCACCTCACTAGAAGCATGGTGCCAACTGTACACCGATAACATCCAGCTGTATTCTTCCTGCCTTTCATCAGATGTGCATGCCTGCGCTTCAAATATATGAACCACTATGGCTGAGGTGTGGGTCTGGATGGCGTCAAATCAACTTCTGCTGAATAAGGCCAAAACCCAGTACATCTGGCTGGGTACATGTTGGGCATAATCAGGGTTCAACGCTGTGGCACTACAGACTGGATTTCCCGGCTGGGATGTGCTGCCTGTGGTCCTTGATATGGGTGTCCTTCTGTACAGCAAACTCTCTTGGCAGATTTTGTTTCCATCAGCTGCATCAGATTCGAGTTATATAGTGCAACCTCTCCTCCAAAGCTGCTGTCACCCCAGTTCACTCATTTGTTCCGATGCGAATCGACTACTGCAATTCCATCTTAGCGGGTCTGCCTAAGTTCAGACTTAACCAACTCCAGTATGTTCTAAACTGCGCTGCTTGGGTGGTTTCCAACCAGTCAAAATATTCCCACATATCAGAATACATGCGGGAAACACTACAGTAGCTCTGTAATCCAGAACGAATACGCTTCAATGTTCTCCTGCTTGACCATTCAGCTAAGTTTAATTGATTTTCATGTTCCTGTTCGTAGCACATGATCTAGTGACCCTCTGAAGCTGCCACAACCTTATTTGAGCAAAATTATTAGGGAACATGCTTTCTGTTCAGCCTTGCCTGTGATATAGAACACCATTCCTTTCTCTATCCGATCCGCTCCATCAGTCTCATGTTTCAAGCAGCAACTTAAAACCTTCTAATTTGCCAACTCCCCTATCACCTAGTTTCCCCCTTTTGCTACTGCCTGACTCCCCCTTAGCGACTGACCGTGCCTCTGATTCAAATTAATTTTGATGTCTGGCACGTCAATCTCTTAATATTCATTCATTCATTCGGTTGGTACTGCACCAGCATATATCAGAGTTGTGTGTTCCTGTCTCCAGTCGGCCTGGTTGCCTGATGCTGCATTCTGCTACCCATAGGGATTTGCGAGCTCAACAGGCCTTCACGTGATTCAGACCCTCTTACTTGAACAGCTTCCCTTTACACATTCGTTCTTTACCTCTTAGTTTAACTCGGTAATTCATTTTCTGTTCACCTTAAGATGCACTTGTCTAGATCGATTGGATAGCCATGTAACCAGCGCTTTTGGGAGGTGCTTGAAAGGCGCTATATAAATGTTTGTTACGTTACATTACATTTGAGTCAACTCACCTCATCCACCATAGGCTGCCTCTTTGTCATAGTGGACTGAATGACATACTTATAGTATCGGGGATCGCTGTTTTGGCCATTGCTTTTCGGCATCGCTTGTGGCGGTGTTAATTGTAAAAGTGCTTCTGTCACTGATTGTAACAAATAAACATGGATTCTAATGTCTGCTGTTAAGTAAGGGTTGGAGTCATGGTTAAGGTTATTTAAGCTTTTTAAATGTTGAATAACACTTGACTGACCTTTGCAGATAGTGCTTAGCTCGAAGAGATTCATCTTAGTGGCAACTACAACCAATCACAGTAGGCAGAAGCCAGGCCGAAAGCCACACTCAAAATAGAGCGGTCCCCAATACTATAAGCATGCTGACTGAACTTCTGGATAGTGACCTGATCGCAATCCCCAGATTTCTACAGTGCCCAACAAAAGCCAGGTCATGGGGACCAGCTTATTCACAGGCGCACAGTCAAAGCAAAATCAACAGGCAAAAGTGTTCGGTTACAAGTCAAGATCCAAGAGTCAGGCAGAAACAGCATGACATCTACGGTGGGTGACGTTTGGGACTGACTGTTTTGGTATTGGTGCACATCGATTGATGCCCTGTGCACCAGATACCGGCGCGATACAAGTTACGAATATCAACTACAATTTACCTCACACCAACTTCTGAGCGAGTTCACCAGTGTATACTTTGGAAGCACTTTAATGAGATATTTGGACCAAAAAATTAAGAAATCTTCAAATATTGCTTACATCTATGCCACAATTTTCACCCTCATGCTGATATCTGGAAAAGTTTACCTTTGAAGCCCTCAAGAATGTCTTTCATCACATTGTTGAGATTTCTTTGAAACTTCTCATTCGTCGAACAGTCATGATGCGGTGGACCGGAGATCGCCACTTCTACATGAGCCGAAGGCACGTGACCAGGCGCCATGAGCAGCCGAAATCTAGACTTTCTATGCGGGCCAGACACCGTCCAAACTGCGTTTCGAACTTCTGTCGACCAGACTCGACTACCCAATTTTTTATCTATCGTGGTCACGGTACCAAAAATTCGCGAGCCGCTCCCAAAGTTAACTTTTCGAAACAAGTCACAAATCAGCTTACACTTTCAATTACAAATCAAAGTTTCAGAATTTCTCTTTGCGTCTCATAATTACTCCCGCCAAAATTTCGACGCTGCTTAGACCAAAGATGTTAATAATCCCCTTATTAACATCTTTGGCCTAGACTGTATTTTCTACGCAAATATATTCAAATAAGTAAGTAAACGGGACCTGCGATCCTTGGTCCTGACAAGTGTAATTGTAATAGTAATTTTAAATTTACATAGCGCCTCTTCAAGATAAACTCATCAGAGGCGCTCTCTGCGCAAACGATGTTAAATGTCATTAAGAATTGAACATTCGTCCACAAGTAAACATTGGTCAGAATACTAGAAGAGTCACCAGTGGCAAGCTCTCGCACACACGCAAAGTCCAACCAATAGGTTCCCAACTAGAGTTGAACGATGACAGCATGTTCGGAGTTTCTGAAGCACGTAGCAACGAGGATGAGGAGCGACCATGGGCGATGTGATCCGCCGCCAGTGGCTCACGGTTGTCCCATTGTCCAACAGTCTCTCGTAGATGGAAGACGTTGCGGCGAGCGGAGATTAATCGAACCATCGGATATGCGTCGGGCAGGTATCGTCGCCCGTCTTTCGGTAGGTAGCTGGACCATTCCGTAGCTGACAGTCGGAGCCGCTCCAAAGACTCTCTTCGCCCTTCTTCACCGGCTCAGGTTTTCTCGTGATTTTGGATTTCTAAAAGATACTTTAAATGTATGTAAACGGTGTGTGTCAATGAATTTGGGAGTACTGCGTTGTGCTCAGATTGACTTTATAGATTTCACGTTAATGTTCAACTTTAATAAGCGCTATATTATTTTGACCGCCATCTCGCTTGTTTATGCAAGTTGCTACGCGATTTGTTGTGGTGGAGAGTTTTCTTTTCTCTTAAATTATCTCTGCTCTCAAAAGCGTGATAACGAGTACTGAAAAGATATTTTAGGAAACGGTTTAGGAAACATTAGACATATCAGATTCTATTGAATGGAAGAATTACTTGCGGCATAGCGAATACAGTGGGCTGTCGCACAATAAATGCTAGTGGTGTCAGAGGTTAGCAAATCCCGATTGTGGCTACCAGGTAGGCTTTTGTGTCGAAGATTTGTATCACGAGCTGTCACGTAAAGGGCCCGTGTCGGCATTAGCCGGTTTTGTGGACTGTTACTGAATCTCATCAAAATGTACCTGGTGATAGCTTTCGTAAGCGTAATCGTAATCTCCAGATTTCTACAGCGCCCAACGAAAGCTAAGTTGCGGGAACCAGCTTATTCACCGGCGCTCAGTCAAAACAAAATCGATAGGCAAAAGGGTTCGGTTCCAGGTCAGGAGTCAGGCAGTCAGACAGTCGGACGGCTATGGTGGATGGTGTTTGAAATTGAAGCAAGAAGAGAGACAAGGAGAAGAGGAAGAATCAGGATAAGATTTCTGGAAAAGAAATGTTTTTAGTCTTGAGTGAAAGACCATCGCAGAAACCGAAAGAGGTGAGGTGTTAGTGAGTTCGTATGATGGATCAGATAATTGTCGTAATTCTGGCGGGAGTTTATTCCAGAGGGGTAAGGCAGCTTTGGCTATGGAGTGATTTCCAAATTTTAAGGATGAGGTGATGGGAGGGCAAAGAAGTGTTAGGACAGATGAGGAGCGGGTTGAACGGAGTGGTTGAATTGTAGATAATTGATGAAGATAGGAGGGTTGAGAGGACTGAAGTGTGTTGTAGGTAAGGGATAAGACTTTGTACTCTATTCGTTCAGATATTTTAAGCCAGTTAAGTGATTTGAGAACAGGGATGATGTGATGGTGTTTGGGAGTTTTGGTGACAGCACGTGCAAAAGCATTCTGGATAGCTTGAAGGCAATTTATCTGGGTTTTGTCTGTATTGAGGAAAAGTGAATTACAGTAATCAAGTTTTGCATGGACCATGGATGTGACGATGGTAGAAGCAGTTTTGAAGTCAAGTGTAGGGCGGATTCTGCAGAGGTCACGGATGTGCATGAAGCCAGAATGGGAGAGATGGGTGATATGATCAGAAAAGAAGAGCTATGAACATAAGCAGTTTAACGCGCCTTCCCATCATCCAGAACCGATCCGGATATATTTTAAAATGAATGTTCTATTTAACGGAAAATGATCTGTTGGCATATTATTGTTATTATTATTTCTGCATGTCTGTTGACTGTTGTTTGTTGATTATTGACTAAGCATCAGTCGATGGCACTGAGCTATTGTGAGTGAAGGACTTGCTCAAGATCCCTACGCAGTAACCACCTCAGAGGAGACTTGAACCTATATGCTACCCATTACAAGTCAAACGCTCTAACCAACTGGCTATCATAACCTCACAGTCAGCTACACTATTTCCTGAAGTGATCATATGCAGTTGTCTTCCAGGATGTTCAACTAGGGAAATATTCAGGGGCTGCCTTGAATAGTTTCAATTGATAATGGAAAGTGATAAATTTAACATTATTTTTCTAGGAATAAGCATTTTACTTGAGAGCTACTTTTCTTGCTTTGCTACTTGCAAAATTGCTTATAATATCTCCATAATCATTTGCTGTACTGAGTGATGCACCATTTTCTCCACTCACCTGGAACTTTGCAGTTTTTGAATTACTAGCTGATGATTCAGCAATAACAGTTAGATTAGTTGTACTTTTGCTTAAATAGTTTGAAAACCAACCCTTCTGCTTTTTGATACTGACTTCTGTTTGCAGGTTTTTTGTTACGAGATTGTGCACCCGATAATTTCTGATGCTTCAAGGGTTTTGGCATTATTTCTGATTATTTCATTTTCATTATCATAATTCCAAAACTGTAAAATTTGTATAGTTATTGATATTCTGATCTTAAATTAAGATTTTCACAAATTAAGAGAATTCCATTTAAAACTAAAGATTAAACTTTATTTGAAAAAGAATGAAATTTGGCAGTACAACATCTGCAAAAAATAGAAAATAGAAAAAAATAGAAATATGAATAACTGGCATATTTCCTGCCATCACTCACATGTTTTACTATGGTGGACATCTTTTTCTTTGTTTCTTTTCAAAGAAAGTTTTTGAATTCAAATGAAAAATCATTGAAAGAATGATTCAATAACAGGAAAACATAAAACAACTTTTTTGAGAAAAAACGGTGCCCCTAAATTGTGGCACTCCAGGCAACTGCCTGCTCTGCCTATACCTAAGGCTGGCCTTGGAATAATGAATTTTTGTAGCACAGTTACAAACATGCCATCAATGTAAGTAATTTTGTTGTAATAAAATGTAATTCGTTACCTTAATCATATTAATATAATGGAATAATTAGAAATGTTAGAAAAATATAAGATTACGTTGATAATGATAAATGTGTCATTAATTCCAACAAGTAATTATAGTTGCTAACTGTTTGGTGAATTCTAATAAATCAGAAATGCAAGAAGTAGGTTTCTAAGTTTTAGTTTTTTAATTTTTTTAAAAACCTGAACAAATACTAACATCCCAAATTAGGTTTTTTGGTAGAAATGAAAAACGGGTATGGATCAAGTTTTGGACTTTGCTAAGTCTCAGTTTACATAGTGATAGACGGGATTTCAGCATGTCTAAGTTGTCTATTCCTCTGTTCTGGAGCCAATTCAGGAATTTTCTGTGAATTTTCAAAAATTAAGCTTAACTCAATGGAAAATGGTTTTGCCATATGTCTTCTCATATTCTAGAAGTGGTCTTATGCAGTGGCAGCTGCTTGGGTCTTGGGCTCTGGACACTCGTTAATGTTATTAATAATTGATGTTTATTGTGTAATGTGCAACATAATTGGCATGACATGAACATTAATGTAACATTTAATTAGTTAATATAGTTAATTAGTTAATATGGCATAGTCAGTATCAACATGTTACAACAGTTATTAATATACTTCAAATAAGTACTGTGTTTCATGGAATTTAACATTGTAATTATTATAAATTGTAACATATTAATAATTCATATTATTGATATTAATTATTATTAAAGTATGAATTATATACTATTACTAATAAAGAATAATTTTATAATTCTTAGATAGCATTATGTAATTCAAATGCTGTAATTACTGACACATTTATGAGTATTAATTAGCATAATCTCATATTATCGGTGTATATTGTAATATCTTTCATTAGATTGATATGCTTATGGTGATGAATTACCTATTATTATAATAAAATGATTTACATAGATGGAGTGATAATAATTGTGCCACAAAAGTTCAGGTTCCTCGAATTGAACATCACTGGAAACATCTGTTTATGACAACTTCCCGGAATTTGTGTAAACATGCATGGCAATTGATCGTTTTCTATTGAGTTAAGTTGAAACTTTGAAAAGTCATTGAAACTTCCAAGAGCAGTTCTGGAAGTTGGGAATAAACTTCTTGAGGTCCTGTCTATCGTCAGGTCAAATTTGATGAGATTCGGAAACAGTCCCCAAAACCAGACCTGTACCCACTGCCCTGTGTCCCATAGTGGGACTTATGGAAGGCGCTCATTTCTTTTTCGTGGGCTGACAATGGACAAATCCAAAGGTTCTGAACATGGGGCCGGCGCATCACAAGACTTGCCATCTACTCCCCAGCTTACACCTGTACCAATATGTAACGCTTAGTGACAGAGGCACTATGTGTGAAACAACTTGCTTAGGGTTGTTACATGGAGTCGAACCCGCAGCCGCATGGTCACTGATCAAAAGCGTTACCAACAGACCACCATGTTGCATGATTTCTACCTATTTAAATGTTCAGCGATGTGAAGGATATCAGCAGATAAAATCACTGAAAAAATAAGCTGGGTTGGGGCTATATGTATGGCCACTACAGAAAATGTACATACATAAACGTGATTGTGGCTAGGATAACGCTCACAAAGTCAGTAAAAATGAAAACTGGGTTTGACGCTGCACTGAATTGGGACAGAATTGCTGAATAATTAGGTAAAACAACAAACTTTTTTAAGAGTGCCAGTTACTTTGCCGCTACTTTTATGAAATTATGAGTTAAGGTTTACCATAACTATGACGTGACCGAAGTTACTGTGCCTAGGGGTTGTGAATATTTGTGAATATAGCAAATTAGAAAGTATAACACAACAAGGAATATAAATCCGCACAGTACTCTTTTTACCCCAGTTTATGCCTACTTGCCTTCTGAGTGCATTTCATGCAAATTAACTTTTGTGGAATTATAAGGGTTTTCTTAGGCATGGTCACAAATACTTACATACTTGCATACATATATGCATACATACATACACACATATACTGTGAGTGGGGATAAAGCGACCCCCTAAAAATGTTATTTATATAACTATGAAATATTCATAGTTATAAGGGTATTCAAATGAATTTTAACCTTGACTGTAATAGCTAACAATTTTTTTAATTTTGCACAGTTTCCCTTTAAATGTGGCATAACTGTGACGTCATTTGTAAACAAACTACGGAAAAAATGGCATTCAGTGAATAGGACAAAACAGTAATAAAAGTTTTATACCAAAACAAGAATTTTGGGGCCAAACGTTTCCTAAAGGAATTTCCAGGAAAGGGATGGAAACTCAGTGGACTTAAGGTCCTTCTGAGAAAGACTGATAGAACCAGATCGTCAGGTCATCAGGCTGGTAGTGTCAGACCAAGAACTGCAAGAAGTAATGAAAACAGAGAAGCTCTTAACAGACATACAAGAAATGTCAGAGTATTACACAGTTCAGCAGGATGGTGCTCCAGCACACCAAGCTCGTGAAACTGTTGAATTGCTGACGAATGAAACTCCTGATTTCATACTTCCTGCACTTTAGCCTCCAAACAGTCCAGACCTAAATCCTGTAGACTATAAAATCTGGGAATAATGCAAGAAAAAGTCTACAGAACAAAAATTTAGAATGTCACTGAGCTACAACAACATACCTGGCAGGCATGGGACGGATTGGGTCAATGCATAATTGACGCTGCAATAAGTCTGTGGCGGGAGCACCTTACTGCCTGCATCAAAGCCCAAGGACTTTTTGAACACAAATTATAGCTTAATGCCTCAAGCATAATAGTTAAACTGGTTGTTTTCCAAATTTTATTAAAAATTTAATTGTTATTAAACTTGAAAAAGTTATTATGAATCTTTCCAGGGGGTCGCGTTTTTCCACTCACTTATGTAATTGTAATTATAATCACATGTAGCACCACTTTAGAAGAAAGTCATCAGAGGCACTCCACTCTTGACAACGTAAAACCTTAATGAAAAGTAGTGCTATCAAGCCCTCAAAGTAAGATACAAGGAAAGGCCAAGAACATACATACCTACAAACACATATACTCGGTGACATAGCTGTTGGCTCCCATCCACCGCCTTATAAAAATTTTGAATTTTACCATAAAACAATTTAGAGAAACATTTGTTGAGTATAAATTGATAACATAATATAAATGGCACAAAACCTCAAGAAAACTTTTAAAAGACTTCTAGCCATGCCAGCTGCAAAGTGTTTGAGAACTTCACCAAGTGATAGAGGAAAAGGATTGGAGAGAATGTAGTGACTGTCGGAGATGTATGGCTTCTTTGACAACGGTGACCAATTGGCTTAAATATATTATTTTGGGTGCTGGGCTTTCAGACAGAGAGAGACTGAGTCAGTTCAACTCCGGAGTTAAAACTCATTGGGCTTACTTTATAGGCCTGCTGTAAACAATGTTTACAGTAGGCCTATTAAGTCTGAAGTTTTTCGTAAGAACAGTCTTTGGGTCTTTGGAACATAGGTTCTCATTGTCGTTTGTATGATTACCATTGGAATTTTGGGTTCTGCTGAAAAAATGTCTTGAAAAATTTTCATTTGCTCCCCTCTTTGGACAGTGTCACTTGGGACAGCTGCACCACTCACCCCCTTAGCTATGTCACTGCATATACATATGTTTATAATGTATATTATGCATGTATGTGTATGTGATATACACACATACGATTCTTGGAATCAATAAAGGATCTAGTGCGTCAGTCAGATGGTTGCATTTGATCAGTCATTAGCTTCATTGCTCTCTTACTGATTCTTGGTCAGGCATGCTTGTTCGTCTGCTTATTATGAGTCATTCAGTGCATTATTTACTTGTAACTGTAAATTCTGCATTTCTTTAGTAACCAGTAAGTTAAGAAATACATCAGGGAGGTTTGCATTCTATCTCAAGCCAAGCGGATGATGATCACTCAATTTTGCAACCCGTGAAGATCTGTTGGCACCTCCCTCACTCGCATACAATGACCAAATCTATCTTGTGTATTGGACCATCCTCTTGGAACAGTCTTCCACTTAAATTCATAACTTTTGGAGACAGCTTAAGAAACATCATCATATTTTATAGCTGTACCGCTATATCAGCGAGATAGTTATGCTTAATGAAAGACACTATATAAATGTCTGAGTACATACATACATTATTGGGCACTTTAGAAAAGCCAGCATTCACTTTTTCGCAGAGTCAACTGATGAAAAAGTCTGTAAACCGATCTGTGTGTGGTTTTGCTTTATTATAGATTGGAGCAAGTGCAGAGAATTGTTCATGATGCATGACGGTGTTGAAGCATGCACTGCTCTCGGAGGAAAATACCTAGCAGCTGGAGACACTGAGGCTGCACTCAGTGCTTTCAAGAAAGCATATGTTGTGGCAAAAAAGAAGGGTGTCTCGGATAGCATCCGACGGACCATGTTCAATCTCGGAGCTGTGCATGTTGCTGCCAGAAAATTCTCTGAAGGCATCAAAATTCTTAAGTCAGCTACGGTAGTTGAGGCAAGTTCAAATGAGGCTGATCCCTCGGAGTGTGATATTTATTACAATCTAGGCCTTGCTTGTGAGCTGAAGGGTAGTGAAGTTGAGGCTATTCGATACTTTGAGAGTGCCGCAAAGATGTATGCAATGAGGCAAAGAAACTGCCTAATGGCTGGGGAAGTCAAATGCCGGTTAGGAAGACTGTACTCCAGACAGGAGGAATATAGCAAGGCAGCCAAGGCGTATGGAATTGCCTCATTGGCCTATGAGGATGCTGGTGAAAGGGAGCAGCAGGCAATATGCCTCTGTCATCAAGCTTCCCTGCTTGAGATGGACAAGAGACCAGAGGATGCAACTCAAACTGCTACACGGTGTGTTGTATTGTGTCAGAAAATTCCAGAAGCAAATTATGTTGGTAAGTTCAGGATCTGCTTACAGTTAGACTTTCTATAATGCCCATTATATCATACATAAAATAAAATAAACTTGCATATACTAGACTCCTCTTCTGTCGAGTTTGTTGCTGCTAAAAAAGTGCATTGGCCAAAATTTCAGTTTTTGGCAAGCCTACCACAAGTGAAAAATAAAATTTGGAACTATTTTGCTGCCAAAAACTGCCAAAGACTGCCAAAAACATCTGTGGAAAACTTGCTCAGTTGTGGTCATGTGATTTGCATGCTTCTTTAATTTTGTTGTGATTTACATGTCATTTCTATTTCTAGTCTTACAGATTTATGCAATTAGTTGACATGTTGCAGCATAACCATTATGTAGTCTCTCCTAAAACTTTGCTACCATGTCAAAAGCATTGAACAGTATTAATGAGGCATTTATCATTTATGTGGTAATAGCCTTGTTTTGTGGGGCTGAATGTATTTGATGGTGAATGTTTAGAAAATGCAGTGTGCTGGGGTGAAGTTCTTAAAATTACTACAGTTTTTGGCAGTTGATTTCTTGACCCAATGCTGATAGGATGCAAGAGGGTTTTGTCCAGAAGGACCATTTTGACAAACTTGCATTCAGATATTGTACATGGAAAAATTATATGTGAGATGAACAGTCACTGTGATCACATATTAACAAACTGCAGTTTAAGAGGGCAATGCTAAAATTTAATGGTGTACGATTTATGTAAGTCTTAGTGTGGCTAGAAAGCTCAAAGGCTTAGGCTGGCTGATGCGAAATCACATACACTGTAGCCTTCTACCGGACAGTTTTGTCCAATTACTTTGAAAGGCCACATTGCTGTCTTGTTATGGGCTAAAGTGATTGTGATTAACTTCTAGACCAGGAAGCATGCCGCGACTGCACATTAAGCAGATTTGCTTGTAAATGGGTCACACATAAACGAGACTGCACTGTATCTTTGTACCTTTTCTGAGTGCAATATTTGTGTAACTGCCACATAGAGTGTCTTGTATCTTTGTGTCCTACACCATTGGCACATATGTACAAGTGTTACCAGTTGATTTGTGATGTGAATTTGCACAGGAAAGTTGTACAATGAGCTGGGATTGTTGTATGCAAAATGCCAGAGACCTGCTCAGGCTGAAGCTTGCTTTAAGCTGGCAATGCCATTACTAGACAAGGACTCAACGTCAATGGCCGTAGTTCAGCAGAATCTTGGTGCTGTATACAACTGCCTTGGAGACTATCAAATGTCTATCAAACATCATGAAGCAGCTGCTGATCTGTATGGTCAGTTTTGTTTCCTTTTTAATATTTGAACTACATATGCATGTATTCCAGTATTATGTTTATCTGTAATCTGTTTGTGATGTGACCTATTATGATATGACCTCATTATTATATAATCTCTTCAAATGCATATTATATCGGTATCTCTGATATGATTTGACCTTATAGTTTGACCTATTCATGTTTATGATGTGAATTCGTATTTTTACTCTTTTGACCTGCTTATGATTATGATAAGAGCTTGTATGTATGCATGCATGTATATTTGAATGTATCTGGACCTTTTGAAAACCTGTCAAAGGTACTGAAAACCTCTCAGCAGCTCTGAGAGGTTATCTCCTACAATAATTTGACTTATTTACAATGATAATTGAAAACTAGCTTAGAAATTGACGTTTGCATACATTAATCTAAGTATGACCTTTGAATATAAGATATCTGCAAAGTAAACTTTGATATTGTAATATTTGTAACTTGTGATTATTCATAATATGATATACACCAGAAACTTTTTATAATGCAGTCTATGAGAATTATACACAAGCTACCTTTTCATGAGTTTGTGCTTTAATAAGGTGATTTTCTAAAACTGAGCTAAATTTGGGATCCATGTTGTCCAACTGTGTTATACCAGAGTTATTTTTTTAAACAAGACTGTGATGAATGTGTTATGGATTATATGTTACCTGACATATATCACACAAAGTTTATTATGTCTATTGCATGGATTTTTTAAACTTGATATTAATAGAGAATATTATCAGCAGAAAAAGTGCCATGGAGACCTGATTTCATTCTGTTTCTTTCTGTAAGGTTTGGCTATTCTTGAAGAGTCCCTCCTGTTGTTATTGTGTTTTTTAGTTCGCTCAGGGAGTCGAAATGGCCAGGGTCAGTGTTTCAGCAACTTGGCCTACGCTTATGCACAGCTGGGTGACGTTGAGTCTGCCAGTGAATACTACCTTCATGCTCTTCAGGCAGCTAAAGACACTAGTGAGAGTTTGCATTATTTTGTTATTTCAAACATCTTACGTTATCGTGGTGGCTGATTGTAATCTACTCTGATCTAATCTAACCTATTGACTTCTGTAGCACCATGTAAAGGTATGTAATAGCTTGGCAGAAACCGTACTGCTGTGTGATAATTTATTGTGTGATGTGAGATCCGGAAATTGTGATCAGAGGCAGCCTTGTGCATGATGTTCAAATGTCTTCTCTTATAGCAGACTGTACCAAAGGCATTACTGACTGAGTAATCCTGTTAACAACTATGTTGGTTGATTTTGTGAACCTGTTCACTTGAGATACATAGTGTAGGATTTGGACCTGACATGGTGATTATTGGATGTCAGGCATTGGTGGGTGTAGTGGTTGTATTGGGTTAGCAAAATGCTGTTGGAGTGAGTGCAGAGCAGCTGATGCATCTACGCATTGTGGATGTGGCAGTGGCCGTTCCACTTTGTGATGCAGTCAAGTTTAGGCCTTGACAGAGTTCTGTGTGTGTTGATGTTTCAGTAATACAGTGTGAAAGTCATCTTGTAAAAAACATTTTTTAAATGTAGAAAGAAAAAGAGCATCTTTGTTATCGATAGACACTGTTCATGTTTACAGATTTACGAATACAAAACAGAAATCCTCACCAGGAAAGATATACCCTTTTGTCCCGGTAGGAATATTGGCTATCCAGCATTGTAACCCTTAGACCAGTGAACATTGTAATGATAACAGGTTAACAGAAAATGATTGTCCTGCATGGTATTTTTCAGAGGATAGGCGTGATAGGTGGCAGGCACTTGAAGGCCTTGGTACTGTTGCATTCAGACTGAAGAGGCTGGACCGAGCTGTCGTCTACTTCCAGAAAGCCCTTGCAGCACTGAGTGAAACTGATGAAGAGGCCCAGAGTCGGATTGTTGGGAAGTTGACTCAAGTCCTTGAACTTAAACTAACCATGAAGAAAAAAGCAGTAGTTCAAAAACACAACAGTGAAAAGGTTTGTCATTTTTTCCTGCTAGTTATTATCGTCTTTAAAAACATTTATCTTGCATAGTGTTGGTATGTGTGAGTATTGGAATTGAGGTGACACTCATACCTAACATATATGGAGGCAAAGATTTCAGAGTTCAGCACTGCAGTCTTAGCTGTTTTCATTTGATGCACTGGGAGTCGAATGAATGTCAAAGCTGTAAAAGCATATGTTTTAGCCCCTCAGCGATTATGCAAATTGATTAACACGGTTTGACTGACCCTCTGGAAGAGTCAGTGTAGCTACTTCAAAGGGGCAAGGAATTAATCTGTACTGCTGTTACGATAATGCGCAAGGCATCATTTGATTGTCTCTTCAAGTGAAACTGTAGTATAATCCTCTGAAGTACCTGGTCAGAATCCCATGGGTCAGAGAAACCAGAAGTCCAACTACAATAATTAAGCAAGTTGAAACAGTCTAAAGTTTAAACCCCAGAGACGTTAAAGAAATTACAAATGCACGAGGCTGAGCAGTGAATTCCAAAGCTTTAGGTCAGCAGCTGAAAATGCCAAGAAGCCCAACACTGCCGTGGTGCGAGGCACAACGAGAGTCAATGTGTCTGTAGATCAAGTGCTATATTTGTTAGAATCATATTGATATTAATTGAAGTATGTGTTGTTGTCATTATGTCATTTGATTTACTTGGAATTCTTGGGGTAGGGCACTGTAGCCCATGTTTCCCATGTTTGCACAAGAATATTAACATGGTGCCAAGTTGGTATATATAGACAGACACACTGAAATGCAGATTCCTTGCACACTCATGGTTACAGCAGTTACAACACTGAATGTTATTTGACATTACTTCACTGCAAGAAGTATTGGGAAAAATTCTAGCTTTTACATGACTCAAGGTAAAAATGTTGTTTCCTTTTAACAGGAAGTTTCAAATTATTTCATCATCTATATATAAATTAGTATCGGGGCAACTGGAACCTCATCAGTGCTGGCTGACTATTGTTGAACACTGAAACGAGAAGCATCAGATGCTGAGTACAAGTGAAAATCAGCAGCAATACACTTTTAGCTCAGTTGAACTAATGCAGTATGTCAGCATCATTGTGGGATTAAACACGCTATATTCAGTAAAAGTTAATTTCATGTTTCTCCAAATTCCTGCTTGATGCAGTCAGTCGGAAATTATATTTGTGTTCAGCTTGAAGCTGCCTATCATGATCACCAAACATTTTCAGGAAGCAAAACATTTTGATATAATTCTGGGTGTGAAACTGATATTGTGTTGTCTAGATGTGTCACTTAAAAGGAAAGGTTGTCTGTTGTTGTAAGTTTGTTATTGAATCTGTGTTTCAGCCAAAGGTCCTTCAAACCCTCCTACTGTGACAACTATTATTGATAGAGACAGTTAACAACAAGTCTTTAACTTAATTACCCTTGACTTTACTTTATCTTTGCCTTGTCTTACATTACCTTTCCTTACTTTACAGAACCTTATTCCATCTTCTTACTTTGATCTCTTTATATTTGTGTTTGAAAAGGCTGAACAAGAATTCATTGAGCCACTGATAAAATCTGTATCACCTGCTTACACTATGTCCAAAAATCAAGATCTGTCAAAGCAGACACATCATTTGCCAACATCAGTAAAGGCCTTCAAAGCAGACATGGCATGGAGAGACCCTGCCCAGGCTGTTGCTGCTATAGACACTCCAGAGCATCTGAGAAAGTCTTCAGCAGCTAAAAGTTCTAGGTAAGCTCATTACTAGAGACATGTGCAAAAAGCTTTCTACTGATTTTCAGCACAACTTATTGTCTTGTTCTGCTTGTGGGGCATGTGATGAATTCTGGTAAAGTGTGAAGAGCATCTGGCATGTACAATTGTACACGAGTGTAACAACGAATTATTTGCATAGCTGCTGTTAAAAACCGATCAGTGAAGAGTCATTTTAGATGAAAAATATCATAATATCCCAATAAAAAAATGTATAACAACAGTACCTTGTGACTTTATATATACTCTCTGAATTTATATTCTGCCAGAAGTTTGCCTAAACTGAAGTCCAAAACTCAAAACATGCCATGTGGCATGGGTTGTTAAACCTGGCAATAATTCTGAATGAATTTTTTACCTTAAGTTACCACAGTTAATGGCTGCGGCATTCTAACTAACATTCAGTGTGAGTGAAATATTAAATTTTAATTATAGGCAACAAATAAATTTACTGTAATATAGAAATGTAATTTCATTGCTTCATCTTAGGCAAGCATCATTTGACCCGCCAAAGTGGGAGCAATTTACTTGGACTGACAAGCGAATTTGTTTAGAGTGACAAACCCTGTTCTTCTAAAAATCTTTGGGCTGCACTTTTGCTTAAAAGGCAGTACATTAGAAAAAGAGGGAAAGAAGAGCAGTTCTGAGAGGTGACCATAATTTGAAGTGTTAACAGCTTCATTTTTTTCTTATGCATTTATATGCCTTTATATGCCTCAGCATATGAAGGCATATAAAACTCGCCTCTTGATTTTCCTGCTGACAATGTTAGGTCAATGAACTCATTATAGCTGAGTTGGCTAGGGGGCATAAGTGAAGCCAAACTCTTGAAGCAAATTTTTGCCCTGGTGGGGATTTGAACACCTGACCTCTCAATTGACAGTCCAGTATGCTGACCACTGGACTGTTGTACACTACCTTAAAATATTTGGGCAGCACTTTTGTGAGGTACTCAGAGATGCTATATAAGTGTCTAGAGAACTAACTAACTAGAATCAGCTACAGGAAATGCCTCCATTATGTGTGATCTCTTAATAACACGGTATTCATTTTGGCTACACATACACAAGGTAGAGTTATAAAGTTTTCTAGTGTAAGTTTGAAGGCAAATGTTAAGTTTGGGTGATTGCTATTACATAATGCTCAAGAAAAAAAATCAGCTGTTTATTTCTGATTTGGAATTGTATTTAGAATACGAATTTTTCTTGTACAGGCATGGACCTTGTTTCTTTTTGTCACAGTCTGGAGGAAAATTTTACAAGTAGCAGCTGATTTTTTTCTGTTAAACACAATAAAGTCAGAAGTAATACCCCACTTTAGTTGTGCATGTCCATCAATTATATTTGCTCATGTTATGGCCAGTTTATATATGTATGTAATCATTCCATACTATGTAATGCATGTAACTATTTCTGCATTTATTAAGCACCACTATCTCATGAGTAAGCATCAGTTGATGATGCTGAGCAATTTTGAGTGAAAGACTGGCTCAAGGTCCCTGTACAGTCAGAGGAGACTTGAAATAATATGTTAGGTGTAAATAAAGGCTATTGACTTACTTACTTTCTTAGCTACCATAGATTAAGTAAACAGTGATTTGACAGTGATACAGATAAGTGTTTTGTTATTTTTTATGATATTTTAGAAAAGAAGACCAGAATGCTGACCCACCTGCAGGTGAGGCTCAGATTTCAAAAATTTGTATAGTAGACACCTTTTATCAAATTTTAATGAAAAATGATGTTTCATCGCAGATAGTTTTGTAATTTACAGTTTGTGTCACTTGGGGTCCTGGTCAGAATCTGTGTTATAGAAATGACTATGTGTACAAGCATATGTGTTGATTTAATTTGGAACTGCAGGTGGTGTACGCGCAGGCTACTGATATACATTTTCCTAGGCCCTGCTTGTTTATTTGTTTGTTTATTTGCTTGTTGCCAAAAGAAATCACATCTAATATTTCGGGACAGACTTTTAACTGCTATAGATATATTTGTGGTAACAGCAATCATTCCATTAATGTGGAACAGTTCAAGTTTATAAGAATGAAGCAAGCCATCCATATTAACTTTTCAATGTGAATGTGACTCATGGCTGCTCAAAACAGTTCTGTTTCTGAAGTTCAGAGCTTTTTGTTAATCCTGTTGTTTGTCCATGGGGATTGCAGGTCAGAACACAGATGCTGCAATTGAAGATGATCAGCTTTTGGAGAGTTACCAACAGAAGTTGGAGTCGAAGGAAAATGAGAGTGCAAGCGACACTTCAACAGACAACGATGACAGCGATGATGACACAACTACAGAAAATGAGCAACCACCAGCACCTAGGTCAGAACCATATATTATGCGCTTAAAAGTGCTGCTATAAGTCTCTAGATATATACATAGACAATAGACACATACTGTAATGCAAACAGTGAACCATAATAAGCCCGTCTCATGTAAAACTGATTATTTTTCAAAGCTGGACTGTTTGTCTGCAAGCCTTCAAAGTGAATAGCTCGGCCTTGGCATTTCAGCCAACTTTGCTATATTTCATTCTATACTGACTCCACTCAGTCAGGTCCGTTGACTATCGTAATCTGACAATACTGAGAAAAAGGACAGCTTTCAGCAAGTACACATTTTCCATCACTTGAAATCTTTTTTGGAACACATTTGCCTTTGCAGATTGGATGTTAGCCTTCAGATCTCGACTAAAAACTCCTCTGTTCCTGGAGTTATTTTCTCCATAGGCTGTTTCTGTAACTTCTCAGGTTTCCCTTTTGTTTTTTGACTGGCCTAACCCTGGATTTTGTTGTGCACCCTGATTTTGCTTAGCAGCCACTTTTGATTGATAGCTTGAACATTATTACTTTAGTGCTGTAGAAGTTCTCAGATTAGATTAGATCAGTTAATCAGATATTTATATGGGGCTGTTTCAATGAAACTCACTGGCCTTATTTAATAATTGTCAGACTTTAACTGTCAACAGGATGAAAGCCCAGAAGTTCTGGGTTACTTTATGCCAATGTAATTTGGGCATATTTCCTGAACTTTTGGAAGGAAATGAGTACCCCTGTTACACTGTCATCAGAGGCTGAAAGGTCAATTGGCTGAAGTGAGAACACAGCAGCAACTATACTGTTTTAGTTACTTAAGCACTGAATGCTTACTGATCAACATTCTGTTCTTTAGCATTATTTAGTCTATAGCATGGGCAGTGCTTTAATGAAGTACCTGAAAGGTGCTATATTAAATGTCCAAATACGTACTTGCATACATACAATGTGAAAACAGGATATGCCTCTGAGAAATAATATTGCTAGAGGTGTGTTACATATGTGCTGTACCTTGCCGCTATTTATGCCATTATGATGAGCTTATTGCAGAAAACATCTGATGAAAGATAGGATAAAATGTAAAGCTTCTATAAATATATATTATTTTATTTATTTGTTACGCTTGCTACACACTCGGCACAGTACCGAATAGATCACCTTGCTGTGTGGTGGTCTGTTTGGTAAACACATTGGGTTGGTAGCATGCGTGGTCAGCTGGAAAACGAGTAAGCGTCTTGCTCATCCATTTTGCAGCTGAATGTTTTCGTTAGAATCACTTGAACTGATTGTATTCTCAGATCTGAATCATATTTTAACGATTGTTACATTGTTCAGCTGTTAAAGATAATGTCAAGTAACTGAATTGCTGTCTTGTGGTGGCCTCTTGTGAGCTTTTACAAGCTGTGAACCTGTTTGTCAGAGATTTAGAAAAAAAATTATAGTTTTAGAATTAAAAGTCTGGAGTTTCAGACAGAAAAGTGAAAAACACTCTGCACTGCAATCATTTATAGTGTAGCACTTAATTCTTTCGTTTGTTTATGTGACTCCTAATTAGTTTTCCGATGAGAGCTGCTCCAAGTGCTCCAGTGTCATCTTCCAATCCATTGTTTGGTACATATCTACATCCAATGTATGGTGATGTCCACACTTTGGGTAAGTGTGGAGTTCTGCTCTTTTGGAACAGTTCTGTTGGATCTTTTATGATTGTAACTTACTGAAATGTAATGCAGCAGAGCCTTTATATACATACAGCACCTTTTCAGAGCTTCCAAGTTCTAACACTTGTTGATTGTATGTTGCAAAGTATTCTTGTCTCATCTGATCTGGAAAGAATTCTGTGTTAGAGTCTTGAACATAAAAAAGTATGACGTGTTAATTCTTAGTTTATATCTTTAGGTATCAGAAAATAATGGGAATATGCTTGTCATTTGAGGCTTGGGCTTTGGGGTGATGGATATCTTACATCATGGACCGCACTATTCAGCAGAAATTGTTAATTTTTTATGATTCGTGCAATTAAAGCTTGGGACATTGCTATGGAAGGCCAAAAATGTCTTGATTATAACTATGAAAGTTGTTTGCTTGGGTGGCAGGCAGGCTGGCTGTCCTCGTTAGCTGGGTGAATAGTTTATTTCGTTTCACGGTCATTCCAAATTAGTATAAGTTTGTATTATAACAGAAGCAGGTGTATGTTTACCTTAAGAAGATCTCAGAGACACAAGTACAGTACAGGTATATAAATAAATAGCTCAAGCTTATTCACTGGAATTAGTGGGGGTGCATGATGGTCTAGTTGTTAGTGTGCTGGACAGAGATGGGGGGTTCATATCCCTGCCAGGGCTTATTCTTTTTGGCAGTGTTATAGGTAATGAGGAAATCTCAAACAATTCCTGTCTGTGACATTGCAAGCATTAAAATTTTTTAATAATAATATTATTAATAATAAAAATAAAGATAGTAATGTTAGGTAAGCTAGATCGAAACAGGTTACATTAGATTACAGGTGTGGCAGCAAAAAATGACAACTTACCCACTCTCTGGGACACAAGACGTATTCTGGCTTTAAATGTGCTTTTGTCGCACAAATTCTTTACTTTTTGATGTTGGTCTGATTAAATACTAGTATGGTTGCTGAAGTTCTGTTGATTTCTAAAGCCGTTTGTTGCCGTTGTTGAATTGATGTTTATGCAAATGTGCTTCATCTGAACTACATGTACCTTCAACTCTACAATACAATTAAAGGAAAAGAGGAGTCATATGATAAATGAGCAGTCTGCTCGACTTATTCAGCCTTGGAAACCAGGCAGAGACTCCTCCACTGAGTATTACTTTATTATTATTGTTAATGAGTGTCTGTTAGATGTGCTAAGTTAACCTGACAGTTTTTAGCAGCTCTGTAGTTTCTGTAAAGGAATCTGTCAAATTTTTGCACGGAACATTTCAGGGAAGACCAGCACCACCACTTCTCAGAAGGAGGATCCAGATTACATGACCATGCCAGTGCATGAAGATTCACCAGAAAATCCACCCTTACCTCCGCGTCGCTACCGTCAACCAGCTGTTTCCAGGTATAGATTACTTAGCATTATTTTGTCATTCTTCTAATTAATTGCTGAATAACAGAAATTATTAGTTTTGCAGATGTTTTACTTACAGCTAAACATGTGAAATGTGACCAGACATGTGAAAAATGGTGTTAATACAGTGTATATGTATTTCAGAGAAGTGTTATGATGCAGTAACTTGGCATAAAACTTTGGTACTAGTGAATTTATTTCCAGTATATACCCATTAGTATTTACCCTATGAATGGGGTAAATAAGAATTTTTTGTGCATTAAGTGTTTATAACCTGCTTTAATTAAATAATGTTGTGGCCAGAGAGCTGCACTATGGAAGTTTTTGCAAGCATAATAATGCAAGCATCCAGCTATCTGTGGAGTAGATGTTCAACTAGGAACTATTACTTTATTAAACGGAATTTACTGTGCAGGTGCTTAGTTTTATTATCCTGCTTGCAGAGATGATGTGACTGATTCAAGAAAAGTAATCGATACTGAAGTCAAACTACCACAAAAATCAGTTTCAGTACACCAGCAGAAATCATGCGCTTGCTCAGTTATGTAACTGTCTTCTCTGGCTTCCAGCAAATAAGACCAAAAAAATCATATTTCTCCAAATATTTTCTATAATGTTAAATTTTAAAATCTCTATGAACTGTTGAAAGTTTATATACAAAAGTAAGCATATAGCCAAGTGTTTTTTGCATGATTTAAATCAAATATATATTGTGTGCTTTGCTGAGTTTTCAAATTGTGCATGTTTATCCTTTAAATATTTATATATACTGTATATATTTATAACATATGGCATCTTTTGTATGTAACCTGTATGATAAAGGCTTATTTATAATGCAAATGCATGTGGTCAGTCAGTGGCACTGGAAGTGAATACTAATTAGTTGATCAACCAGCAAATATAAGGTTTTATTTCAAATATGCTAAGATGTAAAGAATTTCAAATTGAAAACAACAGGTTAATTATAGTTCCAAACGAAAAACACTGCTTTTTTCTAAAATTAGTTGTGGCCATGCCATCGACTGCTATTGGTAAAACTGGAAGTTCAAAATAACAGAAGTTCAAAATATAGAAGTTCGAAATACTGAAGTTACACTGTATTAATATTATACTTTTGTTCAAGATAGGTCATAAAATTATACTATTACTGTAAATGGTGGTTTACATTTAACAAACTGATAAAGAATTATTCAAATACTCGTTATGCTCTGTTGTTCAATAGGGTCGTTACAAACGCCTCACCAAGCTGCGAGCCCCTGCTGCACCCACTGAGCTGCAGCAGAGTTGTCAATTAACAATCACCATCACATTGCCACATTCTGTTTGGGCTGCTGTTTGAAGAGTTTGGAATTTTTAGTCTTTTATACCGATTCCATCTGCTTAGCCAAGTATTTCTTGTCCTGCAGATTTTGTGTCAAGATGTGCCACTTCCAAGTAACATGATCCACTCCTACTGGCCAGGAGGCCTCAGTCTCTATCTCACTAAACTGATTACCTGAGTTTGCTGATTTGTAACTAGACTTTCCACTATATCCACAAGCAAAGATAAAAAAAACAGTAGCCCCAAAATCCTGAAAATCTTTTTTCACTTTATAAACAGTATCATAAATGCAGCATCTAAAATCTGACCAAACTCTTAATACTTTAGAATGTTGCAACGTGATGGCGATTGTACAGCTGTTGAAACTGTCTGAATCTTTTAACTGAATAGTAAGTAACTAGACGGTCTTATCACATCACGAGCATGGTGCCCCTACTGTAACAATAACCCAAAAATGTTTTATAGCACATTAATTGTAATCACAAACTCTAAAATTTCTTAAGTGCTACTCACTGGGTGCCAGCTTATTCACTAGCACTGCATCAAGTCAGAGGGGTTGTCCAGAGATGCCATACAAGAACAAGATTTGGTTACCTCGAGACCAGAGAGAGAAAGAAACAGAGGAGCTATTATGCCATGCTGTGTTTAGGCTGAGAAAAATGGGCAGGTGGCAGAGTGGATGGATTAAAGAGATGCATAACAAAAACATGATGAATAACTTCTAACCCCAAATGAAAGTAACAAAGAAACAATAGTAACTAGACTGTCTGTTACTTTAAAACATTGGGGGATAATTAAATAATCCATAAGGCATCAAATGACAGAGCTCAAAACCAGCTTCCTTAAAATCAGTCAATTTTCTAAATGCTTGCCTGTAACTTGAAAATGCACACAACTTAGATTTCAGTTTGTCAAATCTTGTTTCAACAAAGCTCAGCTTCCATCACTTAGTACTGGTATTTGCGAGACAAACAGGATTTGAACACCATGCAGCATGCTTTTCAAAATCACAAAACACCACCAGTGTTTAAACAAGTCCTCTACTGGTTTTCACTGAGTGCAATTTTGTCAATGCAGTTCTTTAGTGACTCCGTTAGTTGCGTGGGAATGTTTATTTCATTTGGAACGGCTGAAAGTCCAAACTGGGCATTAAACAAGATGTTATGAATCTGCAATTTAGCAAATTGCTTAGATTTGAGGTCCTTGATTAGACGCAGTTCATTTGCAACATATCGGCCGAATATCGTATCCGGATCTTCAGTTGAGTGACCGCTTGCAACATTCAGTAGCATTTCTGAAGAGCCTGGCTGGAGTTTCTGTTTTTTGGATGATTTATTTTGTGAATCATTGTTGAGCCTTTTAGAGCTTGATTCTTCCACTGGAGACTCTGGATAATCAGTTTTAATGACCATTGGCTGACCCATCAGCAGTTTGATGTCCTCCGTTTGAAGGTCTTCGGTGTCATCAATGTCTTCATCCAAATCACTTCCACTGTTGTCCGGGCCTCGTTTCACCTGTGGTCAACAATCACAAACTGGTTATCATTGATTACCAGGTATCTATTTACTTGGCACTTTACTAGGTAAACTTAAAGCGTTCACTTCAGTAAAAACCACTCTACTGCCATCATTATCATAGTGGTATGGCTCTCTTCAGTAAAAAGCACTCTACTGCCATCATTATTAGTGGTGTGCCTCTCTCTTATCCCACATGCCTGTGACTTCATGAGCTGCTCAATTTAATTGAACATTGTAAGCCCTTGACAGGTTCATTACAGAATTTACAAAACATACCGACACAGATACATTGCCTAACAATACAGGAATGCAATCCATCTGTACTAGTCGTGTTGTCAACAGGGAGTTTCTTATCTTAGATCAGCATGGTTATTATACCACCTACAATTCCTCGCTCAGCCGATGGACCCATGGCGTGTTAACATATTCTTACTTAAGTAATTGTCTTACTTAATTATCATAGCTCTTAGATAAGACATTTAAGGTAATTGATCAACTGTTGCGTGCAGAGTCCTTGGAGTTGAAAGGATCTTTTCAGGGTTTACTCATGCATTTATCAGTATTAGTCCTCAAAGGCCTGGTTCTGGGCACTGAAGGATCTTTCAGAAAAGTGCAAACAAGACAACAGTATTCCAACAACCATACAACCTTTCCTTATGGATTATAACACTTGACGAGTCATCAATTTCACAAGCACATGCAAATTAGAACCCCCTAACACTGGTGAAAGGCAAACACGTTAAAAATCTGCTACTGTGCAACATAAACATATACAGACTGATGAAAATCAAATTTGCACTTTGGCATATCATATCTCATTGTGCAGCTTCATTTGATTTAATTATACTAAAAACAAAATGCACAAATTACTTTGGTTGCTTTGTGGTACTGTATGTGATCACGAAGGAATGAGTCGATGATATTGTAAAGTGGCCATGTTGGTTTGTATGGCGTTCCGGTAGAATTCCTTCTCATCTTCAGTAGCTCTCTCGTGTAATACGTTCTTATGTATCTGACTTTTCTCAGTATTGCTTCAACTGTATAAAATATACAGTACTCAGAAAGCACCAACAATAAGCTAGCACATGACACAGCTGCATCATGTAATTCTCTCTGTATTAATAAGCTTGTCGATAAGTTACACAGTTTCAACGTTATGACAGCCACGTGCATAAAAGCTTGGCTACCAGTGGTGGCCAATCTTTTTGGGTCATCAGCCACGCTGAAAGTAATGACAGATGCTTCTGATTACAAAGAAATATTTCTGCTGATTTCAAAAGACCTGAAATTAAGAAATAACTTCTGATTTTAACAGAGGCTGGAATTCTTTTATGATCAATCTTTTTGTCTCTTCCTTAATACGAAGAAGAAAAAATCTTCCTTTAAAAGAGCAGTGAACAGTTTTAAAATAGGATATAGCTTAAATTTAGCGTACATCACATTAGGCATTCTCTGAATGATGATGTGGCTAAAACAGTTGCTAGTGCACTTGTTGGTTCTCAATTATACTAGGTGAATTTGGTGTCATGTGGAATATCTTCTTACTGACATTGCAGGCGTAACAAGAGTTGTATATAAATAAAAAGGGATTACGAAATACAGCCAGAAATGCAGTTCTGCATGTGCAAAGATTTCGATTCAATATCCAAAAGTCATAAAACGCAGTCTAAGCTCTCCTAATTATCAATTTCAGCGACACCCATGTTAGACTTCAAGTGAATAGGTCACATGGTCTCAACTTATATACTGGAATGCTTACGAGGAAGATCCATCGCCACGGCTATTCTGCTGTAAGCTTCTTTTCGCGGCCTCTTGTGGTGATAATCGGGAAGGGCCGTGTTCCACAACAGCTCTTCGTTTGCATAAAGAGAAACGAGCAACTGAAGGCGGTCCTTCGTCCAGTCCGTCAAATCAATGAACTCTTCTGAAGAAGCCATTAAATTTGACCGACAAGACTTCTGAAAGTGAAGTGTGTTATTTTAAACAACTAGAATTAATCTACCATGAAAACCGCTACTTAAAACTGCGCCAAAATCTCCATTTGCTTCTTGCGGTAGAGGCCTAACTTTGACTTCCGGCATCCACACCTTCTAGTTTCGAATCCCATTTTAAAATCCAACTTTTGCCTAGTAAGTAAGTAAATAATAGAATGTTTATAAATGTTAAGTACGTGTTTTTATTTAACTGTAAATATACACGTTTTCCTTTAGCGGCCGTTTGACCTCGATCCTGTTCACTTTTCAATGAATTTATAAGGCGAGATCCTTCATCAATGCTGTCTATTTGAATGGATGCCACGCCATTCAAGGTATTCATGTACGGACCATGCTAACCCGAGCTTCTGAGTGCCTGACTCCTGGATCTTGACCCTTTTGTCTATCGAGTTTGTTTTGACTGAGCGCCTGTGAATAAGCTGGTTCCCGCGACTTAGCTTGAGCGCTGTAGAAATCTCGAGATTACGATTACGACACAATTCTCTGAAAAATGTAAATATGCACCTCCTTAAGCTAACGTGGCTGTTAGTTTTGCCCCAAAAACATAACAAGCCACAGCTACAACTTAAAACTTATGAACTAGTAGAAAGTTAGCAAATCTCCGAATTGCTCAGCGCCACACAAAAGCTGTCAGGCAGACCAGTTTGATTGTGCCCTGAGAACTAATAAATCAACTCCGCTTTCAGGACAATATCCAGAAGATCAGTCCACTAAGACATAGAGGCAGCCTACGGCGGAAAGCCAACTGAACAAGTAGCTTTTAGGTAGCTCTGTGAAGGATCTCAATGATTAATTCATTGAAAAATGAGTAGGGTCGAGGTCATACGGTCGCTATAGAAAAATGTGTACATTTATATGTATGAATTTTCCAGTTTGCGATAATTATATCGATCATATTATAACCGAAACACGACATCTTGAATACCCTTTGTCTTTGACTCGCAGTTCCCACAAATCGTTGCAACACGTCGCCGATGCTCGAATGCTAAATACGCGAAATTATATTGTAGAATATTAAAGCAATGCAGGAACAGCAATGTACGAATTGTGTTCGGTTGTTTTGGAATAAATTACTGAATCGTATGGATTAATAGTTATGCAGAATACAAAAGCATAAAGTTCTTTATGATGCTGCACTTTGAGGCAAAGGCATTTCTCGGAGAGCTCTTATGTTTTGAGAGTTGAGCGCCTGTAAATAAACTGAATATCATTGCTTAAAAATTTGGAGGATTAAGAAATGCGTAGTATATGGTTAACGATTGTTAGTTTTTGTCTTTTGATATATATTTATAAACTTCTTGGTCTTTCTAGCTGTCTGTTAATTACTGAAAATCGATCTTGCACTTCGTTAACAGATTGCTGTTGGGGTGATGTAAACAAGGTTGAAACGATTGCGTTATTAATTGAGCAAATGAAATTGCACCGACTGTGACCGACGCAAATCAGATGATTGTACTAAAGCCACAGACTGCCGCATACGTGATACAATCAACTCTGAACGCATAACAATAATTCGCTTTCAGTCGTTTCAGCCGGGAAAGAAAGGCACGCCATGTGTTGGATTAAACGCTGTTGTTTCTGCGCTTCAGGCGAAGCCTAACATACACCATTATCCTGTCATATTCTGATGCTGATGTTAACTTTTGTCACAGTCCTGTTCTGGTCTAATATTGGTGTTTATTTTGACCATAAATTAAAACTGAAAGTATCAGTTTTGATGCTGTTGTGTTTAGATTTCTAGTCTCTTCAAATTATTGGTGTAACAATTTATTACTGGTTAGTTTTGTTTGATTTAGATGGAGGATAAGCCAAAACACTGTCGAACGCCACGGAAAAACCCAACTCCAAGAAAGCTTGTGAGGGTTAACTTGGAACCACCACAGCTACAGAGCACTTATTCGAGTAGTAGTACAAGTGACAACAGTTGTCAATCGATTCACATAGGTGCAAGTATCTCTCCGTTGTCCGAATGCAGCAGAACTTCCAAAACACAGCCGACAAAGGTAGTTTCTGCGGATGTGAAAACTGAGCCAGTTTTACATAAAGATGTATTTTCAGTCAGTGCAATGCCTAAAACTTCAAACAGATCCAAGATACACGGGTCTCATAAACGAAAACAGTCACACAGACTTTTGGAACCTTTGTCAAAACGGAAAAAGTATGATTCTGCAGATGTTAGTTCTGATGGTGAAAGCCTTAAGAGCATCAAGGGCAAATCAGTTAAGCAAGCATCCAAAAGCCAAGTAGAAACAAACTTTAAGATGAATAAAGATTCAGATTTTCAATCACAACTGCAGCTGAAGCCTCAAAGTACCGAGGATTCTGAGGGTCAAAGGAGTTGCTCGGTCCAAGGGGCCGCGACAGACAAAAGGCATTCCCAAAACACAAAATATGGTGATTTAATCGGTCAAATTACAGAAGCGAATGCTGTCTTAAACTTGAATTCTGTAAGCCAGTGCAATAGTAAAATGGTTTCAAAAGACAGTTCATCAGAACGTGGTAATGTTCGCAAGCGATTATTTGATGTTGCTTGTGATAGTCAAGTAAAAGAGAGAACTGAGTCAAACTCTGTGTTGCCACAGATTTTGAAGAGTGCTGTTAGTGAGATTAATAGCGATAATGCAGTCATGGACTTAAGTCTTAGAAGTCCTAATTTCAGCCATACAGATCTTGCTTTTAGCCCCTTAAGTACTTCTTTAACAGCTAATACTGAACTTGGGTTAGATTTTCTGAATGAAAGTTATGATGTGCTTGATCTCTCAACTGCAGAAACTGATCGATTCAGTGATTCTGTTTCAAATCAAAGTTCCCTTCATAAAAATGCAAATGATGTTAGTGTCTCCAAAGCTGCACAGAGAACATCTGTTGAATGTGAAGATCGTCAGATGACTGAAGAATTCAACAGTTCAACAGTAGAAAATTTGCTGGATGAAACTGATAAAGCCAAGTCATGTTCTCATTTATCAAACAGCCCACCTTTGAAAGAAGAGTCAGTGGATTTAAGGATGACGGTGCATCTTAGCCCATCAGACTGTGCAGTTGGTGCAGATTTGAAGCAGGACGTTGACAAAAGCCAGCCAACTAATGTCAAAGTGGAATCAGAATCTCAGGCAAGTGTATCAGATGTTCAACTTACTCCAACTGCAACTGATGGCATACAGCAGCTAGCAGATGAGCTCAGTGTCCTGAACCAGCAAAGCTCTCATGTGGCAACGCACATGTACAGGCGCCAAACCCCGCGACGCAAAAGAACCTTTGGTATCAGGCAGCTGTCTAGTGGCATAGTGTCTGAGAACTCACCTGCTAGCAGAACACCATTCTGGAGGTTCTCCAGAAGAACCCCTTCAAAATCTAGTCCACGGGTGACCCCTAGGAGACCAGGCCGGTCTGTAATGTCTCCTCGCATGGCCAGATTCGTCTTTGGTTCACCGGTGACACGTGGTGTTAATTGTTCTCCACTGAAATTGAGAACTCCATCAAAACCTACAGCAAAGCGGAAACTTTATTCAGATTCACCAGAGGTGCAGGCTGAAAAACAGAAGCCTTTGTGTTCGACAACAAAATTCGAGGACTTTGTTGAGAGGACTTCAACAACTATGCAGCTGGAAGTGGATCCAAAATCTGATGAAACAGTCAGGTAAATGTAGACAAGTTGATTGTGATTATTTTGTTTTTATTATTATATTAGCATTTTACTTTTACAACCAGCATTTGCCCCATGGAATACGACACTGTATAACATTCATTTCAGTTTCATCTCCAACAGATATGCTTGTGGTTGGACATATCAGTTATTGATCTAGCAAGAGTTCTGAACTCTTGGGAGTTTCTGCATGTTTGACTTTGTGATGCCTGTAAGAAGCAAGTTACAGTAATCAGTGCGACTGGACACCAATGCACTTGCAAGAGATATCCTTGAGGACAAGGAGACATAGCACTAATTCTGCTTGTGTCATGGATATGCATGTATGACAGCTTACAAGTACCAGTTACATAGTTGGTGAGAGACATAGTAATGTCAAAAACAATGCGCAAGTTATGAGCAGCATCAGCCAGCTCAACAAGTGAGTCACCCAGTTTAAAGATTTAAGCCATTTAAGCTTCTTAAGTTGCTGTGGAGTGCCCAGTAGCAGAAATTCAGTTTTTGATGGGTTAAGAGAAGTTTTTTAGCTGCCATCCAGGACTGCACTTCCTCAGACACAATGGACGACAACTGTATACATGAGTGTAAAGAAATGTAAATTTGAGTATCATCCACATTGGTCTGTTCCACATAGAAATGAAATCCTAGTGAATACTGATCAACTACTGTAGTTTGTTGTGTGGTGTTGAACATAGGACCAAGCACAGAACCCTTCAATCTACCACATGTCAACATAGCATTAGACAAATAATTACCATTTAAATATACTGATATTGGGGAAAGTTGGCCAGGAGTGCTTAGCTTGTAATGCAGAGAGTATAGGCTGATGTTAACCAGCCTCAGCTAAACTGCTGAATTGGCCATGTCTGTCAAACAGCTCAGACAGGCTGTGAAAGCTGTGCTAAAAGTGTTTTCTGCAAACAGGAGATTTTAGTATAGAAGAACTGTGGTATTACTGTATATCGCAATCATTTTGCCCCTTAACTACATTGCTGTGGCCTTTTAGACTTCGGCTGCAGTGCAAGTGCTTTCACATCAGACAATTTACATTTTGAGTTTCTAGCCACAGTAAGACTTGCATAAATCTTACACTACTTTTAACAATGCTCTGAATCTAATATTTAGCTGGACAGTATTCAGATATTAGCAACACTCAAGATTTGGAACACTCAAGATTCGGTTATCCTCAGTGGGAGAATACATTCTTTTCAGCACTGCAGATCATAAAACAGGGTTGTCCAAACTAAAAAATATATGCATAAGTCGCCCCTTGTAATAAGATGCACCCCTAGAAGTTCATGTCAAAAACCATGACTTACAGCCTGGAAAATATGGTAATTGCACCAAGGACATCCTGGCCGTCTTTCAAAAGAGATGTAGAAATGATGACCGCTTGGCTTTGTGAAATTGTTTGCTGAAAGTTATTCAAAACTGAAATAGTGTATGTGCTTCATTGTTGACCTTTCACCTCTGTCCTGTATCATGGGCTGGAACTCTAGTGCAGCTTAGAGTGAAGGGCAACTTGACTTAAGCATAAGAAATGGGTTTTACTCTTTGTGATTCTGAAACCCCCTCAACTGATCGACTTCAAAGTTGATACCAGCGATTATGTCGAGGTATCCGCCCTGTAAAAGTTTACGAGTGATTGGAGTACTAGTTGTCCCCATTTGATGCCTAGCATATACTTGGTCTGTTCCTACTTGGCATTTTTGCTAATCAGTAAAGTTTCCATATGTGGAAGAAATATTTGCAAAATAAGAATCAGCAGCTAAAATTTGAAAAAAGAAGAACTACAGTGAAACAATTTAGAGTACAGAATGCAAAAGTTGTTTGTTATATATGCTGGTAATTGGTATATGTAATTAGTTACACATCAGTTAAGTGTTACGTTGCAGGAACATGACAGATGCACAGCATTCACCCACTGATGTGCCATCAACTCCAGATCAGCTGAGAATTGTAGAAGATGAAAATGACGATGATGCTCCTGTTTTTGATTTTGAGATTGACAATATACTTGAAGAGAAATCAAAGAAATTTGTTCATCTTACGGCAAAAAATGTACGGAGTATTATTCATGTGAGTAGAAGTGTTGGAAGCTGATTGCACGATTTTTTGGGAAACGTCTTCGTTGATGTTCTTGACTGCATGTTGACCTGATTTTCAAAAGCAACTTCTTGTTCATTTTTTAGAACTAATCCTTCATGTAACTTGATGGTTTGTTGTGAGCTATGTAAGTATGAATTGTCCAGCTGTTGGACGGCATATATGAGTGAGCCAAATCGTAAAACCGCATAGCTCATGAACGTACTCCTTGTGTTTTGCAGTTGTGTTGTTAAATTGGGTAACAACTGCTTTTTACATTTATGTATTACCTTTATGATCTTATGACATTTCTAACTTCATTGCGGTTTGTGCAGGGAGCGCCACTGATGAGTTTATCTTTAAGTGGTGCTATACAAATTTTAAATTACAGTTATACAATTATGTATGAACTGGTAATAAGTGATTACTTTATCTTGACAAACAGTACAAGTAAGGTTTTCCTTAAATGTCCTGTCTGACTCGATACACAAGAAGAAAGCCATTTAACATATAGTGCATAATGTGGTGGGCGTGTCAGCGGAGGTAAAAAACCCTTACTCAGTCTTTAGGTTTTGCAACCAAAGTCTGAGATGTGAACGAAAAGGTGATGTGTAAGTAAGCTGCTCAAAGTTTTGAAAATAATTCAAAATACACAGTCGAAAGACTAAAATACAACATCTTTTATGTTTGGTACTACAGCAAGTGTTGACAAATGATGACGTCAAGAACCTCATGCGTACTGCTCTTCAGGAAGGCAGTCTTAAAGAACAATTTCAGGCAGCTATTTTTGAGCCAATGCTAACGCGATCGAAACTTAAGGAGGTTATTCAGAAGGGTCAGGTAAGTCTGTTTTGGTGTTTAAATATATATATTTCAGTGTTTTATGAATTTGAACTATTGTGCAATGTGAATTTGAACAATTTACTGAAGTTTGGTTTTAGAACGTCTAGACTTTCGAGACTTTGTCTTATTGTGTTACTTTATGATACATTACTTTCATGAGTATCATGTGGTGTTTACTTTGGAAAAACTCTGTATATTGCTTTTTATGTGGTTGTGAACATTTTCAGATTTGGACTTGCAGTTTTTGTTTGGTAATTTATTTTTTAATGGTGTTATGTTTTTTTCATATGATTCTTTTCTGGTTTAGATTCCACCACCCTTCAGCAGAAATCCACTGAAAACAATAAGTCCTAAGACGTTTCTCGATATGAACTTTTCGGAGGAAGAGGATGATGAAGAGTATCAGCCAAGTAAAGAAGAACTGGAGGTGTGTCTGGCTTTTTTGTTAAGAGGAATGTAATGAATAAATAATTACTATAACCCTCAGCTTAGTGGCTAGGTGTATTGCTATTGTTGATGTGTTAGTCTTTCTTCATTATGTCTATCTAATGACTAAGCATCGGTTGATGGTGCTGAGCAATTGTGAATGAAAGACTTGCCTTTGAAGGGTTACTATTCTGATTACGTTGCTCTTATTCATGATCATAAATGCATTTATAATTGTAAATAAGTTTTACTATTGTATTTCAAATGAACGTGAGTATGCATTTTCGGCATGAATGAGATTTTTTGATTATAAATACATATTGAATTGTTTTTTGGGATGAACCTGATTTTGCTATGATAGGTCACAACTGAGTTATTACTTTACTTTTTCTCATGACTTCTACACTTGACAGCTGTTTTATAAAATATACTTTGTGTTTGTTTCGTATTTGTTTTCTATACTTGTGATAAAAATTTAGCTCTTAAATGATACACCAAACCCTCCTTATAACACGCTTTGTTATAACACGGTCGGAGACATGGATCCCAAAGTTAGTTCAGCTTTAGAAAACGACCTCTTATTAACACAGCTTCATTATTATTGATATGGCCACAAAGATAGTGTATTAAAGAAGTTCAGGTGTACCATTTTAAGGTTATTGAAAGGCTCCTTTTTGTCCTATTTTAATGTTACTGTTCTGTTTAAATGTGTATAGCATGTGAGTGATGATGAAAGTTTGCATTCGTTACATGCGAGCGATTTGGAATCTCCAAGCATCATTTCTGTGCCGACTCAAAGCAGAAAGCCAAGCTCACCATCAGCCAGTGATAACCCATCTGTAATAACTGCCGTATGCATGTTTTATAATCATTATTACTTTCATATATATCTTTAGCACCAAAATCATTATTGAAGTACGTTTTGTATCTAGCATTTCAAAATTATTTACCTGATGCATGTAATTATACTCACAGCACTGACAAATGTTCTTCTTGCTTTTGTAGAGTGGTACACCTATGGGTCCCCCTTCTGCTCCTCCCTTAAGGTCGCAGCTGACGAGTGACATGGTACGTGCTTAACATATTAATTAACTGGAATCGAAATCTAGTGAACTAATTTAATGTTGTCACTTTAATTTGACTTTTCTTTTAATTTGGTGTTGCGATTGCTTTGTGATATTTAGTTACCTGTAAGTCAAACAGTCTCCTACAAACTTGTCTTTTTCAGCAAATTATTGCCCTGGGGGCTGGTTGGTAACTCCAATGAGAATTCCCCAGGCAAGGGGTTAATAGGCACATGGCATTTTAGTTATCCACGTCCAGTACAGCCCCATTTGATCAGCCAAGGTTTATTCTCAGGCGTGTCTGGACAGGGTTTACAATGAAATATATATAAGCCATCTTAAGGGGTCGGGGCAGTTAGCTGTGTTGTTTGTCACTGGCGTAAATCTTACACCTAATTATCTTTTACTGTTGCCTTTAGCTATTGTATATGTGTATATAAACTTTTGTCTTTTGTATTTCTGTTTGTTTGCATATATACATGTGCACATATAGAAGAAAATGCCATGAATACTGCAAGAACAAAGGCTGGCAGTATTGGTTGGTGCGTACTACACTCTGGGATATGTTGGCACCAATGGTTAATGATCATGGCATGTTTAGTTATGTTGGGGTCCACATAGTGACTCCATATTATGCATTACTGCAAAAGTTAAATCATTGTAGTAGCTCTGTGGCTGTCATTTTTTTCATGACAAAGTACAACTATTAACTTTTTTAGATTGACAAGGAGTCGAATATTGCTTTGCGAACACGGTCTAAACTGCCACTCAATGATACATCGCTGATTGAAATTGAGGCAAGCCTTGTGGAACCTGATAGTATTCCAGACCTATACGACACCGAGTGCGATGAGGAGGATTGGACACAGTTCCTCTTGGATCTAAACAGGGATTGTTAGTATTCATTCTTTCATTCAGAGCATTTATATAGTGCCCCTTCAAGATATCCACTCATAGGTGCTTGCTGCCCAACCCTGTCAAAAGAGTACAGTTTTCTAATGTTGGTGAAAGGCATGTGTAGGATCCCTGGCCAGGACGACACGCAGATCCAGAGGGAGCTATCCCAGGTAGATGAACCATATTTCAACTGAGTTCACTGGACTTTCCTTACAATATTAGTTAACATTAGTGGCTGTACAAATACTTCTTTAGTGTACATTATTTTGACTTGAATTCCAGTGTATTGTGGTTAACATTAACCCAACTTTATTCAGCTGTAGAATGTGACCTCATTACTGTACAAGTTTGTTATACTCTCCTTATAATGGGCTTAATTATAGCACAAATTCTGATTTAATGTGATTAGCAACATGGATCTCATTCTGATGTTAGTTCAGCTATATAAAGATAACCTCATTATAGCAGAACTTTGTTATGGCTCCCAAAGAGAGGGTTATTTCGAGTTTCTGGTGTACTTGATATGACTGAGAGGTAGCATTATAAAGACGTTGTAGCGTACTGTGTAATGTTGCTTCAGTTTTTGTATCTTGCCCCCCCCCCCCCCACTCTCTGGCTTGGCTGCATGTGCATGTGAGAGCCTGCCAGTGCTGATTTTTCCTATTACCAGTCATTGTTTGCTTACAGATAAACTTTCTATGCTTAACAAACTTTTAATACCACTGATGCTAGTGCAGGCAGTACTTTTGTGAGGTGCTCAATAAGAGCCATATTAATTGTCCACATCATGCATACATACATACAAATATACATACATACATACATACAGGTGGATGCGTTTATGCACTTCTGTTTTACATGTGATTCCATGTAACACGAATTGGCATCATGTCTATTAACTTAGCAGGCTTTTTGCTTTGTAAACAGTATAATGCATCACAGCTTTTGGTGGTTCAGAAGGGGACTTTTGAACACAGTAACAAAATCACAAGTGGTATTATAATTATCAGTCTCCAGTTGTCTGGACTACTGTAATTCAGTTAACTAGCATGTATAGCTATGTTTTGGTACCTTTGATTCTTAAAACGCATTTTATTATCACTTGGCTACATACATACACACTATATACATACTACAGAATGCACATTTTGGTGTTTCAGTTATAAGAGGAGCATAATAAGTGGTACTTTCATGTCGAGGTGGATTTAACATTTTTTATCGCTTCATTTTTATGTTGTATTTTTGTAGTTCCATTGAACGATAATCTGGATGATGATTTGAATGACCCAGAGTTTGACTTTCTGAATGAGGAGGAGAATGCAGAGGATGATCCGGAGGAAAGCAGAAATGACAGAGCTGTGCAAATACCAAGTGAGCTATCATTCAGCCACTTGTCTGAGTAAAAGGTCTTGTCCAGTCATGGGAAGCCACACTTTTGAATGGCATTTTGATCATAGAGAATGTCCCTTATAAGGATGCAACTCACATCCTCAGATGGGACATTCTCTAAGATGCAGCTTTTTGTCTGCCCTGATGACCATAGTTGATGTCTTATTATTTTACTGTTACTTGGTGATGTGGTAATATATTGGCTGTTTGCTTGTCTTGTAGCTTTATTCTAAACTCTGGGGTGTCATATGAAATTTACTGTTTGCTTGTGAGCTATCACAACTTGTAAGCACAGGACGTCTTGTTGCTGTTATTGCAGCATTTCAGCCGGAAGATCCTTCTACCACAGGACCTCTGCTCAGGACTACTTTGAGAGTAGCATATAACAAATGAACGTGTTTAACGTTAAGTCCATCAAACCCAGGATGAAATAAAAAAGGCGCGATTTGAAGCCAGTATGAGCGGCACTGTAGTCTTGTGGTTAGCTTGATGGTTGTTGGGGTTTCAAACCCTGCCAGGACAGAAAAGATATTTCAAAATTTCTGTTCTGCTAGCACCAGATGTTAGACTCAGATTTAGACTGAATGCAACGATTGTGCATTATTGACAGTGGAAACAGAAGGAGCAGAACAAGTAACCATTTGAAATAAAAATTGTAACTAACTAACTACTTCCTTGTTTGCAGAAAAAGAGGTGAAGGAACTCTTTAGCGAAATTTTGGATGAACACGAAGAATATGAGCCCCTTTCCGAATTCTTGGAAGACCTTGATGAATTCCCTCCAGCCTCCGTTGAAGGAGCGAATGCTTTGATTTCTGATGCCAGTTCTTCTTGTGTTCAAAATACACCAAAAGCTGTGGATGACGGAGAGGCTCAAGTACAAGATACCCTTGTAATGCCCATCACAGATGCTAACAATAGCTCCAACATCATTCAGTCAGAGGCTCAACTGGAAGCAGGCAATCTCAATTGTGCTGAGATGTCCAGATATCCAGGCCACATGCCTCCACTCAGGTATGTTGTTTTGATAGTTGCAGGCTATTAATGTTTTCATGATTGTTTCCAATAGTATTATTGTATTAATTATGTTTATTCTAAACACTAACATGAATGTGTTATCTTGATGAATCAAAGAAATGTTTTATTATTACTATATAATTATTATCTCCAATTAAGAATAATGGAGACATTTTTGAGTTTAAGTCATTGCTGAAACATGGGACACCTTGTGTAACTTATTCATTAATGTTGCTTTGATAGAACCTTGAAAAACCTCAAAGATTAAATCCAATAGAAACGGATGGTGTGACCACAAAGTTTGCAGGAAGAATATGCTTTTATAGCCAAAGTTATAATACAAGTAAATGCTGTGTTATTAGACCATAGACCCATTGTAGCACACTGATCTAACCCAAATTTAGTTATAACACAGTTTAGTCTTGGCTCTTGAATTTTTCTATGAATTTCTACCTTCTTGTCATTTTACTTAAATAGTTGATATTCTTGTTGTTATCTCTGCAGTGCTGTTGAATTTTTAAAACACTTATGAAAATGCTAGATTATTTTGTACTGATTTGCCTTTAATGATACCATTCGCTAGGTTTTGTTGTTTTAGGATGAATCCTCCACTTGTTGATGCTTTTATGCACGAGTTAGTCAAGCTGAAGAACAGTGATGATGCACAAAATGACATACCAAGGGCGACTAAGTGTGCAACATATGGAAATCAGTCGAATTTCACCAGTGGTGAACTGAATCAACTCAAAGATCAGATGCGAAAAGTAACGCTGTTTTCTTTCACTGGGCTTGAACCTGGGCTGCTGAGTGGATAAATTTAAGACAGATATCTGTAATGTGATGTACAGTGGGAATGTGGTTTAGAATGAAGTGTTAAAAGTGTTAGAGTAAAGGTTTAGACTAAATTAGAACATACAAAGAAGATAGTATTGTAGAAAGATGATTAAGAACTTAAATGAAACTAAGGTATAAGGAATAAGGATTAATTTATGGATGAGAAATATGGTATGAAAAGAATTTGATATATACAACCAAACATCTATTCTTATAACAAAAGGTTAAGTATGACGAGACAGTGGATGATTATTTTTGTGTCTTTGTTTTGAAGCATGTTCAGCTGTTGGCTCAGTCGTATGTTCAGTCTTGGCCACAGTTTGACTGTTCAGAATTAACAAATTTGACCAACTTTTCCAAGCAGACTTTGGTAAGAAGACGTGTCACTGATAGATGTTAGATCAAATTTGAAATGTGTTTAGATGCTTTATTTAATAATTGGGAGTCATTAAGTCATTTGTTTCACATTGACAGTAAGGGTTCATTTGGTAATTAGTATTCTTTATAAGCAATGTTTGCCTGTTTCATATGCTTTGTAATTTTGCTCTTGAGCCAAGCAACCTTTAACAAAAGAGTATCTGCTATCGAATTACTGGAGCAATTAGCTGAACATTTGTACTGTATTCAGTATGAAAACGGCATAACCAGAGTTGTTAGATTATATTAGGTTTGATTTGTCTGTGTTTTTAATAGGTTCAGCTTAAAGAACTTGCTAAAAATTCATCAATTCCATACAGACAATCATACTTCTACACACCAAACCTGGAAGAAGCAATTATAGTCACAAATTGTAGTTATGAGAGCAAGAATAAAGACATTGCACAGATTCTTCAGAGGTCAATGACAGAGAAAGTCATGTGCCAGAAAAGTAAGTACAAAATTTATGCATGTCTGTTTCAATATAATTTTTTAATGTAATTTTTTGATATATCACTTCAGTGAATTCATATTCCTTAAAAATGTTAAGACTGGCCACCAAATCAAATCTGCACCTTTTCTTACTCAGAAATACTTACACTGCAATAGCAGTTCGGCTACAGTTTTCTGTTATTTAACAAGGCCCCACAATAAAATAGTCAATGGTGTAACAACAGCCAAGTTTTTTAGTCTACTGCAGGTTCTGCATCCTGGCTAGGGTTGCTACATTTATCTTTCATTAACATTTTCAAACTGTTCTTTCTTGCCAGTGTTGAGCTTGAATGCCTCTGAGTAGACATCTTGAATGGGTGCTGCATAAATGTTCTATATAAATTAATTAATTAATTAATTACTGCATGGCTCTCTAAGCAAAGGTTACTAGAATTGTCTCAATTAAGTTAAAGAAGCCCAGTGTCTTTTTTATTCATTGACGTCCTGCTAAAAGACTGTTGAACCACATCTATTATGACTGTTGTTAGCAGAAGTGCATAATGAATGTGCCGTTGCCTTATCTTGCTTTCTTTATCTGCCTTGTGTTACCTTAAGTCCACACTTCCTTTCACGTCACAACTAAAATGATGCATTATTTTCCAATCATACTTGAATATGGACAGTCCAAGGATATTGCAATCAGGAGAAGGTGATTGTCAAAAAGCTGGCCCTTCAGTTTTTAAAGTTAGGATTATAGTTTCAGGTTGTGAATTGTGGAAAACAAACCATTATTTAAGCTCTGTTTCATTCTGATTAACCCGTAATTTGCCAGGAAAAGCATAGAAAGAGAGATTGTTTAACTGTTTATCTTGGCTGAAGTTATTTAAATGCTGCTCTTGGTCTAATTTTTGTACTTACCAGGTATCTGGGTTTCAGTTATTGTTAGACTCTGGTTCTCCACTGAAGTTATATTAGAATCCCATTCTGTGTTGATGATTTTACATAGACACTTTTGCATATCTGTCTTTGCAGTGTATCAGATATGTGGTGTTACATTGACACTTTTATATATCTGTGTGTGCAGTGTATCAGATATATGGTGTTATATAGACACTTGCGTATCTGTGTTTGCAGTGTATCAGATACGTGGTATTATATTAGACACTTTTGCATAGCTGTGTTCGCAGTGTATCAGATACATGGTGTTATATAGACACTTTTGCGTATCTGTGTTTGCAGTGTACCAGATACGTGGTCTGACATATGAGCAAATGGAGGTTTTTCTTACGAGTCGTGCTTTCATCTTTCCTCAAATGCTGCCAGAATATCGCATGGAGCTAATTGACGAAGGCGAGAAAAAAATTCGTGTCATGTTCTCAGGTTCCGAAGACAAGTGAGTTTATGGCTTCCTTTGTTTTATCTTAATCCCAATTGAAAAGAAATTCACGAATGCATGATTCAGACTCACTGTTGGTTCATAATATACATGTTTTAATTTATTTCGTTGATATGAACGAATGCTTATTGCAATAACTGAATTATTTGGATAGATGTTTCCAGAAATGTTTACTTACAAATTATTGTTTTATTAGTGTAGAGCAAGGACGTTTTTCTTAGTAACATGCATGAGTTCTGGCAGGAAAGAGAAACTCAGATAAGCTTATTGATCATCCCCAACAGTTTAAGTACTTCATTTATATTAAACACAGTGCGCTGAAAGAAGAGGTACAGAGATTATTGAGGAACATGCTGTCCATAAATCCAAAATCGTGTACAAGGAAAATTAATATAAGAACAGGAGAAATCTTTGCATTTTAGTTTAAATTCAGCAACGGTACTGGTATATTTTACGCCTGGAAGTTGATTCCAGATTTGGAGGTCAAGGTTTTGAATTACCATCATTCAAGGCAGTCATTGGGAGTTTTTAAGACAATATTATGCAAATGTCTGATTGGAAACTTAAAAGTAAATGCTAAGAACAACAGCTAGTAAAGTAGTTCTTTTGTTGTTTAAATGCTCAGCTTAATGTAGATTGAATATTTGATTGTTTGGTTGACTGTTTTATTAGTTGATTGACTTGTTTAGTAAATTGTTTTCTTTCTGACATGACAGCTTACTAGCAATGGGAATAGATCAGTTTGGTCATCTGCCGAACAAGTATTCATTGATTCGTCAGTATCTCCTGCCAACAAAAACAAACAACCAGCTGCTGTTTCGCTTCAAGAACCTAAAATCAAAAAAACGTGATATGAATGCAATTAAGGTACTTTTGTGCATTAGATATATTTTATCGTGAAGGTCTGCAAAATCAATCATCTGAATCTGGTTGATTGATGAGAGCCAAAGGTTTTGGTGAAGTTGAATGTAGCTTATGCATGATTGCTTGTATATTTGTGCAAAAGAAGTTGACTACATGAGAAACAAAAGAGTACACACAGCCAGTGTACCTGTTTCTAGCAATGGTCAGTGAGCACCATCGGCTTTTCTTTGGACATTTCTCCATGCAGTGAGGATCATTAAAGGGCCTTGTGAGCTTCAGTGGTTAGAGACAAAATGACTGAGAGTCCCCTTAGATGGCCTGGAGCAGAATATTGGGGAAAGATTTTAAAATGCAGCTCTGAACTGAACAAGATCCAGGACAGAAGGGCTTGGAATTTCTTGGGGTCCAGCAACTTTTGTCCGTGTCTGCCCGGAGACAGTGAGAAAGAGAGGATGGGGAATAGAGACAAAACAGATCATTTCATGTAAAACCAATTTTTGTCTGGCCGAATGTAAAGAGGGACAGATTTTTTATTGTAATTGTCGAAGTCCAATGATAAGAAACAAAGAAATAATTAAATAAATTGTAAGACTTCAACATCTAGCTGGCACAGCTGCAGACTGTTCACATATTACCAGATATATCTTTGGCTAAGTTCACAGGCATCATGTCAAAGCCTATAACTGTACAGAAGGATGATCTAGTTTTGGCTTGACGTTTTGTGTATCTTACTTTGTTTCAGTTTCTGGCCTTACATAAGCATCTACCAGCCTTTCAACGGTACTTAGACGTTGAGGATGAAGGAAGCATCGTGCCTCCAAAGGATCGAGACCCTGATCTGCTTCCAAAGTGGTTTGTGGCATTCAAGGACGCGGTTCAGTTGTACACAAAGCACCAAAACCTCCGGCCATGGGTAATCCTACAAAAATTCTTTAAAAGATTGAAAACCCTAGGAATTGATATTTAAAGGATTAAGATTAGGGTTTTAACAGTAGAAAAAAACAAAGGATTGAAAGTTTGATATGCTTTCAGAAGTGGTTTTTGGCATTCATAGCTTTTCAGTTGTACCCAAAGCATTAGAATCTCAAGCCGTGGGTAGTACTACAAAGAATTCTGTAAAGATTGGAAACTCTAGGCATTAATATTTAAAAGACACAGTTTAAAAGTGTGAAAATCAGAATTTTAAAAATGGAATTTTTAAAAAATGAATTGTTTAGAATCTAGAAGTGTCTTGAAACGAAGGGTCGTGATGCTTCTGCAATATCAAGAATATGAGTTACATTTTTCACAAAGGTCACATATGACCTTGTCTTACCATCACCACTGTTACACTTAGTTTTCCTCCTGGATCATGTGTCACGGTGGTTGAGTGGCTAATGGCTTTGCCTTCCATCTTTATGATGTGCATTTGAATCCCATTTACATCAATGGCAACAGATTGCATCGTCAAGCTCTCTGTTTAAATAAAAATTCCTCATTAAAATCCCTTAAACGCATTCCTTTCAGTTTGTGTTTTGGTAGTTTATTATAAAAATTTGAAGTAAATTCTTGTGCCAAAATAATGGATCGTAAGCTTGCCCTTTTTAACCAGGTTCAGCCTTAGCCCTGAAACACTGCTCTATAATTCCAGTTTAAACAATACACGGGGCCTTTACCTTTTAGTCAACGAAAACTTCATAAACAAAAAACTTAGTCTAATATAGAGATGGTCACACATTTCCTTCACTTTAGTATCAATTGATTGCAATTTTAAAATGAAATACTGCAATAAATAAATTACAATAAATTTGGTTTATAATTTGAAAAAGCAATGATCAAACTTGAAAGAAACTAACAGTATAGTTAAAACTTTTGTTTTAAGATTTCATGAAGTCATTATTATGCTTTTAAAACCTATTAGCTGTAAAAATGAATATTAACTCTTCTTGCACCCAATAAATAGGCAAATGGATTGCACAAGTTGGCAGCATAGATCGGTGTGCTGCCTTATAGAGAATTGTGAAGATAGGTGATTAAGTACGCTTTCATTGTGGCACATTAATAATAACTCATTTAATTTGACTAAAAGTTAAAAAATTTTGGTTTTGTTAGACATTGTGTGGTGTTCCTGGGTCGTTTCATTCAGAACATGGGAATCAATTCAACAGCATGTCAAGTCTCACAAAAAGGTAGAACATATGATGAAGACTGCATGATTGCATGTTAGAGGTGTCCCAACTAGTGCTATCTGCTAATAAGTCTAATATGAGTAGGCGATTCCTGTGGTGCCACAGACAGGTGCGAATATGAATAGTAAGAAATCTGAATCAATGCTTAACAAGCATTGTGTTAAATTCCAAATTAAACTTTTATATGACTTGTTTTTTAATTCCTGAGAGATCAAATAATATGTGCCTTGGTTTGAGCTTTCTGTAACAGAGTTTTAAACATGGAATGGTTTTTTGTAGAGCAAAAGGTTGTGAAATTGTATCACAGATGCAAACACCAAGTGTGATGCAAATTATTGTTGCTGCATCACATCCAGTGGTAACTCTCGGTAGTCAGCCGATGACCCTTGTGGATTCGTCAGCTATTCTTGGAAATCAACCTGTAATCATTACTGATCCATCTGTGTATCATGCCAATCCTCCAGTGGCATATGGTGAACGATCTCTAGTCATAGCTAATCCAACTGCAAACTTTGGTAATCAGTCTGTTACACTTGCTGTTCCATCAGTGACTGTGAGTAATTCAGGTGTGACATCCAGCTTTGCTGGCAACAACAGTGGATCAGATTCTGTCTATAAGGTGGTAGGAACTTTGTTTCCTATGTCATCCTCAGAAACAATGGCTAACCCGGCCATGCAGATTGCCAACCAGGAATGGCCAGGAATGCAGGTGGTCACTTTAGAGTCAACAATGAGTAGCTCCTCTGCACAGCTGGCCAACCAGGCCACACTAGCAGCCGCCCAAGTGACAAATCCTTCCATGGCCCACATGGAACAACAGCTGACCAGCTCATCTGTGCAGATAGCCAACTGGGCAACTGATTTGGTCAACCAGGCCCCTCAGGTGGGTGATCCAAACATACAGGCAGAGTATGCCATGGATGCAAATAATGTTGGCCCCTTCACCCTCAGTTCTAATGGTGGACTTTCAGCTGCTTTGACTGAGAATACAGAAGGCTTCAGAGATGGATGGAATGCTCAGTCTGCAGCCCCAGTGGAATGTGGTAATGAGTTTACAAATTCTGGATCAATGTATTCACAGCCCTACATGCATGCAGCGACAGAGCAATGCTTTGGAGATTCATCCTTCAGTTTGTTTTCTGGATTCACAGAAGTGCACTCAGGTCCCTTGTCTTGCTCGTCACTCGTAGAACCTCCTGCAACTCCATCACATGTTTCAGTTACAACTGGAACCTACTCTGGATCTGTGAATGTTGATTTGCCACCAAGGGTTTCATCTGGCTGCTTCAGTAATCTAACTTTGCTTAATTCAGAAATTCCTGTGTCCAGTGCAAGTTTAAATTGTGAAATTCCCGATTATGGTGCAGTGACTTCTGCTGATGCTACAATCAAAGATTGCTGGAGTGAAAAGATAGCACGCAATGCAGCAACAACAACTGTTGTTCTGTCGACTGCAAAGGGCTCACACTCTCTAGGCTTTAAGAGTTCTAGCAGTGTTGTTCTCTCGCCAACAAAGGTCATCTCGAAATTGCCTGATATCCCAGAACCAGTATTGATCCTAACCAAAGAACAGCTAAATCTGCTGGGCATATCAGTAAATGTTCTTTCTTTACCAACTGTGTCCACCCCAAAGGTGATGCCCCAGTCACTGCCAACAAACAGCTCAGTGCTTGAAGTTCAACAAGAGCCCATGGTAGAGGAAGAGGCTGGTCAGGGTCCTGTCCAGAGCCCAGCTGCCAGGAAATTACAACCACCAGAAGTCGACGATGAAAATTCGCTTTTGCATGTAAATACAAAGGACTTCCTGAATTATGCTTTTGCAAAAGCCATGGGAATTCCCATGAGTGAGTTGGAGAAATCACAGGAACATGATGGGAATCTGCTCTCAACTGAGACACCAAATTTGGAAACCTCTGAAGGACAACCGAGGTCAGAGGTCAGTTTCAGTCAGAACACAGAGGAAATCCAGTCAACAGCCGAAACCCGAGTGCTACAGGCAACTGAACAGCCTTTGGTAAATCCGGTAGAAAGATACTTTCAAGGAAATGAAAATGATGATGAAATCAGTAAATACTCTGTGCTGAGTGAAGATAATATAGACACTCGAGAGAATCAGACAGACCCAGCGGTGTTTGCAACTCGTCTGATAGAAATGTCTACTGTGGAAAGCTCACAAGAAGTTGCAAAAAATCCTGTCAGTGTGAGACAAAGTGAGATTGTGGCTTCTTCAGAAGCAGACAAAGACCCAGGTGAAAGTTCTGTGATGGATAAATCTAATTTTGAATTTGGTGGCTTTGGGGACATGTTTCGAAATAACTGTAGTCTGTCACCCAGACCAGGAATATTAGCTGAGCCAGATGAAAATGCAACCCTTTGCACACCAAAGAAATACATTGTCTTGTCGCCTCGTGCTGAGACCAATGGTGAGGACTCAGATCTGAGAATTCAGTCTCCAGATCAGTCTGGTTTCAAAACTCCAAAAGCATCATCGCTTTCCAGTACTCCAACATGTTCACCACTTTGCCACCAGCGGTGTTCACCTCCCGTGCGGTCATCGACAACATCACTCAGAAGCATGCGCAAACCACTGGGACAGATATCACCAATCAGGTTTCCTCTTGGAAATCCTGGTCCTCTCTCATCTTCATCAGCCGATAACACATCCCTATTTGCTGTTAAACCCAGCATGAGAAAGAAAGATAGGTTGGGACAGAGGTCATTGCAGCCGATTGCCCCTCGGACATTTGGCGTGAATAATTCACCACTGAAAAGTACCGTTGGAAGTCTACGAGTCAAAAACAAACGTAAAAAAACTGAAATTTCCCCTATAATGCGACGGATTTTGCCGAAACCAGATGGTGCAATGACAGATCAAATAGCAAACAGTGAGGTGTATTCTACTCCGCCAAGTGGAAAACGATTGAAGAGGCTTGAGAAGAATGCTCCAGGCAATGAGAAAAATGAGGTGGGATCAAGCAATGGAATTGGCAGTGAACAGATGGAGACGGAGGGAGATGAAGGGCCAACGACGGCTGGCGGATGCGACATGGATAGTCAGACTGAAGAAGAGAATGACGAGGAACTACATCTGGCAGAGTTACTGGAAGCCAGCACCACAATCAGGTATGCCTTTGGATAGTTGCTAAAATCACTTTTCAGCAGTAGGCATGCTTTCTGTGGTTCAAACTGTTAATTGTGATAAACTTATGAAACTACATGAAAGTTACATGGTTTGCAGCATGAAGCTTTTGTGCTATATAAATTAAAGACGTGATGTTTATACTTCTCAACTATTGCGTCAGTGCCTAAAATATATGGTTAAGAGTGGTGCAATATTAACGAGCTGTAACAGGTTAAATGCCTTTAAATGATCCAGGTCTCTTTAGGCATTTCTAGCCATCCAGCAGTAGCAATTTTGGCTATTGTTATGGTAAAGGAATAGGTATATGTTGTATGGTGCTAGATAAATTGGCATTTACATGTTAAAATTATGAATAGTTACAAGAAATCCCCATATGCACAGAAGGTATTGCACAGACGTTTAGGTTTAAAATAGCTTTTCAATTTTGTATTGGCAAGCTGTGGGAGAAAATTTGTATTTGTTCCATGGCAATGAAAATGGTAATCAGTATGCATAACCTTGTGCATTGTTTCGATGTTAAAGAACAACCCGTTACATTTGTGTCCAGACTGTCAGGACCAAGGGTTGGGCAGGTCCCACATACTTACGTAATTGATTATATATGGGGTAGGATGACAGTCTGAGGGTGAGTCGATGTTATGGCGGTGTGAAAAGATTGTTGAAAAGACACAACGAGAAAAGAGACTCGTGAAATTTTGTTTAGGACTTACTGGGGTGAGAATGTTGTGTACAGTTATAGAAAATTGAGGTGAATTGATTTTAGTGTGAAGCCAAGTAGATTTTATGTGTAATTTATGTGTTAAGAGATTAGTGTACTACTGGCATTTTGTTTGGTTTCTGTAGAGTTCCACCGAGAGGAAGTCGATCTCATGCTGGAAACAAGGCTGAACAAAAGAAGGAACTGGCATTGGCAATGCTTGCTCCGGATCTTGTGGCAAATGATCGACTGGTATGTTGAACAGCATTTGTGTTGGTTAACTACCACTGACCTTTCACCTCCATAGCCAGGGTTCAGATGCTAGTGCAACATGTGAAATATATAGTGCCACTGTTGTAATGCACAAGGTGTCAGTCGATGCTTGCTTGAAAAGAAACCGTAGTGAAAAATTGTAATCTTTTGGAGGAGTCCAGTAGAAAACTGGTGGATAAGAAAATCCAGAACTTAATCCTTTCGTGTTGTGTCGTGATGTGATCCAGAAGCACAGACTGTTATTTTACATTAACTGGTTTGATTGCTGCTACAATATTGCACTTCTGATGAACAGTTCTTAAGCACCAGAACAATGCATAATTAGTTATTCTTGACAGAGACTTATATTGTTGGCATGGAGGCATTAGCAAGCACTTTAGATATGCAATCATGCTTTAAGCTCATACCTTAGTCGTCATTTCCTTAACTTGGAATAAGCTGGTTTTCAAATATGCTGTACCTCCACAATACATCATTGTATGCATGTATACATGTATGTATGTATCTAGTTACTTTATCACTGCATTTTTGAGAACCCATCAAAAGTGCTTATGATTAAGTTCCAGCTATGAAACTATCTACATATGTGTGTGCAATGCCTTCTTCTAGAATTCTAACACCGTCTGGAGTTGCCAATGTCTTTTGTTATCTCTTAATAACCTTCCTTTTTGTGGAGTGACTTGGCTTGAAAAATTGATGTAATCAATCCTTGCATTAAATTGCATGACTCTTAACAAAGTTATAAAATAATTTTTTTCAAATACTAATATTACAGTTTAGCCCTGAAAGCACGACACAACATAACTCATAAAATTTTATGAGTTATATTTTATGAGTTATTTGTTATTAATGTGTAACTTCTATCATGCTGGTGTCTAAGGCACAAGGCATCAACCAGTGGCGCACAAAAACCGAGTCACAATCGGGTCAATATCCAGCAGGTTAGTCCATTAAGAGAGGCAGCCTGTGGTGGATAAGCAGTATGAAAAGGGTACGGCTTAAGCCGAGAACAAAATGACTTAAGCGACCAAGCAGAACGAACAGATACGGGGAGAGAGTTCCAATATCTAGGTCCAGGAACCAAAGAGGCTCTTTCACCAAGAACAGTTCTAGTCTTAGGTATGACCATAGAAAGACAGGTGACCTGGTTGAATAGTGATATGTCTGGGGAATGAGGACTGATTTTAAGTACTGTGGTTGGTCAGAATTCAATGTTTTGTAAGCTGTGAGCCCCATTTGAAACAAATCCTTTGTTAAATACTGTATTATGTTTCATTTAGCACAACATCACATCTAGCAGCACTGCATAATTGGACCACTTTTTATCAATTTACTGCCAGAATGAATGTATGAACATATGCTGAGAAAGGCTTAAAGCCATGCAATTTTTCTGAAAATAATTTATGAGGTAGATGCAGTGACAAGATTATTTAAGGCAACTTATTCTGGCTTTTAAAAAATACTCAGGAAAAATAGGAAAAAATGCAGCCATGTTAGATGACCTTTAAGTTAATTGCTTGTAAAAAATAAAGTAGTGATTTACTTGTTTAGAGGGATGAAAGAGATGCCTTGTTTGCCCGAGCGTATCACTGCAAGGTTCGTAAAACTCTGGAGAATGACCTCGCATTGTATGAGAAGTTTTTACAGCTGTTCATCGAATTTGACCAAAAGTGCAAGACTGTTGAGGAGGTGAGAACTAGAGATTTTGTTTTGCTCATTTGTTTGGTTTTTGGAAGCACTGACAACTGATATTTCAAATTCAGATAGGAATAAGCGTGGTAAGGTAGGCTGACTGCTCATTTATTAACAGTCCTTATGAAATAGCAATTTGTGGTTGGGATGTGTTTCACATGCTCAAGTTGAGGCTTGCTGAATGAATGGAGGAACAAGTGGGAATGCAGGAGATACTAAGAAAGAGCTAAGTGGAGTTTTATGTCAAATGGAATCTGAGGATCATCCTTTTGGTGTGTCTGTTTAGCTGTATGGAGAAATCAAGTCGTTGCTGTCCAGTTATCCGGAACTTGTCTCTGACTTTGCTGGATTTCTCTCTCCAGAACAAGCTTTGGAGTGTCAGTGTCTGATGACCAACTATAAGATCACCAGAGCGAGGACCTTCATGTGCAAGCTTGAAGTAGGTCACTTGAGAATCCTGGCTGAGAATCTGATATGCTTTTTTGTGCAAAAATGTTTCAAAAACGATCTTCTGCTGTATCATATTACAGCTGATGCACAAGATGCATTTTCAGCTACACTTGAGATGCATCTGTTAGAACAGTTGAAAAGCCATGTTCCAGCATCTATTACAGGTACTTAAAGGCATTATATAAATGTTCAGATACACACATATGTTGCTCACATTACATTTTGGCATATTGTTAATTCATAGAAAATTGGTCCTATCATTAAAAGTGTTCCAGTTGTTATGTGGATTTGATGCATTCTTACTTGTATGTTTTTATTGCTTTAGATTTACTTTCAAAAACATCCTTCTCAGCTTCAGAAGTGTGTGAAGGCATTCAAGGAGTGGCTTGATGGAGCATACAGTAATGACGAACTGTACAACTCAGTGCTGCCTCATATCCGCAGCAATCTACATCTTGTGGAAGAGTTCTCAATGTTCTTTGAAGAAAAGAAGCCACCTCAGAGGTTCATGGCCATAAATGTTATGATTCAGTATTTTAAATTATGTTGTAATTACAGTTAAATATTCTTTGCAAGTCCACTCTAGTGAGGCATTCTGCATACAAATTGATCAAGATGTCTTAGCTGTAGGAGGAACTCTGCCACTGCCTTTAGTTGGATAGTGCCAGTCCGAAGCCTGGATAAAGGAAGAGGGTGACGTCAATGGCCTTTGATGCCATAAGATGTCATTAAATATTGGAACTACTACTAGCTGTAGGAGAGCCTGAGAAGTAACATACACAGTGTTTGCATGTATATTTGTAGCTGTTGCTACTTTGTGAACTGTGTCCTGCAACTAATTGTATATATAGGTTCCAACTGTCTTTTTCTCAGTGTTTTATGCAGAACCAGAGAAGCCATTGTTTTCTGTTTTCTGCCATGTCTTTGACATCTCTCTAGCCCAATCTGGCTCCTCTATCCATCTTCCAGCATAATTCTCAGCCTTCCTGTAGTTGTCACTCCCTCCATTCTTTTATCCAGTGCTATTATGAGGGGCAAGTTGCTACAAATTACGATTCCAATCCAGTTCATCTGTCTCCTGCTTTTGGTATCATATGATTGTTCTCACCTTCTGACTAACTTTGAAGGCTGTCAGTGAATGTTATTTAAGGTAAACTATATGAGACTATAACGAAATGTTTCCTTAATTTACCATGTTCATTGTGGTTCCTTTTTGTAGTCAGCTGTCGAAGTATGAGGAAGTCACTCTTGGCGAGAGTGATGATGAAATACTAGACTGTGAATATGAAAAGGTATTGAAATCATTGAATGGTGTGTTTAGGAAATGGTCCCTACTTGCTTTGTTGTATTCACTAATTTGTATTTTAATTTATCTAGTCATTCTGAAGCCATTGTCTGTTGGCCAGAGTTCTCTGAAATTTTCGGGTAATTAACTAAATGTGGGAAGCGTAGTAAAACTACTAAGGAAGGCTGTAAGTAAGACATTAAGTAAGACATTTCTTAACACGCCATGGGTCCACTGACTGAGCGAGGAATTGTGTAAGCTGAATGAAGAGATAACATGTATAGTCTGTGCTGTGTTTGGCTTGTGGCATTTTGAAGGTGTTTTCTTTTGGTTGATTTGACTGATTTTGGAAACCAGAGAAACAATGTTCTAAGTTTTTGTTTGGGAATAGGTTTTAATTGTGTAAGCTTAAATAACCCTATAGAATTTGCTCTTTGGAACGATACTCCAGTGTACAGTCTAACTGATTTAAGAATTGTGGGTTGTCTTTGCTGTTCACTCACTAAAGGCTACATGCATATGTTAATAATTATTGTCTTACTACTGTGGAGTTGTAGAAGTCATTATTTCTGTTTTATTGTACTCTTAATTTGATCACTTTTAGGTTGACCTTTCTGGCCAAGAGAACAATTATGCTACTCCGAACTGCCCTTGTCGCTGTCATGTGACTGGAGCTGAGCTTTTTCTCAAGAAACTTCGTCACTGTACATCGTGTGGCCTCAAGGTTGCCTTTCCTTCATCTCTTTCTCAGCTAAAGCATTTGATTTGGCAAAGCTTGTCTTTTTAGTTAAATAATTCTTTTGATCTTGACGCTAGAGAAAATTGGTTTTATCCGTTGGAGATGTGGCTTTTTATCTGTATGTGTGTATAACAATTAGTAATGACGGCTGTTTTCAGATGCATAATTAGAGTTGAAAGGTCTTTCTGCTCAAGCAGTAACTCACCACAGTTCCCAGTAGTTGAGAACCTTGGTTAATGGCAATTGTATAGAAGAAAAGCAATAGTTGAGTGTGACATGATCATTATACAAAGTGTCTGAGTGAAGAAACAACTTCTCTATGCGTATGGGTATTTAACCCCACTGATACTGATTGAAAGCCACTGCTTTATTCAACGCTCATAAGATTGGCAAAGGATTGGAGATATTCTTCTTATTCGTCCTCCATGCCCTGAAACTTAAGCCATGGTTTGGTTTGTTGATTTCGGTTTACTGCTTGGTGGCCTGTGACTCAGCCATAAGGTTTTTGTATTAATGTAATATACTGTAGTGTGATACAATCTCTATTTCTTGGTTTAACTGCAGTTTTATCTGGGAACTCAGGCACTCAGTGAAATCAATTCAACAAGTGGTTCCACATGAGCAGGGGCCAGTGACCCGTATCACTTGTTGATACAAAACGCTTTTGCATCACAGTATGCTTCAGAAGCACAATCCTTGCAATTGATTTTAACAGTAGGACTAAATAAACGATTGCCAGATTGATAACTGGGCAGAATATATGACTGAGGTTAATTTTGTGCTGCAGGTCATAAAAGGTCAACTGTATCTTCAGACGTCGGATAAACTTCTTCGACCTGCTACCGTTACGTTTCACCACCAAAACACAAACAAAGACGAGATGCCAGATCAGTCTACATGTCACAAAGTGGCGATGAAGTTTAAACCTTCCAAGGCAACATCACTGAAACAAAAGAAATCAACTTCAAAGAAGGTTTCTGCCAGCTCAAGTAAAGACAGATCTCCACCAGAAGGCACTGTAAGTATTTGGCATAACAGCGATAACAAGATAAAGGTATTTGGCTATTTATATAGAACCATTTCATAACCCCACAAAGGCATAGATCACAAACATCAGGTATCATGTACTGTTAAGTCAGCATTTGTTGCATTGTGCACAGTCACCTTACAAGAACTAAATATAGATGGCAGAGCTGTTTACATGTAGTTCTTATGGTTTTGGGATTCAAATGCTTTTGTTTCTGTTATAGAGCACTTAAGAGATTCTTGATTAATTCCCAGCTTTCTAAACATATCAGTGCACATGAAAACTTCTCTGCAGTACAGAATTTGTGACCATCTGGTTATTTATACGGTGCCTTTTAAGAACTTCTCAAAGTCTGTCAAAGACCACATTTTGTTGCTCATTGTGATGTGTTAATGAAGATGCTGTGAGCAGCTGAGAATTATGACCTACTGTAACTAAATCCAAACTTTATTGTTTTAAACTAAAAGGAGGGATATTCAACTGTAACTTCCAAGATGAATGGCCAACAACAACAGGTAATGCTTTGTTTTTTTGCAGACGGTTATGGAACCAGACAGTACTTCTATGATGTCACCTTTGAACTCTGACCTTGCAGAGAATTGCTCTGTTACCATGGAGACAGATGACCCCAATAAACTGGATGATTTCACGCCAGAAATAGATTACGTGTCTTCTTGTCATGAAATCCCAATTGGATCGGTGTCGCAAGATGGCACAACTACTCAGATAACAGTGTCTAGCAGTAGTTATTCATTCGATGCAGCACAGATGACCATTGACAGGTCTGAGTGCCAAACACATGAAACAGATTGTGAAACGCACACTGAAACTACACTTTCAAACACTGGAACGAATGCTTCAGATTTTGGTGAGACTAGCGGAGGATGTGGTTCTGCTCTGAATCAGTTGGACCTTATATCTTGTGTTGATGATAACGTCACCACAATCAGTGGCGGTGCTGGACAAGATATGCCACATTTTGATGATGGCAGTTCTAGAGCAGGTGCAAGAGATAATATAGAAAACAGTAGCGATTACACAGACCAAGCAATTGACAAAGATAGTGGCATGTTGCCTGGAGTTAAACAGGACAGTGTTTTGCTGGCTCGTAATATTGCACTTGAAGAAAACAATATTGATTCCCTTGCAGACCAGCACAACTGCTCATCAGAGGGGTTGAGTTGTGTTTCAGAAGATCAGGTGCTGTGCTTACCTGATGCAGAAACAAATCAAGACTCTGACCAGGTTCATCAGGATTCTGTTTGTCATCGGTTTGATGTAACAGAAGAGATAAATTATTCGCTTAGTTCGTCTGATAAAGAAGGCGAATGTCGGGATGAAAGCAGAACAGCTGGCGGATCCTCTGCTGAGTGGACCAGGTATTTCATATTTCCAGAACTTCAAAGGTCACGTGTTAGTGCATATAGAGAATTTTACTTTTCGTTTTTCTTTAGATGTTTTTTACATGGCTGCATTTGCTTGTCGTTACATTTTTATGTTGTTGCCTTTCAACATCAAGTTGGGGAGTAATCAGAGTAATCTTTCCAAAGTAATTTTATATCAAAATCTACTGACATGGTAGACATCAGGTCTGGAACTTTTTTACTCATTTGAATTAAATGAAAAATAATATTGGTAAGGTAAGATTAAGTACATTTTTTACACACCTCTGATAACATGCGAATGCAGATTTGAAAACAGCAGTTCATCAGCTGTATCATCTTTCACTATACTGAGCAGTAAATTGTCAGAATTTTACTCATGAACTGGGATTTCACTGATGAACCAGGATTTCATTGCTAAACCAGGATTTAACTGGTACACCCGGATTTCACTGGTAAACCAGGATTGGATGAAGGACTGAGACAGACTGTTGGCCATTGTGCCACATCAGGCTGCAATGAGCACATTTTTGCTATTAATTTCAGGGATGAAGATAGAGAGATTTTGAAGACGTGTCAAGAACTTGGCCCTGGAACCGATGCATACCAAACCATAGTAGGAACTCTGACACATCGAACAGTTGAACAGGTAAGGTATTGTTTTCACAAGAACTAGTAGATCAGTCAGAAATGCAAGATATGGCGCTAGGTAATGACTTCACTTGCTTGGTCACAGATTTTGAGGTTGTTAGCATGTCTTCTGTGGTATCGAGGCAATGTGCTCATTGCTGATTTTATGAAAAATACCAATGGAACAGAAAACATTTTCTTTTCTGGTAAGTCCTTGCCTCATATATCTGGATCAGTTGCCCAACTGACCGGTAAAGAAGTGTAAAAATGCACTGGCTGTCCTTGTAGTACTACTCTTTGCAGTCATACTGAATTCCACATTTCAGTGTACTCTACTTTTGAATTAAATTTGAGACACTTTTCCCATACTGTTTCATCAGAATTTGTGCTACAATGTTGCTTGTTATAGAATGGGTTTTGTTTATAATATTTCTTACTTAGTTTTTTTAATGTTTTAATCGTAATTGTAAACTCCTGATTTTTAAAGCGCTGCTTAAAAGCTAAGTACAGGGCACCAGTTTATTCATGAGTGCTGCGTCAAGTCAGTGGGGTCAAGAACTAGTTGCCAGAAGAGCAGAGAGAGAAGGGGGAAAGGAGCTGTTAGTGTGGGTTGTGTTCAAGCTGAGAGATATGGGAAGGTAGCAGATGTTTTTAATTGTTTTAGTTTATTTAGATCATTAAGTTGTTGGTTCTTTAACATGAAAATGATATATTACAGCATTAAATTTTTGAATGCTTTCCTTGGGACCTGAAGATTATTATCCATAAAACCAGCTAATTATCCATTTGATGTGGGCTCTGGTGGACTGGAAACTTTAGATCTGTTAACTTTTTGATTGTATGTTATTCTGTTACTTGCCTGAGGCATAAAATGAATGTCATTATAACAGGTACACTCTCCAAATCTTGTCATGCATAATGGAATTGTCCCTCATGGTTATGACAATTGAATTAGTGTGGCATTTGGTGAATTTTTGTGTCATACTTATCAGTTTAATTTAGAATAACTGCAATGTTGACTTATATTTTGGTTTTTGGTTTAATATTTTCCTGTGGATATTGTGCTTCATTTAATTTAAATTATTACTTTTTGTTCATAGGTGTCAGATAGATTTGATTTCCTAATGAATATGTATGCTGAACTGAATGAGCTGAGTGACTCGAGTGCCACAGAAGATGAAGAGAGTGACGTGGAAGACTCTAGCACATAATTCAAGTTACTTTTTCACTAGTAGTCCAAGTTAATTTAAGCAACGTTGACTGTTCCATGTTTCTTAGGAGACGCATTTCAAGACTGATGCTGGTACAAGTTTGTTTACTATGAATGTTGTGTTGTTTGTGTTGATAAATAGCATTGGCAAACACAGAATCATTATAAAATTATTAGAATCATCTTTTTTGGTTTTTCTTTTTATGTAATGGTTGTCATTTTTTTCACATTTTGTCACTGTTGACATTCTCTTCGAACTATAAATCACTGAAACATGAGCATAATGTGAAAAATACCATAATTATAAGCAAGCACTTTATATAATAATACACTTGGAAGAAATATAATTGTAACTGTAATTGTAATCAGTTACTTCGATTCATAACTACCAGTTCTAGAATTTTATATCCAAAATTCAAAGTTGAGATGGGTCTGTAATTAGACATAAGCATAACATAAAATTTAGCAGAATATTAAAGGAAATTTCGAACCATGCTCATAAAATTTTCAATGAATTCATTAGGCTGGATTTAAATAACAGAACAATACTTGAAAAGTGAACGTCTGAAATTCAGTACCCTGTAACTGAATCAAAACTGCACATCTAGTAGGCCTAAACTAAAAGAATTTAGTACTATGAAAAGAGAAAGATTAACGACACATTAAACTTATATTAGACTGCATGTCTCACTTCTGTTTGTGCGATTGCAAATGAGCATAAACCCTACTCGTGATCCAGGTAGATTGTATTACAGTGCACGTCAATTAGATTTTAAAGGCTATAAAATGCATTGTAGGCTATACAAAGTCCAGGGACAATTATCTGTCTTAGTGCGATGATCCAGATTGATTAGCCATAATTTAAGTCTTGATTCTTATCAGACGGACGAGTTGATTAGACTGAAGATGGCACAATTTTATCATCGTTGCATTCAAAGGGTGAAGCCGTGCTCACAACCCACACCTACAAGCCGTGCTAACTTGCCGAGTTCTTCCTTATCCAGGATATAGGACAGTATATCCTGAAATGGCCTGACTATTTCTACCTGAAATTTCTTGATTGCAATATATTTAAATTATGATACTGGTTGCAAGCCTGCTTCGTATATTCGTTGTCAGTTTTATCAGGGAATCTACGATTCTTCAATAGTAAACTAGCAATCTCGGTTTGTCTAGCTCCCTGCGATTGCCAACGGGCGTAACTCTAGCACCTCCAGTTCTAGCAACTCGTCTTCGGGAAATCTGCAATACGAGTGGTTACAGACTCGCTCAGTGAATCGAGATACAGCGGTTGCATCAGTGTCCTCGAGTTTGCAGCTCTTCAACATCATCACTCCAGTACACTCATTCTGGCCGAGGTACTGCTAGTGCCGTAACAAGGGTCTTCTGCGCTAGGGGACAAGCCACAGAATCTGCGTCCCATGTCTAAAGTCTAAGCTAACTTCCAAGAATTAAAAACTTAATTACAATTTTGCTCCCTCAATTTGCGCCCTCCCTTCAGCCCTGCACTTGAGAACAAGTGTCCCTCTGATCTGTACCCTTGCTACGTCCTTGGGTACTCCAGCGGGCTGACATGCCATATGGTTTCGCAACCTGGGGCATGGAAAGTTGGAAACTTAGTTCTGGCCTTCTGAACGTAGTAGGAAGAAAATGAAAGCAGCTGTAGCAGTGAGATAAATTTAGCTTTTAAATAATATGAACACTCACGAAATATTTTGTGCGCTCGCAGAGTGGTTGTATGCGCTATCCTCGAATGTCATGCGCACTCACACGCGCAGCTTAGAGGGAATATTTATACATACATATAGATGAATGCATGCATAAGCTACATACATATATATATATACATAGGTACTGTATGTTCACACACAGATACAGAGGCGTCGATCCGTAGTAAACATTGGAGGGGCCCGGGCCTAAAGTGGGGGTCTGGGCGCATAGCCCCTGTCGGGTTCCAGAGGCAAAGCCCTTAGTATGGGGGTCAAGAATAGGCCTAATACAGGAAGAATGAGAACTTTATCAGTACATAGCTGCCTTTTACTGATTTTACAGGTAAAATATTGCTGGCCAACCAATGGCCGAGCTCTCATGCTCAAAATATTGCCTGAGCCCGGATTCCCATATGATTGACGCCTCTGGGAACATTGGTGTCAATGTAAATCTGTGAAGTAGCACCGCAAGAAAAAAATGTGCATCAGAAAGACCAGCGTAACTGCTTCCCAAATAGAGGTGTCGAACTATAGGCCACATTTAGTGAACACATTTTTCCTTTCTACTTCCTCTAATAAAATTACTTATTTAATTCTAGATCCCAATTTTTTCGTTAATAAAGACTGGATTGGACCCATATAGATTCCTTGGATTGGACCTAAAGACAATTCTTTGAACATAGACAAAAGTAAAACCATAATTCTTTTCAAAAATGTTTTAATTGCATTAGCAAGATGGCAGTACAGGTTCATTAATGTCAGTTATATTCGCTAGGTGACAGCACGGTTTTGAAAAAGACCATTAGATCAAATCGCGCGCTGGTTACACGAATCCTATGCACGTGTTGACCACTCCTTCACATTCCACTGTACGTTTGGCTGTCCCTGTGCTTGTCTGTCGGCCTGTCTGTGTTTATGGCGGATTAGGCAGCTGGAAAGTGTGCTGCCTGCAGATTCGAGAAGGATTGTTGACGTTATTACTACATTTCGGACGCTTGATTTCTTTGTTTGCATATAATAAGTCATGTATGTTATTTCCTGCCCATCCCGCTGAGCACCTGCTTTTAAAGGTTTCGCTGTGAGTGTGGCGTTGCCAGATCCATACGTAATACAACTGCCTACTTAAAATAGTTTTGCCGCCCTTTCTCGGATCTGGCTGGTCACCGATCCCTTATTAAATGGGAAAAGCCTGAACAGCGCCCTTTTCTTCGGCCTCGGCTGTGCTACGGCGCTATATAAATTTTATTATTATTATTATTGTTTGTTATTGTTCTTGTTGTTGTTGTTGTTGTTGTTATTATTATTATTATTATTATTATTATTATTATTATTATTATTATTATTATTAATTATTATTATTACTATTATTAAGTGGGAAGACTTAAGGGCAGGAACAAAATGTTGGAGGAAATGAATCTTCGGTGAGAAATATAGAAAAAAAACTGATGTGGAGGGAAGAATGTTTGCACACACGTGCCACACCACTCTGGAATAAACTCCCCCCAGAATTGCCACCGTTTTCTGACCCATCATACAAACTCATCGATGCTCCACCGCTTGCAATTTCTGCTTCGGCCTTTCATTAAAAGCTCAAAACATTCCTCTTTCACAGATTGCACCCTGACACCCGTTCTTCCTCATCTCTCTCTCCTCTTCAACCCCAAACACCACCACCCGTAGCTGCCACCCTGTCTCTCCATCTGACTTTTGGATCTTGACTTGGAACTGAACCCTTTTGCCTATCGATTTTGTTTTGACTGAGCGCCTGTGAATAAGCTGGTACTCGCGGCGCGGCTTTCGTTGGGCGCTGTAGAAATCTCAGAATTACGATTACAACTTTGTCACCAGGCAGTCAAATTTGGTAACGATTTATGCTGGAAAGTAAATGGGCCCGTGTCTAGGACCTTGGGATTCATCCATTGCCGGCTCAAGAGGATCAACGGAGCTGGAATGAACTATTGGGCTTCAGGGACAAAGACCCTGGTATGGGGGTCAAGATCGAAGTAGGCCTAATGCAGACAGACGCAAAGCCAAAAGCTCGGAAGACAAACAATGAGAAATGTCGCTGATATTATTTACAATGGAATGTCAACTTAAGTAGGCCTATACACAGCAGTTATATGGCAGTAATGCTAAAGCAGCGCAATATGAGCACATAATTATTTATTCGAAAATGAACTTGCCCAAAATGTTCTTCCTGATTGTGCTTCTTATAGCAAACTTAGCCGCTATTGTAGGTTTCAGATTGCCTGTCATCTACTTCAGTTTTTATCACTCTAATCTAATCTAAGAACTTCTATAGCGTCAATGCAATAATGCTCAAGTCATCATTCGATGGTCGCTGCTAAAAAATCATTGTCCAAGTCAAATTCCATGGTGAGTCCGGGTCGAAAAGCCTAAGAGGAGTCCAGAAAACACAGAGACAGCCTAGGACCAGCAACAGAAAAGGCACGCCTTCCAAGAGCTGTTCTTGTCCACGGAATAGTCAGATTTAGACAGCTAGAAGACCTGGCCGAGTAGAGATAAGTCTTGGGAGTCAGAAAAGAGCGAAGATAGCGAGGTTGGCTGAAATGTAGAGTCTTGAATACAATTAGTCCAGTCTTGAAAAATATGCGCTTTTCTATGGGCAACCAATGCAACGATTTAAGATTGGTGATGTATGCTCATATTTTGGAGTGTTAGTGATAGCTCTTGCCAATGTATTTTGGACTCTTTGAAGCTTCAACAAATTAGCTTTAGAAATGCCAGTAAGAAGCGAGTTGCAGTAGTGAAGACGGCTGGAGACTAGAGCATTAGCCAAACAAACCAGGGCAGAGAAGGGAATGTGGTGCCTGATTTTACGGATATCACGGATGTGGTAGTGGGCAGACCTACATATAGAATTAATACGTTCATTGAATGACAGGTTGGAGTCAAATACAACACCCAAATTGTGGGTTGAACAATTGCGTTGTACGACACAGATGCCTAGATGAACAGAAGTCAAAGAATTAAATTTAGTCAGTTGCTCTGAGGTTCCAAAAAGGAGAAACTCAGTTTTGGATGGGTTTAGGAGCAATCCATTTACTGTCATCCATGACTGAACTTGGTTTAAGACTCCAGTGTCAGAACAGAGTTGAATCACCTGCCTTAAATGCAGACTGTGTAAATGAAAACAAATTCATATTTTACATTTCATATTGTTGTAATACAGCATTTGTAAAGCGCCTCGCATAACCTCTCAAAAACGCTCTAAATTTATTAATTACTCATTTATAACCGGATGTCAGCACATTATATAATCCGCTTACGTGATTCTTTTCTTGTACCTCTACAGATGGGACGGATAGTTGAGTGAACTAGGACAATTTTCTATACCTGGAGTTGAACCTTGGGAAACTAAGTAACTGGCTTTCAATTTCACCTCATTGCATCTACACCAAACAGTGATGAAAAGCTGATGAGCCTACTTCCACAAGTGCAATTTCACCATCAATATTGACTTGTTCAAAATTAACGAAATCTTATATCCATATACTTAACAGAGGGCGCTTTCTTCGGCTAGCGATGCAGAGACTGTGTGGGGATTATAATTATAAAGGGCGACTATACGAATATGGGTATATATGTATCCACCCCATAATTACAAAACCATATGTACATAAGGTACATGTATATGGTTTTGTAACTGAAGAGACTAATTTAGCGGGTCGGCTTGCATCTGTACTGCCTGACTAGTCGAAGATGACACCCAGATGGCGATGGCCTTGATGTGAGAGCAAGTTGTATGACCTGCATTCCATTAATTTTTCAGGGTTGTGTCAAACATTGCTATAGTTCTGTGCCCCCGGCGACCTGTGTGGCTTAAAGTCTGTATGTCCAACTGCTTGTGACTCACTTCGCTTGGTCGACCTGCATATAATTATGTACTGTTGTAGTACATATTCATGTATCTGTCTTTCTGTCTGTCCGTTTGTCTACCTAAGCAAAAGTAGGCATAGACAGCAATACCTAGAGAGGTACGTACAATCGGAAATTACGGACTGGGAATGTTTACTAAAGTCTTAAAGTGAAGAATGACAACTTTAGTCAGTCCAGAGCTGCCTTGTACCGATTTTACAGCTAAAATGTTGCCGGGGCCCAAGCAATGGCCGGGCCCCCAGGCTCAAAATATTGCCGGGGCCCGGGCCCCAGGGGCACCCATAGGATCGACGCCACTGCACAGATACATGCATATGTATGTGAATGTATTATACATACATATGAATGTTCATGCATGCATGCATACATACATACATACAGATGTGGGCACATGCATAAATCATAAATACTTACACGCAGGTATGTGACATAGGCCTAGGTGTGTGCAAGCAGCAGTAGTAGTAGTAGTGGTAGTAGTAGCTATTACTACTACTACTAATAGTAATACTACTACTAGTAGTAGTATTACTACTACTAGTAGTATTACTATTACTAATATTACTAGTAAAACTACTACTACTAGTAGTAATAGTAATACTATTACTAATATTACTAGTAAAACTACTACTACTAGTAGTAATAGTAATACTACTAGTAGTAGTAATACTACTACTAGTAGTAGTATTACTATTGGTAGTAGTAGTAGTATCACTACTAGTAGTAGTAGTAGTATTGCTACTACTTGTAGTAGTAGGCTTAATCTGATCAGTTCGTTCCCAGACGTCTATCGCGAGGCCGAGATGCCATCGGTTTTGGACGCTGTATGTAGTCATGAGACTAATTTAAAACGCACTTGAATCTAAGTTCTTTAACTCAAAATGCCCAAGAGAAACATACATAAAATACAATTTGTCAAATCAATCGACCTCCTGTTATAAGCCTAATTCTAAGCTTCTGTTAAAACGATCATACGTAAGAAAATTACAAATGAGACATAGCAACGTTTTACGTTTTAATTAGTATATTTACAAACTGTTCACAACAAAGGAAACAGACGGTCAAGAGTTCTCGGCGTCAATAGACAATGATCCATTGGACCGTATTATAGTTTGGAGTTTCGCCCAGAGTCGATCGCGCACTTTGACCGCATTGAAGAATTCCACTGGCATTCCTAGACACACGGCATCGAATACCACAGTAAAAAGTCGTGCAGAAGAATTTAGTATAAAAAGCCATAAAAAACAAACAAATGCGAGTCTCTTGGATCGCAATTAAATAGGCCTACTGACTAGACACATTAAATTGCACAAGGCTTAGGAACCAATTATTGCAGCTGAAATTATAACCACATCTGCTCAGCACACTTCGCTGTGACCATGTGAGGCCTGTCACAGCCCGGCGTTGGTCATCAGTGCGCCGACTAAGCAGCAGTGGGAAGAGGGCTACTCCTCGCGGGAAACTGCCGCTGACACGTGTCGTCTCTTTTTATAATGGAGCCGATAGGAAGAACTTCCCAGTCCAAGTCCACACCCTTGATAATAGTAGATACCAATGTGGTTTAGGCGCTCGTGGACATCTTATAATAACGCAATTCACTAATCTACAAACACACAGTTCGTGTGGACTTTATGGTAATCAAGGAAAAGTATCTGGCCGCAGGTCGCGCTGATTGCGTTCTCTTTTGTTAGACACTTTATGTTCTAGGGCGTCGTTTCTGGTCACGGTATACTTTTACGAGAGCATTCACATTGGCAACAGCTTAATACTTTCTGGTAGAGTCTTTAACCCCCTAGTCAACACACTTTGTTTGACCACATTGGTCTAAAAGTGGAGAACTGTTCGTAATTGTATTTAGAAATTTATATAGCGCCGCCTAAAGAGGTTTGACCGACGATGGACTGTTTGGACCGACGATGAACCACAGTTGGAACTATGTGAGCACGTTTGAACCGACAATGTGCTACGTTTGGACTAATATTTGACAGTCGATGCAATGTGCTGGATGGGTCCTTTCTGTGTCTCAGTCTCATAACCTGACTTTCCCTGACTGTCCGACGGCCGTCGCATCGGAGCAGCTGTCCCTGGACACGGTAACGCTCTGTCCGTAAGGGTTAAGGATCATCTGCAGCTGACCCTTGACCCCACCACCACCTCCGAACCCGTTCGTCCAGATGTCGCTGGTTCGTGGCTTGGAGCTGATCGGGTCCTTCTGGACGACGCTGTGGCAGAAGTCTATGTCGACGGGGTCGCTGTACTTGTCTGCCACTCCCCGTGAGCTGGAATGTCTGCAGGTGGTGGCCAGGCCGTAGCCAGTCAGGCAGCCGGTCAGCAGTGAGGCCAAGATGCAAAGTACGCTCGTCAGGGCCATCGTCTCTGCGCTGTACATCTTGCCCCCGCCTTGCCAGGGATCTGTGTAGCACGGACCTAGGTAATAAGCAACAGACAACACATGTTAGACAACAGGTATTCGGTAACAACAAGCATTCAGGAACAGCAATTAAACAACAGATTATAAATAAGAAACATGTCATTGACAATAGGTAATAAACAGTAAGCCCTAAACAGCTAAACAAAAATTAATAAGCAATACTAGCATAACAACAACTGTTAATGAACAACACTTATTAAACAACTGATACCAAGTAATAGCAATTAAACAGCAGGTTACAAATAACAACAAATATGCTGTAACAAATAACAAACAACTATTAGGCCTACTAATTAGCGAACAGCACGCTCTGTCTTTACTAATTCATTTTATTTTCACCATGTGTGGCCCATTTATTCAACATCAGATTCTTGTGGGGTAAATTGGCAAAATCGTTTGTCATTTGCAGTTACCCGAACAAAGTACCTCCCCCTTGATCGACTTGGGGACACAAGTTCAACCGTCGGTTGTTCATCGCTTGCCTTATGTGATCTTGCCTTACGAGCGCCTTCAAGACTCTTGTTTCTCAGAAGGAGCTATATAAATATCCTGGTACACGTCAACCTTACCCCATATTACCTTATCTTACCTTACAATCACCTTATATAGCTCTAGCTAATCTTGGCCTAGTTCACCTTATTTTATCTATACTTGTCTGGCCTTACCTAAAGTCACATTGGCTACCCTACCGTACGGTACCTCGCCGCACCTTACCTTTTCCAACTCTCGATGATGATGATGATGACGATGATGATGACGACGACGACGACGACGAAGACGAGTGTCTTTCTAATTCACACTTCATGACAGTTTTAAGTTCTGTTTCATCTAAGCATTCTCTGTCAGCCTGCATCTTTGGAATATTTACCACTTGCAATTTAGATGTTGGCCTTTCTTCTGGGTTAACGGTACAAGCTCAAACACTAGAATCCTTAGGCTGAGTCCACGTCTATAACAACGCCTTGCATTTGCATCGTTCTTTTCAACCGATTCCTTCTTACTAATTCCTGTCTCACAAACTTTGTCCTCATTCATTTGTTTTTCCTTTCTTTACATTGGTCTTTTTCGGTGTCTATTTATTTTTAAGACTCGGCCATTTACTCCACAACTAATACTACTCTGCATTTGCGTTTCCTCATAAGTAGTTTTAGGCGGAATAACAAATCCGATGCAATCATTCACATGCGATTATTCACATGCTAAATCTGCATATCTTTATCTTAGTAAATGAACTGAAACCGTACCTGTCATCTGTGACTTGGTGTCTTCGTCGTCGCTGAAGACTTGAATGTTGTGCGACAACGCAGACGCCGATCGTGGAAAGTTATCTAACGCAGTTATTACAGTTTAACAAACTGTCATCATCATCTTCGTCGTCTTCATCATCGTCGTCGTCATCATATCGTCGTCGTCATCGTCATCAGCATCATCATCATCATTCAACTATTATCTAACATTAGTCAAATGACCAGAAACGCTTTTCGCCCGACCGTTTTTAGGATTCAGCTAAAAGGAAAAAAGCAACAATTGAAATTCTCACCGATTCTATTTCCTTCGTCGCCTTCATCGTCGTCGTGGTCGTCGTTTGTGATGCTTGACCAACAGTTGCACGAATTGCAACGATTCGGCACAAATGCCCTGACTGCTGTGTTCAGAGGAGACAACGCTCAGTCAAATGCATGCATGTCAGTATGTATGAACGTATTTGTAAACGTATGTGTACGTATGCATTTATGTATGCATGTATGTATGTATGTAAGTGTGCGTGCAAGTGTGTGTATGTGTGTGTGTATTCATGTATGTATATTGTATATTAGTGTATATATGCATGCATGTGTGTATGTATGCATGCAAGTGTATGTATGTATGTATGCATGTATCTACGTGGATGCATGTATCATTTCTATAGCGCAGTTAAGAACCGCTCAAAAGTGCTTTTCGCTGTCCTAACCGATGTTAAAGCGATTAAGATCGACATTTGCTTATAGGGTGACTAAGTGACTAAGTTACTGATAATTAAAATGACCTACATGTAGAAAGAAAGGCTGTATATAGGGAGGTTTTCTATTCTTATAAGAAGAATGTCGTCTTCAGTGACTGAGCTCAGAAAGAAACAGCCAGTCAGCTTTTCATCCCAATCGGCAAATTCCAGTGAATACCAAAAAGGCTGAGGAAAATATTTTCCCGAATTCTACGGTAGGGTACTCTCGGAATTTAACTTAGGTGGATTTAGCTAGTTACTTAGTTAGTCAACTAGATAATTAATATAGCGCCATTGAAGTACACCACAGAAGGCCTGCCTACATTAGCCTAATGTTAATTAAGAACAAATAGCTCATCAATAAGCAAACAATGATCAGCTAACTACGAAGGTAGTTTGAATAAGGCAAAACAATTGCAAACTTCCGAAACCTTTCTTCTAGATGTCGCTGCAAACAATGTGTGATTTATTGATACTAAAGAAGATGTTCACCTTAGAAATGATGACTGCGGAATGCATATGAATCGGAAAATCCCTTACAAGTGTATGTTTGTATTAGTAGCCTACATTGCTTCTTGAAGCCGATAAAAGCCCGGCTTAGCCTACATAATTCTCTAGATGATTGAAAGCTTAAAAGGCACATCTTCAGATGAAATCCAACGTCTCTAGATATAAGCCTACCTGAAGCAGAAAAGTTTGGTTAAATACGCATAGATATGAAATCTTGTGTACTTCCAAGCTAGACTGTCGTATGTAATTGTAATAAGAAATTTGTATTGCGCCGCTTCAAGACTGTTTGTCAGAAGCGCTTTCTTATACGTGGGTTCCGCCATATAGTCAGTTTCAGGTACAAGAGTAGGCCTAATTGATGCCTATAGCGCAGGCCTCCTGATGTTCATGGTAGTCTTGCTAAGGAAGGTAAGATGTATGATTCTTTAGCCAACTTACTCTGATCTCTGCTCGTCTTTGTGACGTTTTCGATTACGCATCGCATGTGTTGACCTGCGTCAATGCTTTGGTACCTACACACAAAATGTTGTTGTATGTTTGTGGCCCGTTTAGTCTGCAAAGTAGAAGATAGATAGAGAATCCTTTCAAGAAGGCTATACCTATCTGCTATTTCCTGAAATAATTTAAGTTTGACAATTTATTACAATAGCGGGTCTATTTTGTATCTATTTTCATTTCATCTAAGGGTAGTTCTTTCCCATTTGACGGCTACTTATGTAGCCTATGCAAGCATGTAACTGAATATTTGTGTTGCGCTTTTTGGGAACCATGACGAAGGCGCTATATAAACATATCAAATAGAACCGCATAAATACATCTTCGTGTGAGCGACACTGCCTCCAAATTCACCATAAAAATTTACGAGTTTTGCTCAATTATGAAATTAGGCAAAATATCTGTCTTGACCAAACGTAAAAGTTCAGTAAATACAATTTACGCTATTTGCATTAGAGGTTGCTTGTGAATTAGAGCTCTTTCAGCTTACCCCAAATATGAGTTTGTGCAGCGATCTTTGAACCAAGAACAATACGGATCCCTTAGCGCAACACACGTACTGCAAGATCACATGACAGTTAAGCCGACTGAGTTCAATGCAATTAAATCTCAAAAGGTCCTTACAAACAAGCAAAATTCAAATCTTAACCAAATAGCGTGTACTATACGCTTAATTATGCTAACACTTTGTGAGACGTGAATATGTGCCGACACGCTTGGCTGCATCAAGCGAAGCATCAATTGCTCCGGAGAGCTTATCTGTTCTTCAGGTCGCTCCATTGCTGGTGGTGGTCTCGCTGTCATCTGCAGGTCCTCGCTAGACATCAACGTCCATCCTCGGGCAGAAACGCTCTACATATCCTCGTGTGAGGTTCAGCTGGTACGACTAGGCAGATAGTTATCACTAATCACTAATACTCTCCTAGTGCAGTCGACGATTTCTACAACGACCGGTCTACTCTGATATCATCTATCTACATCGAGGCTGGTGAAAGACTTCTGCCCTGTGGCAATCTGAACTGCCCTGGGTCTAAAGGTCATACCAACGATGACCTGGCAGATACCGTCTCCAGCTTTGGCCTTCGTCAGTATGCCGATGTACCAACTCGAGGGGATAACCTCCTAGATGTTATTGCTTCTGATGTCCAGGTGAGCGACACTTGTCTTGTATCAGATCACAAACTGATAGGCCTACTGCATAAGTTCATGACCTCCTGCTACTGCCAACCTCTGAGGCACACATATCGCAACATCAAGGCTACTGTATATCCTGAACAGTTCAATCAGTTACTTGTTGATTCGGATCTGTTCACTGCACCTGCAAGCACTTCAGACGATTTTGCTGAACAGCTCAAGAGAACTGTAACTCGCATTGGATAAAGTCGCCCCCGATTCACAACTGCTACTGACTACCGTCTAACTCTAAACCAAGTGGCTTTCTTCGGAGGCTTCTTTCAAAGAACGCCTTACTATTTTCCACTAGCTTTCAAACATCTGGATATGTAATTTCTCCCGGCGACTGACTGACTATAATGTCCAGCCTAATTAATATATTTCAGCCTAATTAATATATTTCAGCCTAATTAATAATATATTTAAGCCTAATTAGCAATATTTAAATATATTTAAAATATATTTTCAGCCTTATTAATATATCCCAGCTTAATTAATATACCCCAGCCTAATTAAGATAGCTCATCCTAATTAATATCTAAAAGCCTAAATACTATATTCCAACCAAATTGACGCATGCAAGCCTAATTAATTAATATATTTAAGTTGTGTTTGTTATTGCAAGCATACTGTACAACTTAATTCCCTAATTTATGGTGATCTGTATCTTTAGCTCTCCAGTACTGGTTACTCTATGGGTAAGATAAGCTAAAGAAGTGAATCCATAACCGAACGATTTGGAAAAGTAAACTCAAAATCTGCTAATAAGAGTAATCTGGAACGCATCAAAAGGCTATTCTAGGTCAACATAAAATCCGTCTGTCTGTCTGTCTGTCTGTCTGTCTGTCTGTCTGTCTGTCTGTCTGTTCTAATAGCATACGAACGTGAATGCAAGATCATCCATCACTGTTGCTTCTTTCACCGTCTTTTCGGTCTTTTTCTAAGGCACAATTCTTCTCCATAGCATCTGATATTCTTCGCATGGGGCGGACTTACTTCTGCAGATCTCCGTTTCCAGGTAAACACCCGTTACGAATGATTTCTGGCGATGAAGGGCAATCGAAGCTCCATTCCAGCGCTTCATCCTCTTGTCCGTTTTCATTATTCCGTTCTTCCTTTGCTTAATTCGCCTCCATTCATCCTCTCTTCGTCTTTTGCTACTGATGATGGTTCTTTTACGCTCTTTCTCTCTCTCCTTATCTTGTTCACTCTCTCTCTCTCCCACTTGCTGTCTCTTTCTTCATCGCTTGTTTTGGGACGCTCTCCTTTGCTTTCTCTTTCACTTGCTCTTTTCCTGTCCTGCTCTTTCTCATGTATGTCTCTCTAACTGCCTGTTTATATGCCTGTTTGTTTACCTCCCTGTCAGTCTATCTGTCTTTCTGTTTGCCTGCCTATCTGTCTTCCTTTCATCTGTATATATATGACTGCCTCTCTGCCTACCTGCCTGCCTGTCTGTATGTCTGCATTTTTCATCTATCTTTCTGTCTGCCTTTCTTTCTGCCTGCCTCTTCCACTCACTGTCATTTGGGCCTACTAGCAGACTTTCGCCAACATAAACGCTGGCAGCCTCTTCAGCCAACAAAGGTTGTGGCGAACGGCGGTCTGTCTTTTCCGTCGACGAGTATTCTGCAAGCCCGTCAGGTTCGGCTCCCCCTAAGTCTAGCGGGAGGCTTCTTATACTTCTCAAGTGAAGAACAACGAAGTAACTTTCTCGAATTTAATGGTGCTCAACTCGAGCAACCAACTTTAATTAACTTCGAAGATCACAATTCGGTAAGAAAGTCAAACAATTCGCCAAGAGTCATAACTCGGTCACAAGAGAACTCTACAGTTAGGCTCACGCCCCGACAACAACACAGCAACGGCAGCAACAGCAGCAACCGAACCACAACCAAAACCAACCGCAACACAACAACAACGGCTCACTTATATACCTATAGTTAAGCCTACAGCTCATTTAAGCCTACAGACAAGTTAAGCCTACAGCTCATTTAAGCCTACAGACAAGTTAAGCCTACAGATCATTTAAGCCTACAGACAAGTTAAGCCTACAGATCATTTAAGCCTACGGACAAGTTAAGCCTACGGATCATTTAAGCCTACAGCCAAGTTAAGCCTAAACTGGCGACGGTTCGCCACAAGGTTCATCCTCAAACCTAGTTACTGTGCTCGCAATTCCTCATTGCCACTCAGGGACCTACTTATAAGGTGCTATACTATGAATATTTCATTTATTTACACAATAATAAAAGTAATAATTGCGTGCTAATAATAGATGATGTCGCGGAGTAACAACGGTCGTAAGGGCGATCACTGGATGTCGTCTTCTTCGTAAACAATGTGCTTATTTGTATGTAGGCGTAAGCAAGAGTTTTATTGACATAAATACGAGTGAATAATTAATATTTCCATTACAACTTATTTTCAAAAACTTACCGGTAAGAAGCCGTTGTTCCTATATCGTGTAATTTTAGGA